>JAWNMN010000223.1:0-600000 GCA_035044025.1 Drosophila paracracens | reverse complement strand
AGTATTTTTATAGTTTTTAGCAGAATTGGAGGCTGATTTCTCATTTTTCTCAATATATATACATATATATTATATATATATATACATATATATATATATATATATATTTCTGCTGCGTCTGCATATGGCAAATAGATAACATATATATTTATATTTTTCTAACGTGTTCAAAATCTTTTGTCAAAAATATATACAATATATATATATATATATATATTTATAGAGCACACCTCAAAAATATCTAAACAACATATTTGTTTGATGTCTGTCGCCGCCTGTCGCTCATGACAAACGGTTCGAAAATTGTTCTGAAAGTTGCCAATCGAAAAACGAGAAAAATAAATACATATATTCATATATAACTTCATAATGTAAATGTGTCAACAAAAAATTGGTCAAACAATCGACAAAGTAATTAGCACATTAATCGATAAGCGTTAATCGATAGCAATGGCGAGCAGAACCAGCATTAAGGTGACCGTAGCAACGGTTCGTACTATGAACATTTTTTTTACTCTTTGTGGCATGCCACAAAAACAATACAAATCGATTACAAAACAGACACAGATAGAAATTACACAGTTCTATATATTTTTATTTCTATATATATTTTTTTTAATATTTATTGTTTAGGATGATAAGCCGAAGGTGCCTAAAATGCAGCCACCGGCGCCGGGTGAACCGCCCAAAATCGAGGTCATCCGCGAGAAGCGTCCATCCTTGGCACCCGAAGTTCCCAGTCGTCGTGGTTCATTGGTACCGCCCGCCGACACCGGTCGCCGTCCCTCGTTGATCATCAATGACGAGGTAATTTCTTTGTCTCTCTTTTTCTCTCTTTTACTCATTGTCATTTTATTACCTTTTTACCCACCAAAGTGTAGATCTCGCTTTTACTTAGTTTTCATTATTTTTATTATATCATTTACATAATTTATATTGCAACAAAAAATGGTAACTGTATGATTGCAAATTCAAATTTGCGCTGCTTATTCACAATTAGATCAAAACGCGGGTCTATTGTGAGTGAAGTCGCACTTGTTCGCTTTAGGAACTTATCGAACGTTTCAAATTCAAATTTGCGGGGCTTAATTTGGGCATCATTCACAATTTAAGTTAAGCTCGCGTTTATTGTGAATGATGCCAGAGCTCAAACTTGTTCGCTTAACAAACGAAACGATCGTTTCAAATTTAAATTTAGAGCGGCTTATTCACAATTAGACTTGAACGCGCTCGTTTATAGTGAATGTACTCGAATTTGATCGCTGAAAGAACTTAACGATAAAAGCGCAAATGACAGAATATAAATTTGTTTAAACAGCATTGTAATCTACACATAATTATAATTATATATTATATAAATGTACATATGCATATATATATATATATATATATATATATATATCATTATGCAAGAGATACATATTGCTTATCGTTATTATAGCAAATTTAAAGTTTAAAATTTTAGTTAAATAAATTGAATTGCTTACCTTGATTAAGTAGCACTAGTTCCACATGCAAGTTCCACCCACAGATCTAGTTCTAATTCCAATTCAAGAGAGTTTCACAAAATATAACGATTTGTATATAACAGTTGTTAGTTATCGATTTTAAAATAGCAAGCAGTATATGAAATATATTTCAAATTTGGTATAATCAATAGTTAGTTAGCGGTATCTGATAACTGTTGTTGCCTGTATGTAAAACTGAGTAATTTAATTTAATTAATTATTATTATTTAATTATCACTATTATATTGAGTAGCTAGTGATTGTACCTCACATTGTATTTTGTACCTAATCACTTACATGTCTATATCAATATATATCTTCCTGTTCCCTTCTATGTACCTACCATGTATGAACTAAAAAAACAATCGAATCGAACATCGAATCGAATCGAACACCAACACTGTTAAATAACAACACACACCCACACCTGTCTGTGCCAACTCAACTCCAACTCAACTCAACTCAATCGAACTCCAACTCAATTCAACGCAAAATGATCGAACACCACCACCACCCCCCTTACCGACAACCAACGACCAACCGCAACCACTTGGCATATTTACTCGCATACACACACGCCCAAAACACACATATACACATACACCTTCACGCACGCACGCACACACATATGTATGTATGCCTGAGCACAGAAGAAACTCCGCCCAGGCGAAGTGATGGATACAAGGGTAAGAATTATTATAAACACAACAACAAAAAAAGCTTTAATATGGATTATATAGGTATACAAAAATATAAAATGTCTTTAAGTTATGTAATTGGATAACCATTTATCTATTAATATTACACACACAACACATACAAACAAACAACTGCAATATTAGCTTTTGCTCTCTTTCTCTCTCATTTCTGCTTCTTCTTTGTGCATATGAAAGTTGCACACATACATATGCAAGAGAGCTTAGCCTTCTGCTTGTTTACACAAACAAGAGGAGAGAGCGAAAGCTATAAATAGAAGCTCGCTATAAAAAAGCATACACACATATACATATTTATTTAAAAGTGCATAGATGATTATGTATGTATTTATGTATGTATGAGTGTAATAATGTATTTGTTTTTTTCGTTTGCTCTTCAAATTCATATTCCTCAAACTGCTGCACAATTTTTGCAACACAGTTTTTAAAATTAAAAAATATGTGCATGTGTGAATGTATGTATTTTAGGCTGTGTCCAAAAAAGAACAGCAATAGATAAATACACACATAGCTATATGTATGTACATGTGTATTTATATTGACCTCAGCCCTTTAGATAGAAATGAACGGCTGCAATAAAAATACACACAAACACACACACACGTACATACACACATATTTCAAATTTACATAATTACATATAATTGGGCTCAAGTTTAATAATTGCGTTCGCTGAATTGAATTTTTGCAATTCAGTTGCTCGCCGTCGCGTTTAAAGAAGACAGCAATAATAATAAGAAGAAAAATCTGAAATAAAGGATTAATTACAGCCTTGCGATATGTAGCAAGGAGTAAGCACTAAAAAAGTACTCGTTACTTGATCCTCGCTATCATCAGGTAAGCAAGGTTTAATCGCCGCCTTGCGATGGTTTTCGCTTACGCGATATGTAGTAAGAACCACTAAGAGCAACCGTTATTTGCTAGTGATCAACGCACCTAGAGATGTCAGTGGCAATATTTACTTAGCTTTTAAGCACGTTACTAGTGATGGGTACGAGTTAATTAGAGAAATTCACCACACACACCAACACACACATTGCATACACAACAAATTAATTATTAAATATCCCAATTTCTCTCACCAATCGATCGCATTAAAAAAATTTAAAAAAAATTAAATAAATACAAATTTTTAATTGTATTTAAATAAACGCATATTACAGTTGTTGAGGCCAGGCGAGGTTGGTGAAGGACAGGTGAGAGTTAGCTGTGCTTCTTCTTCTACTTCAATTTCACATATACCCAGTAGAAATTTTGGTCGCATTTTCAACACACACACACACCCTCTCACACTCACACATAAGCAGCATTTTATACTCATTACTTGCATACAATTTGCGAGCTCCAATTAGTAGTAGAATAATAATAATAAATAAAATAAAAATAATAATTTTGGTATAAAACTAACCAAAAATTAGAACAAAAGTAGTGTAGCTAAAAGAAATTATACACGTACACATGCATACATCCATTCCATATTATAGTTTGCAGCCGATAGTTTTATAGTTTGCGATACTCGATATCATTCGAATTTATCGGTAGAAATGCGGCCCAAAATAATAAAAGTTGAGGCTGCCGTTTTGTATGTTTATTCTGGTTACTAATCTGTGTATGAAATTCGAAAATCGATTAATTCAAATCGATTAATTGCCTGCAACTACAAATTATTAACGACTGCATTAAAAAGTGCGAATAAAAATAAAATAGAGCACTTTCAAATTCGAATATAAAATATCAAAGCAACCGATATCGATATATTTGATTTGATTTCGATGAATTAGTGTTAAGACTAAGGGAATTATCGAGAAATTGTCTAGAACATTCTAAAGAGAAATAATTAAATCATAATTAATAGAAAAAGAAGAAATTTAATAGAAATGATTATTTATAGAGGTTGGTTTTTTCTTTCAAGTGTAACTAATCGACATTCGATTGCCATTTACTCTAAAATGCATGAATCAATGAATGAATGAATATATTTCGGGTATAAATATATATTTACATATACACTCTTCTATTTTCTTGGATCGTGGATCGTGTAGCAAAAACAACAGCGACCTGGCGAAATGGGGGATACGAAACAGGTCTTAAATTGTTGATCGATTAATGATCACATTTATAATTATATACTCTATGTTATCGATTTGAACACTGATTATTATTTATTTCAACTTGTTATCGCTTGCTTACATTCCTGTTGATCACTGATATTATCTGTATAAATATCTCTTTCTCTCTCTCTCTCTCTCAATATACATATATACATTAAGGTGTATATAATATTTCAAGATTCATATTTTGTAAATACAATATACAATATTCCTATATATATACTATATCTAGATATATAAATATCTTTACATATTTATATATAGCTTTTGTTTAAAACGATAACTATTTTAGTTGTGATTGATCCAAAACAATTTGATAGCTTTAAATATTTATGTTGATATGTATGTGTTTATTTTTTTTGTATATAAAAATAAGGGGGTATTTTAAGGGTATTCCCACACAGCTATTATTTAGGCGTCGGTCAAATAAAAAAAAAATAAGTTACATTTTGTATTTAACATTTGATCATTTACAATTTACAATTAACCAAAATAAAAAAAATACTTGTAATCATAGTTACATTTTGCAACCCGTTCCAGCGTCAAGTATTTATTAGTTACCAAATATATCATGCTGTTGTAGTTGTTGATTGTTCAGTTATTATTATTCTTTTTTTTCAGTAGTTGGCATTTATTTGAAAACTTTACCCGTTTTTTTTTTTATTTTCTGTTTTTTTTTTTTGTATATAATCCGTATTTTGATCAGATTTCAATCGAATTTTAATATATGTATTTTCAAAAGGCACACATAATTATTTTAAGCTAATTTGAAATTTCTGTTTTGTCTGTATTTGTGTGTGTGTGTGCGTGTTTGTGTATATTTATTATATAACTAAAGCGGAGACGTCCATCGATCGATGTGCGCAGACCGAGCGTTCAGGATTTGGAGGATCTGATCAATAAGCCATCGACGCCATTGAAAGATATCGGCGATGGCTGCCCCCCGACAATTATCGATGTGCAGGAATCCTATTCGGCGGTCGAAGGTACGTTTCGAATATTTGTATTCGTATGTTATATTTGTGGTAACTGTGATCCCACGTTCAATGTATTCAATGTAAGTGTGAATTACGCAGTTGTAGTTAAATATTTTAATTTATACAAGTCACTGTTAAAAACTAAAAATGACACAGTCACAGTTAAATATTTATATATTTATAAATATACAGACACACTTAAATATTTACATATTTCAAATTATTCAGTTACTTATACTTATATACAATATATTTACACAGTTCCTGTCTATACACATTTGCACATTTTCTCAGTACCAATTAAACAGTGACAATTACTCACTCACAGATACATACTTAATTGAACACAGTCAGACTTACATGGTTATTACACCACCACAGTGAGTGACTGAGTGGTCGCCGCTACACATTTACAAATTTACAGTCAATACTTTATATACACATTTACACAGTCGCAGTTCCTCAGTCACAGTTATTTAGTCACAGTGTGACTAGGTACACTTTTACTGTAATATACTCTCTATATATAATTGTATCCGTGACTAACCCAAAACCATCCCGTATGTATCATTTTACGCGTTCCCGTTTATGTAGACTCGACTGCCTATCTTACGGTCGGAGTCGAGGGCAGTCCGGCGCCCACATTCAAGTTCTACAAGGGCGTTAGCGAGATCCTCGAGGGTGGTCGCTACAAGTTCCTGACGGATGGGCAGACGAACACGATCACGCTGTGCATGAGGAAGTGCAAGCCGAACGATGAGAGCAAATACAAGATTGTCGTATCGAATATACACGGCGAAGATTCGGCCGAGATGCAATTATATGTATCCGATTCGAGTGGCATGGATTTCCGTGCGATGCTCAAGAAACGTCGTTATCAAAAATGGGACAAAGATGAGCAGGACCCCAATTGGGGTGATCTCAAAGAAACTGAAAAACCATTGCCGGCTTTAAAGAAAGTCGAAAGGGTAAGAAAAACACAAGCAAAGCTGCTAAAAATGAAGAAAAATCAGCTAAAACTGCGGCTAAGACTACAGCTAAGACTGCAGCTAAAACTGAAACCGAAGCAGTTTTTAATAATTCGCTTGCCTTTGTCTAACCGGTTCAAAGGAACCACTAACCGGAACTTGATAATCATTAATCATCATTGAGCAATAATTAATTACTTTTAAATTTGTCAAATCATCATCAGAAGTTATTCAAGAATTAAAAAATAAATATTCGTTATTCGTTATTATCTCTATCAGAACATTTAAGCCTGCATCACTTTCTATATACACGATCGGAACCAGTTCGGTTCAGTGTGACACCCTACAAATTAATTAATCCATTTTAAGAGCACTTTATATGTATGTACGTGTTGAAAACTAAATGTATTAATTTCAGTGTATGTCCAACAAAAAAAAAAACAATTTGAATAGTTAGGCAACGATTTGAGTATAGAAAATAGAATATATAATTTTTACTACAAAGCAAAGCAATTACAACAGGCAGCTGGGTTTTCATTATTTAGTTTATTTAATTATATTTATATTAATTTGTTTATTTTATTTATTTATTTCTTTATTATTTACTAATTGAATAATTTGTAATTAATTTAAATGTTTATTTAATTATTTATTTATACGTTTATTTCTTTCTCAATTTATATATTTAAACAAGAAATGGTATATAGTCTAAATTGGGCAGGTGAAAAGTTATTCAATATATTTCCAAATGTTCAATTTGTGAATCTGTCTTCAAGAATCTTACTCGCACATCATTCAATGTTTTATGATCTCAATATACAAAGGTTAAGTTTGACTCGCTAAGTTATACTGTATAAGTTATAAAAAATGATTCAAATTGGTTAGTCGAGTTAAAACAGAAATGTTCAATTTGAGAGTTTGTTCCCAACTATTTAACTTGCACATCAATCGCTCAATCGATATGATTATTTATAATCAGAATAGTACAAAAGATTTTAATTCAATAGTTATTTAAAATAATTCCATTAATAATTTCAGTCAAGTTAAAACAGATAAAGTCAATTTATTAGTCTATCTATTTAGTCGCACACCAATCGATCAATCAAGATGATTTTTATTATATATGTGTATATGTATATAATGCAATACAGGCGCCAGCATCACGTAGACCATCCCTAGCCGAGCTGATCCCCGATTGGCCGACGTTGCATCCGTTTCGCCGTGAGGAGGTGCGCTCTATTTATTCCGAGATACTTAATAAATTTATATAAATCGAAAATATATAAAAAAGAAAAAAAAAACGGAAAAAGATATTTAATAACTATACATTTTTTTTGTCTGGTTGTGCAGCCGATTTTTGTCTTTTTTAAGTATGAGACTTTTAAATAGGTTTCATTTAACTGAAAATAAGAGTACATCAGATGGCGATCGGTTCAGTTTTCCAATTTTTCAGTTAACTCTGATAATGGAATATATTTTCGTATTCTTGACTATCCGCATATTCTTTGCATTTGTATTTGCATTTTGTTTTTATTCCTAATTGGCACACGTACACACATACATATTGCTATAAATACATTAAGAGAAAATCCAAATACTTTTTAGCTCATTGATTTTATATTATTTTTTCAACATTCATGTGTTCTTTTTGGTTAATTTGCCATCGGTTATCAGATTATATAATATATATATAAATATATGTATATATATATATAATAGAATACGATATACGATATTCGATATACAAAGAAAATGAATCACATGGCTGCATTATGATGGATTTTGGTGTTTTAACAGTTATAAACATGCAGATCGGCATTTTTTAACGATTAATTAAATCATTTAACTGTTAACCATTAAATAAAAAATAGCAGTCCATTTTGGGTACATCTAAAATGGAGCTGCTAATTCAAATTGCTCCAATTTGTCTATATAAAGTGTTCACTAGCAATATACATTTTTTTTATTTCTTGAAATAAGAATTTAAAATTGAAAACTTAAATTGGAAATTAAATAATATGAAACTAAAAGACACTAGAATGAAAAAATCCATAAAAATCCAGTCCATTAAAAGTTGTTTTATTAAAATGAAAGTTAGAAATTAAGAACATAAAATAAAGATTCCTTGAAGTGGTTTAAAAAATTTAACATTTAAAACAGTCCTTTTAAAATATTAAGTTAAATTGAAATAAAATTAAACTAAAAGTAAATAAATTAAATATATGTTTGTGGCACGATGTGTAGACAGTTTTGAAAATATATAAAGACATATAGGTACGCAGGTACTTGCTAAACTAAAATTGCAAACATCTAATATCAAGCGAAATATTGTTTTTTGAATATTTTATTTCATTTTGCTAATGCAGCATTTTTCACTATATATATGCGACTATATAATTATATTATATGTATATATATAGTGTAATTATATTAGATGTAATCATAAGTCAGTACCTCCTAATTACCTACTGTAATAATGAATAGCACACAATTGGGACAGTTGATAACGATTGATTGTTTCGATAACTGTGCTAGATATTATTAACTTTTGAGATTTGAATGCTAAATAATTGTATATCGATTTTTTATTGTCGTTTTGATGTCTTTACCCATTTTTGACAACGAAAAATCAAAAACAAAAAAAATCAAATAACAACGATAATAATCGGTAACTACGACAACACAGAAGGTAGAATCGTTCCTTAGTCCACTGATCGATCAGTTCGCTAAGGAGGGCAAGGATAAGAAGGTTGTATTTGAGGCGAGATTCAGCAAACCCAATTGCAAACCAAAATGGCTATTCCGCAAGGATGTAAGTATTAAAACAAATAATTCCCAAATAAAATGGATATATTCTGCAGAGTCAGTTATATAAAATTGCGGTCAAAATAACAGAATTTATGGTGATCAAATTGAGATCTCTTCAAAATCTTCAATATCAATGAAAAAATTCATTAAAATAAAAATTAAATATTATTTAGCTGAGAAAACCTTACTATTATTCCACCAATTAAATTAAAGTTAATAGAAAATAAATAAAACATAAAAATTAAATGGATAAGAACTTTATTTAATTGTTTGAAATAAATTTGATAGCTTTGCCAACTTTTAATGTTTACTTTTCTTCAATATTTAATTGCAAGTGCTTAAAATAAATTTTCATAATTTTTCAACAATATTTGGTTTATTTGTAGTTATTTTGACCGCAGGTGTATTGTCGTACCGTTATTAACATTATAATATATTAAATTATATATCTCTTAATAGGAAGTTTTCACAGGCAGCAAATTCAAGTTCAAGCAGGAGAATGACACATATCAATTGATTATCACCGCACCCAAAGTCGATGATACGGGCAAGTATACAATTGAAATCGGTGGCGTCTTCAGCACTGCATTCCTCAACGTCGAGGAGGCAGATCCTTCGTATACCTTTACCAAACCACTCAAGAAGAAGTTGGAAGGATTCACGAGGCACGAGACGACTTTGGAGTGTTCTGTTAGCAGCAGCATGGCGAATGTGCATTGGTTCAAGGAGAATACAAAAATTGAATCGGATGATCCTCGCTTCTTGATCTCCAAGGATATCAATGGTAATCTCAAGCTGATTATCAAGGAGTCCGTGCTGGACGATTCCGGCCAATATAGATGTCAATTGGACAAGCAGCCGGATAAGACGGAATGTGCACTCAAAATTATCGAATATCCGTATAAATTTGTCAAAGTTTTGAAATCGCAGCAGTGCATAGAGAAGGATACAATTACTTTGGCCTGTGAGCTGGATGATGCCCAGGGCGATGTGCAGTGGTTCCGAAACGATGAGGAAATTAAACCCGACAAACGCATGCAGGTCATCAAGGATGGCCGCAAACGTAAGCTGGTCATCAAGGACTGCAAGGTCACCGATGCAGGACAATTCAAATGCACAACGAATGCCGATAAGACAGACGCCGAAATTATCATCAACTGTAAGTACACCTTTTCATAACACATAAAATTAATAAATATATATATATTTATATATTTATAAACTGTGAGTAAACGTATTGATAATAAGTGAATTAATATAAAATAATAGCGAAGAAAATTGATCTGCAGCAAGAAATATATTTAAAATGAATGAAAAGTGTATAAATAAATATAAATGTATATAAAGTTGGTAATAAATAAATAAGAAAATTGATAATTAAAATAAATAAAGAAAACGGATATATAAAATTTATACATGCTAATAAAACAAAAACATATTAATCAGTAATTAAGTAAAAAGTTAATTGTTAATGCACTGTGAGTACACGCTTTGTTAATAAATTTTTAAGTATTGATCATCAGCAAAAATTCATATATAAAATCAAAAATGTATGAATAAAAATGTATTTGTATATATATATATATATACATATAAATAAATACATATTAGCTTGGTAATAAATAGACCCAGCAAAACAAAAAGCGAAAGTTACACATTTTGGTGTTAATTAACAAATGACAATTTAAAAAATAAATATAAAAAAGGCATGTAATAAGTATATTAACTGTTGTTTGAAATCATATTCCAATCAAGATCAAAATCGCTTTAATAAGAAGCTCAAGGACACGGATGCCGTGGAGCGTGAGAAACTTGTGCTCGACGTGGAGCTGCAGGATCAAACAGCGCCCTGCGACTGGAAATTCAATGGGGAGCCTGTTGTACCCAACGAGCGCATAGAAATTAAGAATTTAGGCGGTGGCAAACACCAGTTGGTGTTTAACAACTTGGAATTAACGGACGTGGGTGAAGTTACCTGTGAATCGGGTCAGCTGAGCTCGAGTTGTAAGTTATCGGTGCGCAAGGGCGAAAGCAGACCAAACATCGATTGTCCCGATGACTTTGCGGGGCCGATAAGTGCGCCAGTTATCGTCGAGGTGCCATACAAAGGTAAAAAAAATACTAAAAGAAAACAAAAAGTATTGAAATGCAAATTAAATTTAAAATTTTATATTTTTGATATTTTTAAAATTTTTTTAAAATTTATAAATTTTAGTTAGCGGCACCAAACAATCGCCAGTAGAGGCCAAATTGATCAAGGATGGCAAACCGTTGCCCGTTAAGGATGTTGAGGTCGCTATCACCGATGACAAGGTCACGTTTAAGATTAAAAAACCATCACGTGATTTATCAGGACCCTATCAAATAAAGATATCGAATGCACAAGGTGAAGATTCAAAGGATGTGAATATAATATGCCAGGATGCTCCAACGCCACCCCAGGACGTGGATGTCACGGACATTTATCAGACATCCTGCGTGGTGAAGTTTAAGAAACCGGAAGATGATGGCGGCACGCCGATAACCAAATATGTTATCGAACGGCAAGATTTGAGCAAGAAACAAGGCTGGGAGCCTGTCGCTGAGGTTCTGCCGGAGGAGCCATGTCTCAAGAAAATTGAGGACCTGGTGCCAAAGAAACAATACAGATTCCGTATACGTGCTGTGAATAAGATCGGTCCCTCAGATCCGGCCACCTTCAAGAGCTCGATACTCGCCAAAGATCCTTGGGACGAGCCGGGCAAACCCAAAGACGTTGATCTAACCGATTGGGACAAGGATCATGCGGACTTGAAATGGGAGGCACCCGATAGCGATGGCGGTGATCCCATCACAGCTTATATTGTGGAATATAAAGAGAAATTCTCCAACGATTGGGTTGCGGGAAAAGAGGTGCCTGGAGATGCCCGGGTGGCTACGGTGGATGGGCTGAAGGAGGGGCAACAGTACGAATTCCGAGTCCGTGCTGTTAATCGAGCCGGGCCCGGTGAACCCAGTGACAAGACAAAGGCCATCATTGCCAAATGCCGTTTCGTAAAGCCGTTCCTCGTCGGAGATGGTCTCAAGAATATCACAGTTAAAAAGGGTCAAACTGTACGCTATGATATTAAATACGATGGTGAACCGGAACCGGCAGCGAGCTGGTTCAAGTCGAATGAACCACTTAAATTTGATAATCAACGCATTTGCTTGGAGCAACTCGAGCGCAACTCAGCAATGACCATAAAGAAAGCCGTTCGCAAGGATACGGGCAAGTATAAACTGGTATTGAGCAATACTTCCGGCACCATTGAATCAGAGGGCCAGGTCATCGTCCTGGATCGTCCTTTGGCGCCGGGCGGTCCCTTCGAGCCGGAGGAGGTACGCGCAAATCACATCAAGATGAAGTGGAAACGCCCTGCCGACGATGGTGGCTGCGAGATAACAGGCTATGCCCTGGAGCGCATGGATGAGGAGACGGGTCGTTGGATACCCGCCGGGGAGGTGGGACCCGATGCCACCTCCTTCGATTTCAAGGGTCTGACGCCGAACAAGAAGTATAAGTTCCGTGTCAAGGCCATCAACAAGGAGGGTGAATCTGAGCCACTGGAAACAACGGATGCCATTGTGGCCAAAAATCCCTATGATCCACCAAGTCCACCCAGTCAACCTGTCATCGATGACTATGATAATAAGAGTGTCCTGCTCAAGTGGAAGCGACCTCCTTCGGATGGTGGTCGCCCGATTACTCATTATGTGGTCGAGGTAAAGGATAAATTTTCCCCCACGTGGAGTGAGGTGGCCAAAACGGAAGATCCCACACCGGAGTGTAAGGTTGAGGGTCTCAAGGAGAAAATGGTTTATCAGTTCCGTGTGCGGGCCGTGAATAAAGCGGGTGCCTCGGAACCCTCACAGCCCACCGATAATCATCTGTGCAAGCACAAGAATCGTAAGTTCTATATATCTATATATTTATATATATTTAGCTTGAGCCAAGTTCACGCATTTTTTAATCTTTAGTAAGTTAATATTTATTCTTTATTGAAGCATCGGTCTTTTAAGTAGCCTGTACCCATTACAAGAGTGCGAGGAGAGTACATATATTATTGAAGAGCAGTGCTGAAAAGTTCATTATTTATTTTTGATTTTAACTAATTTTTTACTGACAAGTTTAGTTTTTTATTTATATACTCAAGGAAGATTGAATGCGTTCGTTCAGTCAGCTGTGGAGCTTGAAACTTCATATTTTTTTTCTTATTAATTTATTTATTATATTTATTTTTATTTCATATATGTAAATAATTTCATTTATTTTGTATATTGTATTTATTTTTTCTTTTAATTAATTCATTTTATTTTAATTATTTTATTTAACTTATTTTATTTAATTCATTAATTCTTAAATTTTTTTATTTCATTTATTTTATGTATGTTATTTATTTCACTTGCTTCATTTATTTAATTTTATTTATTATTTTGTTTATTAATTGTGGGCTAAAAATACTTAAATTCAAATATAGTGTTAGTATTTTTTATTATTTTAATTGTTTTTGTAAAATCTATAAGAAATTTGCTCCGCACTTTTGGGTAGAGGATATTTCGCATTCGAGCACTCTCGATTGAAGCTTTGGCTTTGGCTTAACATATTTTCAATGCTTTTGTAGTATACAATTATTGCTTTCAGTTCAACATTTGCTTTATCTCAAATTTTTGTTAATATCATAAAAAACAAATAATGAAAACCTGTTTAAAAATACTGAATTCAACATTTGCCCAATCAAAAATTCTTGTAAGTACCATAATTAAAAATCAAAATTACAAGTACAGTTAAAAATAATATATTTAAAAAGATAAATAACTAAAAAGATAAAACTACTACACACTATTTTCATTAATGCACATCTATTTTTTGTAGCAGTGCATTTAAAACAATTAACACTGAGACTTAATTTAAGTCTTGAAATACTCCATTTTTGAACAACGCATCGCAGTAACTTGAATTTCATCGTTTTGCAATTGCTTACGCGAAATTTAAAATTTCCTCATTTGGACTGACACAAATTTTTGTACCGCAATTGCTTATATATATATATATTTATTATGTATTATATTTACTATATATATTATAAATATATAGTAAAGCCACAGATTGATCGATCGACATTCAAGCGGGTGACGATCAAAAGTGGTCGAACCCACAAATGGTCCGTGGATGTTACGGGTGAACCCATACCGGAATTGCACTGGAGTTGGCGCGATGATATACCGTTAACCACAGGAGATAGGATCAGTATCGAGAATATTGATTATCATACCGATTTTGTAATAACAAATCTGAAGCGTAAGGATAGTGGTTTCTATACCCTAAAGGCGGAGAATCGCAACGGTGTCGATCGCGAGACCGTTGAGCTGATTGTGCTGGGCAAACCCAGTTCGCCGAAGGGTCCCCTCGCTGTAAGCGATGTGACCGCAACGGGTTGCAAGCTGCAGTGGAAGAAACCCGAGGATGATGGCGGTGTGCCCATCAAGGAATACGTTGTCGAGAAAATGGACACGGCCACGGGTAAATGGGTGCGAGTGGGTCGCTCGCCGGGTGAGAAGGAACCTCCCAGTTTCGATGTGACCGGCTTGAATCCCGGCTCGGAGTACATGTTCCGTGTCTCCGCTGTAAATGAGGAAGGTGAATCGGAACCGTTGACTACATTGGTGGGCATTGTGGCCAAGGATCCGTTTGATGAGCCCAATAAACCGGGTACTCCCGAAGTTACGGACTATGACAATCAGAGTGTCAGCTTGAAGTGGACGGCGCCCAATAATGATGGTGGTGCTCCCATTCAGAAGTACATTATCGAGAAGAAGGACAAGAACAAGCCGGAGTGGGAGAAAGCCTTGGAGATACCAGGTGATCAGCTAGAGGCAACTGTGGCCGGTCTGCAGGAGTATGGGGAATACCAGTTCCGTGTGATTGCCGTAAACAAAGCGGGTCCATCGCCTCCATCCGATGCAAGTGTGCCTCAGATTGTGAAGTACAAGAAATGTAAGTATCGAATATTAAAGATAGGTATATATACAGAGAACAGAACATAGAAGATATATAATAAGGATTGAAGATTAAAGATCCTTAAGCATGAAAGATACACAATTCTAATATAGTAATAATAATAAGAAACATCAGCTATTATAAACAACTAATATAAAGATTTAGATCTTTTAGTAATCATTGTAATATATTAATAAATAACTAACCTGACAGAGTTCTTGGCTTTTGGGGTTGCCGTAGATGAAAGATGAAATCTATAATACCTAATTAAACAAGTAAGACTGTTGTATTCGAGTGAGATCGACTACGATATACCCTGAACAAAGTTGTCGAGAAACTATTTTCCAAATTTGAAGTCTCTTGCTCTTATAGTCTCGGAAATCCGCGTGTTCACACATACATACATTTACATAAAACTATTATACCCTTTTTACCCATTTTTCAATGGTTCTGGGTATTAAAATACCCAGATATAATTCTGAAGTACTCATGTTCATTTATGATTTTAAATCCAATTAAAAACTAATTAGATAGAATTCTCATCTTTCTGGGATATTATAAATGAAAGATGAATTTGCTCGCTTTTTAATCATATATCAATCATAAATTAACATATATTATGATTGTTTGCGCTATCAGCTTTTTGATAGCTTTATTTCCCAATAAATAACAAAACGTTGATTCCACTTTATTCAAATATATATGGAGGCTAGAAGCCAAGCTTAGCCTTTTATTCACCGATTTGTTTATTAAAGGTTTGTGAGTGAATGCCTTATTCACAACTATAATAAATGATCAAAACGATCGATCAGCTAGAGTTATGCAAAACAGTTGATTAGCTAGCTGCAGCAGCCGGCCGATCAGCGAACGCCCTTTGCCGAGAGGGAGCGAGAGAGCACTGCACAAAGAGAGCGCTACCAACGCTGGCTGTTGCAGCTCTAAACTGCACATAAATAGTAGATATGTAATTAAGACTTACATTATTAGCTGTTTATAATAAGCCACGCAGGGCTCCACCTTCAAGCATGTAAACAATTCGTTATCAATCAAAACTTCTTTGCTGCTTTAATATATGTATATATATAAGTAGTATACCCAATTAAAAACTAATTTATAATTTGAGTATCTCTTAAAAATGAAATTTCGTATCTTCCTCTCGCTAATTCTCCACATTCTCTCGGTCTTTGTTTCCCCCACGTACAGTGAAGCCTCGCATTGACAGAACCAACCTGAAACCGCTGCTAATACGCGCTGGCAAACCCATCAAATACGATGTGAACGTACGAGGCGAGCCCGTGCCGACGATTATCTGGTATCAGAACGACAAGGAGCTCAAACCGGAGGAGTTGCCGAGCAATATCGAAATCCAAAATATACCCCATAATACAAAGATAGCGATTATCGATGCTGTGCGCAAACATACGGGCACCTATAAAATCCGAGCCGTAAACGAGCACGGTGAAGATGAGGCAACCGTCGAGGTCAATGTGCTGGGACCACCCGGTAAACCGAAAGGTCCTCTGGCCGTCAAGGATATTACGAAGGATGGATGTAAATTGAAGTGGCAGAAGCCGGAAGATGATGGCGGGAAACCAATAACCAGTTATCAGGTGGAGAAATTCGATAAGAAACAGGGTCGTTGGGTGCCTGTCGGTCGAACCTCGGGCAATGATACCGAACTTGATGTCAAGGGCCTGCAGGAGGGCCATGAGTATCAGTTTCGGGTCAGGGCCATCAATGAGGAAGGCGAATCCGAGCCCTTGGAGACCGATGGCAGCATTGTGGCGAAAAATCCCTATGATGCTGCCACCAAGCCAGGCACACCCAAAATTGATGATTATAATGAGCATATGGTTAAATTGAAATGGGAGCCGCCGAAAGATGATGGCGGTGCACCGATTATCGGTTATGTTATCGAAAAGAAGGATAAATTCTCGCCCGTATGGGATGAAGTGCTCACCACAAATGTAAGTATGCATTATGATGGGGTTTTAGGAAAGGATCAAAGCAATAAACCTTATACTGATCAATAATAATAATAATAATAATATAATAAATTAACTAATTTAATAGTAATTTCAATAATTAATTTATTAATTCAATATTATAGTTGAAATTATTACATAACAGATATTTATATTATTTTCAATAGTTGAAATAATTAAATAACAATTTAAATATCTATTATTTAATTATTTCAACTACTATTTAAATATTTAAATAATGTAATACAATATATTATAGTTTAAGCAGTTAAATAACTTAAATACAAAATTAACAAATCAAATATAAATTTTTAAAAATTAAATAGTAATTTAATTAATTAAAGAATAATTTAAATAATAATAAAAAAATAAATAAATAAATCGTAACTTAAATAAATAAACAATAATTTAAATAATAATCTAAATAAATAAATACTAATTTTAAAAATGAAATAATTATTTTAATAATTAAATAACAAATTAAAAAATAATTTAAATAATTAAATACCAAATTAAAAAATAATTAAATAAAAAATTATATATTTAGAGCCCTACACCCGAGGCAACTGTCGATGGCCTTACCGAGGGCAATGTGTATCAGTTCCGTGTACGGGCCCTCAACAAGGCCGGACCCAGTGAACCCAGCGACGCAACCGAACCGCATTTGGCCAAGCCCAGAAATCGTAAGAAATAACAAAATAATTTTTTTGCAGCTGTTTTAAAAATGAAGTGCCAATTTATAAATTTTTGCTAATTTTATTCCTTTATTTTACTATTATTATTTTGGTATGTATACTCAAAAATTCTTGATTTTATGTTGAGCCAAAGCTTATTATTAGATTTCTAATGCTTATATTTATAATAATAATTTATTATTATTATTTTTAATAAAATCTGTACTTTTCTATAGTCAAACCGAGCATAAATCGCGAGAAAATGAAACCGATCAAGGTGCGTGCGGGTCAAACTGTTAAATTCGATGTGGATGTCAAGGGTGAACCAGCACCAACTTTGACCTGGTACTTCAAGGAGAAGGACCTCACGCCCAGTGGACAAGTGCGACTGGACAATGAGGATTACAATACAAAGTTGACGCTGTTGGATCCAGCTCGAAAAGATAGTGGCATCTACAAACTGAAAGCGGAGAACATTAATGGTGTCGATGAGGCCGAAGTGGAAGTGATTATCCTGGATAAACCTGGCAAACCGGAGGGTCCTTTGGAAGTTTCCGATATACACAAGACTGGCTGCAGATTGCAGTGGAAGAAACCGAAAGATGATGGTGGTGTTCCCATTACGGGTTATGCTGTTGAGAAAATGGATACGGCTACGGGTAAATGGGTGCCAGCTGGCACCGTTGATCCCGCCAAGACAGAGCTCGAAGTGAAGGGTCTCGATCCCAATCATCGTTATCAGTTCCGTGTGAAGGCCATCAACGAAGAGGGTGAATCGGAACCACTCGAGACCGAGTCAGCAATCACTGCCAAGAATCCATTTGATGCTTCGGCACCGCCTGGTCTGCCTGAGATTGAGGATTGGGATGAGCATCATGTGAAATTAAAATGGGAACCACCCATTCGTGATGGTGGCTCTCCCATTACCAACTATATCATTGAGGTAATGGATAAGGATTCTGGTGAGTTCGTCAAGGCCGCCGAAACGGAGGGACCCATCTGCAAGGGTGTCGTCAAGAAACTGGAGGAGGGCCAACAGTACAAGTTCCGAGTGCGTGCGGTGAACAAAGCGGGCCCCTCGGAACCATCCGAGCAGACCAATTGGCATACAGCCAAGCCACGTTTCCGTAAGTGTTGACGAGACCTTTGACCTTTGTGGTTAGTAACTTAGACTGAACTCTCTATCTATATCTACGTCTCTCTTTCTTTTTCAATTGATCTATCTATGATCTTTTTCTGATCTTTCTTTATCTGATCTGAACTGATCTCTGCTTGTTTTAATCTGATCTGATCTCTCTCTCTCTCTCTCTTTCTCTCTTTAACCTGATATTTCTCACTGAACTAATATTTCTTTGATCTGATCTCTCTTTCTGTTTTCTATTCTTTCTCTGATCTAATCTGATTTGATCTCTCTCTCTCCCTCTCTCCCTCTCTCTCTCTGAGATGATCTCTTTCTGATCACTTATCTCTTTCTGATCTGATCTGAGCACTCTTTGCGATTTTATCTTCTCTGATCTGATCTCTCTTTCTTTGATCTGAACTCTTCTCTGATTTAAAGTCTATCTCTCTCTCTCTCTCTCGTCTCTCTCCAACCTGATTTCTCCCTGTCTAATCTCGCACTCCCTTACTCTCTTCAACAGTTAAACCCCACATTGATCGCACCAACTTGAAACCCGTCATAGTCAAGGCAGGCCTCTCCATCAGTCTGGACATAAATGTGAAGGGTGAACCTGCACCAAAGATTGAGTGGACCTTCAATGGTCTGCCCGTTGTGAGTGATGAGGAGGGCATTAAGATCGATAGCGTCGATTACAATACCAAATTCTTTGTAATGCGTGCCAAACGTCCACAAAGTGGTAAATACACCATCAAAGCCAGCAATGAGGTTGGTGAAGATGTGGCCGAATTGGACGTCTCTGTGCTGGGTAAACCCGGCAAGCCAAAGGGTCCACTCCAAGTGAATGATATCACCAAGCACAGCTGCAAGCTGAAGTGGGAGAAACCCGAGGATGATGGCGGTGCACCCATCGATTACTATGAGATAGAGAAACTTGATCCACATACGGGTCAATGGTTGCCGTGCGGCAAGAGTTCCGAACCGGAGGCCAAGGTCATTGGTCTGCACGAGGGCAAACCGTACAAGTTCCGCGTGCGCGCCGTGAACAAGGAGGGCGAATCGGAACCACTAGAAACAGAGAAACCTATCATTGCCAAGAATCCGTTCGATGAGCCGGACAAGCCCGGTCGTCCCGAACCCACCAATTGGGATAAGGATTTCGTCGATCTGGCTTGGGATCCGCCCAAAAACGATGGTGGTGCTCCCATACAAAAATACATTATTCAAATGCGCGATAAGTCTGGCAGGGCTTGGGTTGATGCCGCCACAGTGCCGGGTGATAAGACTAAAGGTACTGTGACTGGCGTGGAAGAGGGACACGAATACGAATTCCGTATTGTGGCCGTAAATAAGGCCGGTCCCAGTGAACCCAGCGATGTGTCCAAGTCGGTGGTGGCCAAGCCACGATTCCTAGCGCCACACATCGATCGCAAGAATCTGCAGAAAAAGATAATGCGCAGCGGTCAAATGCTACACATGGATGCGGCAGTAAAAGCTGAGCCACCGGCAAAGATAACATGGACCTACAACGGAGCTGAGATCAAATCCGGTGAACACATCAAAATCGAGAATGAGGAATATAAAACGACATTTATAATGCCGAAAGTGAAGCGTGCCGACAAGGGCACCTATATTGTTACGGCTAAGAACGATTCCGGCGTAGATACCGTTGAGGTAGAGCTAGAGGTGCTCTGCAAGCCTAGCAAGCCAAAGGGTCCGCTGGCAGTCAGCGATGTAAAAGCGGAGAGTGTCCATCTGAAATGGGATAAGCCCGATGATGATGGCGGTGAGCCCATCGAACATTATGTTGTGGAGCGCATGGATACGGAAACGGGTCGTTGGGTGCCTGTGTTAACCACGAAAACGCCGGAAGCCGATGTTACGGGTCTTACTGAGGGCAAGGAGTATCTATTCCGCGTGAAGGCCGTAAATAGTGAAGGTGAATCGGAACCACTCGTAACGGACATACCCGTTACGGCTAAGAATCCATACGATGCAGCGGATACGCCCGGAAAACCCCAGATTACGGACTGGTCGGCGAATCATGCGGATCTCAAGTGGCGTGCACCAGAAGATGATGGTGGTGCTCCGATCACTGGGTATATCGTTGAGAAGAAGGACAACAATACAGGCAAATGGCAAAAGGTGCTTGAGACAAATACGCCGGATTGCAAGGCAAGGGTCAACGATCTGATAGAGGGCACCAAATACCAATTCCGCGTCAAGGCCGTAAATAAAGCTGGACAAAGTAAACCTTCCGAGGCATCTGATCAAATGACTGCCAAGGATCGGTTTGCACCACCCAAAATCGATAGAACAAATATTAAAGATATCACAGTTAAGGCCGGACAACATATACGTTATGATATCAAGGTATCCGGTGAACCACCCGCGACAAAGACCTGGTTCCACAACAAGGCACGCATTGGCGAAGATGATTTCAACATCGACATGGAACCCTACCGCACCAAGTTAGCTGTACCCTTTGCCAAACGAATGCATACCGGAAAATATACAATTAAAGCGGAAAATGACTCCGGACACGATGAGGCGTCTTTTGAGGTGACAGTGCTCGATAAACCTGCACCACCCGAGGGGCCTTTGCGGGTCACCGATGTGCACAAGGAGGGCTGCAAGCTAAAGTGGAATCCACCGTTGGATGATGGTGGTTTGCCCATCGAGCATTATGTGGTGGAGAAAATGGATGTGGAATCGGGCCGCTGGATGCCTTCTGGTCGCTTTAAGGAACCCTTTGCTGAGCTGAACAATCTCGAACCGGGTCACGAGTATAAGTTCCGTGTGCTGGCCGTAAATACGGAGGGTGAATCGGAACCGCTGGTTGGAGAACAATCGATTGTGGCCAAGAATCCGTTCGATGAGCCGGGCAAACCGGGCACGCCGGAGCCCGTTGATTGGGACAAGGATCATGTGGATTTGGTTTGGCGACCACCGCACAACGACGGCGGTTCTCCGATTACGGCGTATGTGGTGGAGAAACGTGAAAAGGGCACCGACAAGTGGATTAAGGGTATGGAGCTCTCAGCACCTACTTTGGGTGAGGAGTGCAAGGCGACAGTGCCCAATCTGGATGAGAACTGCGAGTACGAGTTCCGTGTGAAGGCGATCAATGCTGCCGGACCCGGTGAACCCTCCGACGCCAGCAAATCTGTCATCACCAAGCCCAGAAAACGTAAGTTGAAGAAACGATTGTAAAATTGAAGTTTTTCATTTTATTTATTTAATCATTTATTAATTTAATGTCAACTCAGTAAAAAAAATTATTGGGTTTTTATCCGGCTCTTCTTGATTTTTTGAACTTAAATGCAATTTAATTCATACTAACTATTTCTGGATTGTACTCAACAAATATACTCAGAAATCTTATAAATATTAATTTTTTATTTAAATTTAAATTTAGTTTTAAATTTTTTAGTCTAATTTGATTCATACTAAATATTTTGTATTTATGGTCGATCTTGGGATCTTTTGTCGGTTTTCCCCAATCCATAAATATTTCCTTTCTTATTTTTAATTTAAATTCAAAACTAAATTGGATTTTTCGTTAATAGAATTCATTTTTAAATTGTTTGCGATTTTCTGTGCCGACTGATATTTGGTGCTATTATATACATATATATACATATATATATTGGTTTTGTGCGATGTCCGTCATGCTGTCTGTTCGACTGTATGAAGGCAACTTTTTTCGACACCATTAGAGATAAAGACTTCAAAACTTGGAACATATACTGGTCTGACAAAGTTTAAAAATTGGAGTGCTTTCCACTAGGGAGCTAGGAAATCGATAGAACCGATATTCATAAGTCGATAAAGTCCCACATCTCCCATAATTTTAACGCTACAGTCGCCAAATTTAATTGGTAACTTGTTGGCGATGTTCTTCATATATTGGCATATGTCACGCCCACCTTCGCAGCCCCCAGGCTCTCGTCAAATTTGGGTGATATATTAATGGTAGCCGCCTTTAAGAATCAATAACAAATTTTTATGGCCACGCCCACACTTGCGGCCAGAATCGCCAATTCCGATAAATCTGAATATCTCCCACAATTTTAAAGAGAGAGTCACCAAACCAAGAAAATAACTCTAAAATTGAAGAATAAATTACTAGTAATACTCTTCAAAAATCCTGGAAACAAAATTTTGGACCACTCCCACTCCCGCCCCCAAAAACGATAAAAGCCTATATCTCCCGCATTTTAAGAGCTACAGTTACCATAGTTGGAAGGTATATTACTATTTGGTCACGCCTACTGCTGCCACCAAAATTCCCAGAAGCCTATATCTCCCGCAGTTTAAATGGTACGCCCACTCCCGCCCCCAAAATTTTCAATATCCCATATCTTCCATAATTTAAGAGCTACAGTTACCAAACTTCGAAGGAAGGTAACTAGCTTATATCTACCTCAATTTGAAAGGCAAACTTTGATACCTTGTTTTAATTCAAATATAAATATTTAATTTTATTTGTAATTTGTAACATACAACGTATTTTTTATTTATGGTCATATTTAAGGACATAAATAAACCTAGAAATCTTATAAATAGTTCATTTTATTTTATTTGTAACTTCAATTTAAAAATAAAATTTCATTTCAATTGAATATAACTGTATCTATTACAGTAAATAAATATTTAAAATAAATAATACATTCTAAACAAATTAAATAATATAAATAAAATAAACAACAACTATAAATAAATAATAAATTAAATGTGCGAAGCAATGTTTGAGACACGTATAGGGTGTAATCAAAACGAGTTGAGTCGACGATTAGTTTCGAACTAACTGCTCTGACGAGCAGGCCTTTATTTATACACAATTCTTAAATTTAAATACACTATGCGGCCGTTTGTAGGGCGACCGCTGTTCTAATTCCATCGAGTGCAGCGATCGCAATATCTCTCATGTTCATACTTGAACACATAAACCAACATTCTTGAATTTACTTCCCTTGTGATCAAAGGATTTCAGAATAAAATACAAACTGATGTCGTTTATACAGACTTCAGTAATACCTTTGATTCTGTTAACCGTTGTCTCCTTCTTCACAAACTACCCTTATAGGATTTCCTAATAACCTTCTTACCTGGATTTCGGAGTACCTGAGTAACAGATCTAAAAAAATTGTATTTGAATCTGTACTTTCTAAACCTATCCTAGTCACCTCTGGTGTACACATTAATGACCTTCCTTCTAATGTATGCTGATGACGTCAAGTTGTACTTGACGTATAATGACCTCTCATTACTAATTGCAGGCGGACTTATTTTCCTTTTTGTCGTGGTGTAAAATGAATCTGATCAACTTGAACTGCTCTAAGTGTAAGGTCATGTCATTTTATCGTATCACTTCCCATGTTGTTAGTTACACGCTCGATGGGGTGCCACTTGATACACTGAATGAAGTAAATGATTTAGGTTTACTTCTTGATCACAGGTTAAAATTCGATACCATATTAAACTCACTGTCGAAAAGGTTTTTCAAGTTCTTGGTTTTATAAAGCGTTGGTCTAAGGAATTTGATGACCCTTATACGACCAAGATACTTTTCACTTCTCTTGTACAATCAATTCTGGAATATGGATCTTGTGTGCGGTCTCCACAATATCATTTTCATCAAAGTAGACTGGAATCTGTACAGAAGAGCTTCGTACTTTTTGCTCTTCGTCGTTTTGACTGGGGTGGACTTCCTTCATACACCAATAGGCTGCTTCTTATTAACCTTCCCTCCCTAATTAAGCGTCGTGTTATGCTAGGAGTTATGTTTGTAGTTAAATTACTTAAAGGTGAAATCGATTCAGCAGCGTTGATGAGCCAAATAAATTTTTCTATTCCCTTTAGACCTTCTCGTTTTTTCTTCCCACTTTCTCTTAATCGCTGTACTACTAATTATTCCTTGCATGGACCGTTTTGAGTGCTCGTAATGATTATAACAAACTATACCATGAAATCAGTTCAGAGTCCTCCATTTCTATAATTAAAAACTCAATTTAAAATGTCCTTTCTCGGAAATAACGTTTTGGCATGCACAGGTGGTGGTTAACTAATGCTTGCTAATTATCTTTGGTCTGATTGGGTTTTATCTGGGTTTTCCCCAATTCATGCAACAAATGTTGGACCATTTTGCATTTAAATACCCCAGAAATCATTTAAATATTTCTTATTTTTAAATTTATTCATAATTTTAATTTTATTTTAAATTAAATTTAATTAAATTTCTTATTTTTTTTTTTTTTTTGTGTCGACTGACCTTAGTTGACAATAAATAAATAAATAATTAAATTTCTATATCTTATCTTATAGATGGTTTTAAGCAGTTAATTTTGAATATAATTTTAATGAATTATTTTTTTTTTCATTAAATGAGTAAATAAACAAAATTAATAACATAAATGTTGCGAGCTGATTTGTAAAGACAAACTCTTGAGACGAATTGTAAGTTCGTACTCCGGTTGAGTCGAGTTGTAACTTTGTACTGATCTTTATGTTTTAAAATCCTAGCCTTATAACCCATGCAAAGATTGTTTTGCTACAATCCATCTATTTTCACTTATCATGTAGTCAAGCGGGCGCAGCTGCCGTTTAGACGTTTACGTATTTTCTCTGCTTAAACTAGTGTTCATTCTTGAACATGTTTTACATATATACCAGTGTTCATTTTTGAACAATAAATATATATGTAAATAATTGAAATAAATTAAATAAATAAAATAATCAATTTTTTACATCTTTATCCATTATTTAAAACAGTCGCCCCCAAGATCGATCGCAAGAATATACGAACCTATAATTTCAAGGCGGGCGAGCCGATATTCCTCGACATTAATGTGAGCGGTGAGCCTGCTCCCGACATTACCTGGACCCAAAATGGCAAATCCGTACATCCCACATCCGGCAGTCGCATCGAGAATGTACCATACAACACCAAATATATTAACAATAATCCGGAACGCAAGGATACGGGACTCTACAAGATTGTGGCACACAATCTGTACGGCCAAGATCAAGTCGAATTCCAAGTTAATATAATCAGTAAGTGGATTAAAAATGAATAATTAAATAATATATAATAATAATTTTAATTAACTTTAACAAATTTACAGCTAAGCCTGGCAAACCGGAGGGTCCTTTGGAGGTGTCCGATGTGCACAAGGATGGCTGCAAATTGAAATGGAAGAAGCCCAAGGATGATGGCGGCGAGCCAATCGATAGCTATTTGGTGGAGAAATTCGATCCGGATACGGGCATTTGGTTGCCCGTGGGCAAAAGTGATGTGCCTGAAATGAATGTGGATGGTTTAATACCCGGACATGAGTACAAATTCCGTGTTAAGGCCGTGAACAAGGAAGGCGAATCTGAGCCGCTGGAAACACTGGGCTCGATTATAGCCAAGGATCCATTTAGTAAATAGTGAAAATAATTTAATTGAAATAATAGCGTAATTGTTATTATTATTTTTATTTTTAGCTGCACCCTCGAAGCCTGGCGCACCTGAACCCACCGATTGGACAGCGAATAAAGTGGAACTCGCCTGGCCGGAACCCGCCTCGGATGGTGGTTCGCCCATCACGGGTTACATTATCGAGATCAAGGACAAATACAGTCCACTGTGGGAGAAGGCACTCGAAACGGATACACCTAGTCCGTTGGCCACTGTAAGTGGTCTGATCGAGGGCAATGAATATCAGTTCCGGGTGATTGCCTTAAACAAGGGTGGACAGTCGGAACCCTCGGAGGCCAGCAAGACATTCATAGCCAAGCCTCGATATTTGGCTCCCAAAATCGATCGTCGCAATTTGCGGGATGTGACAATTTCAGCGGGTACGGCTCTCAAATTAGATGCCGTAATTACTGGTGAACCCGCACCGAAAGTGGACTGGAAATTCTCCAATTATCCGCTGCAAACGGGCAAGAATGCTACGATAGAAACACCCGATTATTATACGAAGCTGGTTATACGTCCAACACAGCGTGGCGATTCTGGGGAATATTTAGTTACGGCCGTAAATAGTTCCGGCAAAGATAGCGTGCTGATTAATGTGAATATAACGGATAAACCAACGCCACCAAATGGTCCACTGCAGATTGCAGATGTGCACAAGGAGGGCTGTCACCTGAAGTGGAAGCGACCCACGGATGATGGTGGCACACCCATTGAATACTTCCAGATCGATAAACTGGACCCGGAGACGGGTTGTTGGTTGCCCTGCGCACGTTCGACGGAACCACAGGCTGATGTTACGGGCCTAACGCCTGGAAATGAATATAAATTCCGTGTCTCCGCCATAAATGCGGAGGGTGAATCTGCCCCACTCGTCGGGGAGGAATCGATTATAGCCAAGAATCCGTTTGATGAGCCGGGTAAGCCGGAGAATCTACGGCCAACCGATTGGGATAAGGATCACATCGATTTGGCATGGACACCACCACTCAACGATGGTGGTTCACCCATCACCGGTTATCTGGTGGAGAAGAAGGATAAATACGGGCACTGGGAGAAGGCGTTGGAAGTGCCGGCGGATCAGTGCAAAGCAACCGTGCCGGACTTAACAGAGGGTCAGACATACGAGTTCCGGGTTAGTGCCATCAATGCAGCGGGTCCGGGAGAACCCTCCGATGCGACGGCGCCAATTGTAGCCAAGGCGAGGAATAAGCCACCAGTCATCGATCGCTCCAATTTAATAGAGGTGCGCATCAAGGCCGGACAGGGATTCAGCTTCGATTGCAAGGTGTCCGGCGAACCGGCGCCCAAAACAAAATGGCTGCTCAAGAAAAAGGAACTGTACACCAAGGATAACATTAAAGTCAACCACGTGGATTACAATACCAAGCTGAAGGTAAGCAATGCAACCAGATCTGATACAGGTCTTTATACGGTGCACGCGGAGAATGCCAACGGGGAGGATAGTGCGGATGTTAAGGTTACGGTTATCGATAAGCCGTCGCCACCAAATGGTCCTCTCAAAGTAGAGGATGTTCATGCGGAGGGTTGCACTCTGAAGTGGAGTCCACCTGATGATGATGGTGGTCAGCCCATTGACAGCTATGTTGTGGAGAAACTGGATGAGGTATCGGGTCGTTGGGTGCCCGCCGGGGAGACCGATGGACCCACGACCAATCTGCAGATCAAAGGTCTCACTCCGGGTCACAAATACAAATTCCGTGTGCGCGCCAAGAATCGTCAGGGCTTATCCGATCCATTGACCACACCACATGCCACCGAGGCCAAGAATCCCTACGATGAGCCCAGCAAACCGGGTACACCTGCTATAAAAGATTTCGACAAGGATTTCGTGGATTTGGAATGGACTAAACCGGAGAGCGATGGTGGATCTCCCATAAGTGGTTACATCATCGAGAAACGCGATAAGTACGCGCCGGATTGGGAAAAGTGCGCCGAGATTGAGGGAAATGTGACCAGTGGACACGTGCCCGACTTAATTGAAGGCGTCAAATACGAGTTCCGTATACGGGCAGTAAATAAAGCGGGTCCGGGCGTACCCAGTGACCCAACGGAACCCCATGTGGCTAGACCCAAAAACCTGGCTCCCAAAATCGATAGAAATTTCATGTTGGACATCAAGATACGGGCCGGAAATGTTTTCGAATTTGATGTGCCGGTGACGGGTGAACCGATACCCAGCAAGGAGTGGACGCATGAGGACAACATGGTCATCAACACGGATCGGGTAAAGATCAGCAACAACGACGATCGCACCAAGCTGCGCATACTCGACGCCAAGAGAGCGGATACGGGTCTATATACGCTAGTAGCACGTAATGTAAATGGCGTGGACAAGCATACGGTTAAGGTGACCGTGTTGGACGTGCCCACTCCGCCGGAGGCACCGCTGCGCGGCGATGACATAACCAAGAACTCGTTGACGCTTCGCTGGCGACCACCACGCGATGATGGTGGCTCCGAGATTACTCATTATGTGGTGGAGAAAATGGACAATGAGGCGATGCGTTGGGTACCCGTGGGAGAGTCTGCTGCCTGTGAAATCCGTGCGGACAACCTCATCGAGCATCATGACTACAACTTTAGAGTACGTGCGGTGAATAAACAGGGTCAATCGCAACCACTGACCACAAGGCAGGCCATCACTGCTAAAGATCCCTATGCGCATCCGGATAAGCCCGGCCAGCCGCAGGCTGTCGATTGGGGCAAGGACTTTGTGGATCTGGAATGGGCGGCGCCCAAAAAAGATGGTGGTGCACCAATTACGGGCTATATAGTCGAGAAACGACCCAAATTTGGACAGTGGGAGAGAGCGGCAACTATACCCGGGGAGGAGCGCAAGGCGCACATACCAGATTTAACCGATGGCGGGGAGTACGAGTTCCGTGTGATAGCCGTGAACAAGGCAGGTCAATCGGATCCCTCGGATCCCTCGGCCACAGTCATCTGCAAGCCCCGCTTCTTAGCGCCTCACTTTGACAAATCCCTGCTCAATGATATTACGGTTCATGCCGGCAAGCGACTGGGTTGGACTCTGCCCATCGAAGCCTCCCCGCGTCCCAGTATTAAGTGGTTGTACAATGGCCAGGATATACCCCTTGCTGAGCAGTCGCGCATCCAATCCAATCTGTTTCAGAATGAGCTCAGCTTTGAGATACCCTCGGCACTGCGAAGCGATGAAGGTCGCTACACGCTGATCCTTAAGAACGAACATGGCTCCTTTGATGCCTCCGCACATGCCACCGTCTTGGATCGCCCATCGGTTCCCAAGGGTCCGCTGGACATAAGCAAGATAACCAGAGATGGCTGCCACTTGGCTTGGCATGTGCCCGAGGATGATGGTGGCTCCCCTATCCTACACTACATCATCGAAAAAATGGATTTGTCACGCGGCACCTGGTCGGATGCGGGCATGAGTACACATCCGGTGCATGATGTGACCAGGCTGGTGCACCGCAAGGAGTACCTCTTCCGTGTGAAAGCAGTGAATGCCATTGGGGAATCGGAACCACTCGAGGCCGAAAAGAGCATCGTGGCCAAGAACGAGTTCGATGAACCCGATTCGCCCGGCAAACCCAACATAACCGATTGGGATCGCGACCACGTCGATCTGCAGTGGGCGGCACCTAAGTCCGATGGAGGAGCACCTCTAACTGAGTATATTATCCAGAAGAAGGAGAAGGGCAGTCCCTATTGGGTCAATGTTGTGCATGCTCCTCCCAATAAGACCACAGCAACCGTACCGGAACTCGTTGAGGGTCAGGAATATGAGTTTCGTATTATTGCTGTGAATCAGGCGGGTCAGTCGGAACCCTCTGAACCCTCCGACATGATTATGGCCAAGCCACGTTATCTGGCGCCCAAAATAATCACACCCCTCCACGAGGTGCGCATTAAGGCGGGCCTAATCTTCCACATCGATATTGATTTCATAGGTGAACCCGCGCCGGAAGCGATCTGGACACATAAGAGTAATCCACTGACTTCCAATGAGCGCTCCACCATCACCACAATTGGCCATCATACTGTGGTGCACACCGTCAATTGCCAACGTGGCGATTCCGGGATTTATCATTTACTTTTGCGCAACGATTCCGGCATTGATGAGGGCAGCTTTGAGCTGATCGTGTTGGATCGTCCCGGTGCACCGGAGGGTCCTTTGGAGTACGAGGAAATTACGGCCAACTCGGTGACAGTTTCATGGAAACCACCCAAGGATAACGGTGGCTCCGAAATCTCCGCGTATGTCATTGAGAAGCGGGATTTGACACACGGCGGGGGCTGGGTGCCGGCCGTAAATTATGTGAATGCCAAGTATAATCACGCAGTAGTGCCGCGTCTGCTAGAGGGTACCAAATACGAATTCCGCGTGATGGCTGAAAATCTGCAGGGTCGCTCGGATCCCCTTACTTCTGAGCAGCCCGTTGTGGCTAAGAATCAGTATACGGTGCCGGGTGCACCCAGCAAGCCGGAGTTATCCGATAGCGACAAGGATCACATTACGATCAAATGGAAGCAACCGATTAGCAATGGTGGCTCCCCCATACTCGGTTACGATATTGAGCGCAGGGATGTGAATACGGGTCGTTGGCTTAAGTTGAACGGTGAACCCGTGCCCACAACGGAATACCGCGATGATCGTGTCACGCCAAATCATCAGTACGAGTATCGCGTCTCCGCCGTTAATGCGGCGGGCAACAGCAAACCATCCGAACCCTCCACAATACTCAGCGCTCGCCCCATGCGTGAGAAACCCAAGCTACACTTGGATGCCCTACTGGGCAGAAGGATTAAAGTGCGCGCCGGAGAACCAGTTAATGTGAATATACCCATATCGGGTGCACCAACGCCGACCGTAGAATGGAAACGTGGCGATCTGAAATTGCCGGAATCCAAAAAGATCTCCTACGAAACGAATTCAGAGCGTACGATTTTCCGTATTGATGACTCAACGAGACAAGATTCCGGCTTATATAAGGTGACTGCAAGCAATGAATTTGGCAAGGATACCGCGGACATAGAGATCATAGTGGTAGATAAGCCCACGCCGCCGGAAGGTCCTTTGACGTACACGGAAACCGCACCCGATCACATCTCGCTGCAGTGGTTGCCACCCAAAGATGATGGCGGCAGTGAAATAACGGGTTATATTATTGAATTTAGTGAATTCGGCGTGGATGATTGGAAACCCGTGCCTGGCTATTGCCCGAAAACTAATTATACGGTTAAGGGTCTAACCGAGGGCAAGAAATATGTGTTCCGCGTGCGGGCGGAGAATATTTACGGCGTATCTGAGCCACTCGAGGGCAAGCCTGTTATCGCCAAATCACCCTTTGATCCACCCGGTGCGCCCAGCCAACCCCAGGTCGTCGCCTATACACCCAGCTCCGCCTCCCTCGAATGGCATCCGCCGGATTATTGCGGAGGCAAACCCATCTCCGGCTATATTGTGGAGCGACGTGAACGCGGTGGCGAATGGATCAAGTGCAATAATTACCCAACGCCAAATACGAGTTATACAGTGCCCGATCTGCGAGAGGGTGCTCGTTATGAGTTCCGGGTAATAGCAGTAAATGAAGCGGGTCCGGGCAGTCCCTCAAAGCCCTCGGAGCCCATGACAGCCGAGCTGCAACGCTATCGACCCGATGCACCAGAGCCACCCAAACCAGATCGCATCACCAAGGATAGTGTCACACTCTCGTGGAGACCTCCACGCACCGATGGCAAATCCAAAATCAAAGGCTACCATCTGGAGATGCGACCCAAGAACTCCAAGGATTGGCAACCCGTCAACGAGCTACCCATCAACGGTACCGTTTTCACCGTGCCCAATCTGAAAGAAGGCGAGGAGTACTCCTTCCGCATTATAGCGGAGAACGATGTGGGTCGCTCAGATCCTTCTAAGCCATCGCCACCGATTAGAATTGAGGAGCAGCCAAATAAACCATGCATGGATCTGGGCGGTGTTCGGGACATTGTGTGCCGTGCCGGCGACGATTTCAGCATACATGTGCCCTATGTTGCTTTCCCAAAGCCTACGGCCTTTTGGTATTCCAATGATAGGGTCCTGGATGATCTGGATCCACGTATGCATCAGCATTTGACGGACGAAGCTGCCTCGTTTGTTGTGAAGAACTCCAAGCGCACCGATTCCGGTCAATATAGATTGCAGCTCAAGAATCCACATGGCTTTGATACGGCTACCATAAATGTTAAGGTCCTGGATCGACCGGGTCCGCCCACAAATCTGCGTGCCGACGAATTCGCCGGTGATTCATTGACTCTTTACTGGAATCCACCACGCGACGATGGCGGTTCACCCGTACAGAATTACATAGTGGAGAAGAAGGAGGCGAGATCCTCGACTTGGAGCAAGGTGAGCAGTTATTGCACGGTGCCTTTTGTGAGGGTTCGAAATCTGACCATTGGCAAGGAGTACGATTTCCGAGTGATTGCGGAGAATAAATATGGACAATCGGAGCCGGCGGAGACAAGTGAACCGATCCGTGCCCGCCATCCCTTCGATGTGCCCAACGCACCGGGTATCCCAAGAGGCATCGATTCCACTGAGGATAGCATTACTATAGCCTGGACCAAGCCCAAGCATGATGGCGGTTCACCGATTACGGGCTATGTCATCGAGAAGCGACTGCTCAGCGAGGACAAGTGGACGAAGGCTGTGCATGCTCTCTGTCCCGATCTTAGCTGTAAAATACCCAATCTTATCGAAAATGCCGAGTATGAATTCCGTGTGGCAGCTGTAAATGCAGCGGGTCAATCTCCATTTAGTGCCTCCAGTGATTTAATCCCTTGCCGTCGTCCGCCGCATGCGCCCAAGATTACATCAGATTTATCTATACGTGACATGGTGGTGATTGCCGGCGAGGAATTCCACATAACAGTGCCTTATCAGGCCAATCCCAGGCCTACACCCAATTGGAATATCAATGGAGTAGATGTCAATCTGGATGAACGGATACGCTTCGAGACGGATGATTATAGTTCCGTATACCACAACAAATGCGCCAAACGCACGGAAACCGGTTCCTATACGATTACATTGACGAATGCGAAGGGTTCAGACACAGCGTCGTGCCACGTGACCGTCGTGGACAGACCCGGTCCGCCCCAGGGACCACTCAATGCCTACGACATTACGCCGGACACTTGCACCTTGGCATGGAAAACGCCACTCGATGATGGCGGGTCCCCGATTACCAATTATGTTGTGGAGAAACTCGACACCAGTGGCACCTGGGTTAAGGTCAGCAGCTTTGTACGGAATACGCATTATGATGTGATGGGTCTGGAACCCAATCACAAATATCATTTCCGTATACGTGCGGAGAATCAATACGGCTTATCTGATCCCCTGGAAATGCCGGAGCCCATTACGGCTAAGCATCAATTTACGGTGCCCGATGAGCCGGGGCAGCCCAAGGTCATCGATTGGGATTCGGGTAATGTGACCCTGATCTGGACACGACCCGTCAACGACGGCGGTTCCCGCATACAGGGCTATCAGATAGAGTACCGGGATGTGGTCAACGATTCAGCTTGGAATACTTACGAGTATCTCATTAAGGACACCAAATATCAGCTATATAATCTGACCAATGGCAGTGAGTATGAGTTCCGGATTAAGGCTAAAAATGCCGCCGGATTTAGTAAACCTTCGCCGCCCTCGTTGAGATTTAAGCTGAAGGGTAAATTCAACGTACCCTCGCCGCCGGGCACACCCCAAGTCACTAAAGTGGGCAAGAACTACGTCGATCTGAAGTGGGAAAAACCCACTAGTGATGGCGGTTCTCGCATTACGGGTTATGTTATTGAGCGACGTGATATTGGCGGCGCTGTGTGGGTCAAGTGCAATGATTATAATGTCCTGGATACGGAATTTACCGTAATTAATCTCATCGAAATGGGTGACTATGAATTCCGTATATTTGCGGTAAATGCCGCTGGACGCTCGGAGCCGAGTCTCTGTACCATGCCCATTAAGGTGTGTGAGGTGCTGGGTGGCGTGAAACCGGACTGGATTACCCGACTCCAGGATAGGGTAGCACCCTGTGGCAAGGATTATACGCTGCAGTGCTCCGCATCCGGTAAACCAAGTCCCTCCGCCCGCTGGCTCAAAAATGGCAAAGAGATTCAGATGCCCGCCGGTGGCCGATTCATGTGCGATAGTCGTGATGGCGTGTTCCGGCTGCACATCACTAACGTGCAGTCCGGCGATGATGGCGATTATACATGTGAAGCCATCAATTCGCTCGGATTTGTGCACACCTCCGGCTACCTGAAGATCGGTGCACCGCCCATCATCAATCGGTGTCCGAGCGAACTCTATTTACCGGAGGGCGATAATACCAAAATTAAAGTCTACTATTCCGGTGATCAGCCACTCTCCGTGCGCATCACCCGTAACAATGAGCTCGTCTCCGATGCGGCAAATGAGTCGCATTTGAAGTACACCGTCTTCGATGATTATGTTGCCATCTTTATTAGGGATATTGTGAAAACCGATGCGGGCAATTATCAAGTGGAGCTAAGCAATGAATCTGGCTCAGCTACGGCTCCGATTGATGTGCGGATTACGGGTCTGCCCTCGGCGCCAGTTGGCCCCATGGGCATCTCCCACATCAATAAGCATTCTTGCACGTTAACATGGCGTCCACCCAGCTATGACGGCGGCCTGAGAATCTCGCATTATGTTGTGGAGCGCAAGGATATATCATCGCCACACTGGATAACAGTATCAAGCACCTGCAAGGATACCAATTTCAATGTGCAAGGGCTAATCGAAAATCAGGAATATATATTCCGTGTGATGGCCGTGAATGAGAATGGCATGGGTCCCCCATTGGAGGGTCTGAATCCGATACGTGCCAAGGCGCCCATTGACCCCCCCTCTCCGCCAGGCGTACCACAAATCACAGAAATCGGCGGAGACTTTGCTCATCTCGAGTGGGCCAAGCCCGAATCGGATGGCGGTGCTCATGTCCAGGGCTATTGGGTGGACAAACGTGAGGTGGGCAGCGATACTTGGCAGAGAATCAATAATATTATCACGGCAACCAATCAAATCAATTGCCCCAATCTCATAGAGGGTAGGCAATATGAATTTCGTGTTTTTGCTCAAAATATAGCAGGACTCTCGAAGGAATCCTCCGCCTCGCAAGCCGTAAAGATTATCGATCCTAAGGCGGCAACGCCACCACAAATAGTGAAGCCCTTGCGCGATGAGAACTGCATACAGAATCACAATGCGCAGTTTACGTGCACAATTACGGGAGTACCCAGACCAGTAATCAGTTGGTATAAGGGCGCCCGTGAAATATCGAATGGAGCACGCTATCACATCTACTCCGAGGGCGATAATCATTTCCTGCACATCAACGATGTGTTTGGCGAGGATGCCGATGAATATGTTTGCCGTGCCGTAAACAAAGCCGGCGCAAAATCCACACGGGCTGCTCTTGCTATAATGACCGCTCCGAAGTTGAATGTGCCGCCTCGTTTCCGTGATACGGCGTACTTTGATAAGGGCGAGAATGTCATCGTTAAAATACCGTTTACCGGTTTCCCCAAGCCACGCATACACTGGGTGCGCGAGGGTGAAAATATCGAATCCGGCGGACATTATAACGTGGAAGTGAAGGAAAGACACGCCGTGCTTACCATCCGTGATGGTTCACGCCTCGATTCTGGGCCGTATCGTATTACGGCGGAGAATGAACTGGGCTCCGATACGGCTATAATTCAAGTGCAGATCAGTGATCGACCGGATCCACCGAGATTCCCTCTGATTGAGAGCATCGGCACCGATTCGCTCTCGCTGAGCTGGAAGGCGCCCATCTGGGATGGTGGTAGTGATATTACCAATTACCTCGTCGAGCGCCGAGAACATCCCCTATCCTCTTGGATACGTGTTGGGAATACGCGTTTCACCTCAATGGCTGTCAGCGGTTTGACGCCTGGCAAGGAATACGATTTCCGCATATTTGCGGATAATGTTTACGGTCGTTCCGATTCCTCCGAGATTAGCACACTGATCAAAACCAAGGAATCGATAAAGAAAAAACCCACCGAACGCAAATGGGAGCTGGATGAGAATGGCAAGCGTATCAGGGGCAAGGCTGATGGACCCATCAAGGATTACGATTCGTATGTCTTTGATATCTATTCGAAATTCGTGCCGCAACCCGTGGAAATATCGCAACAGAGCGTCTACGATAGATACGATATACTCGAGGAAATCGGCACCGGCGCTTTTGGGGTCGTTCATCGTTGTCGCGAACGCAGCACGGGAAATACATTTGCCGCTAAATTTATACCCGTTTCGCATACGGTTGAAAAGGATCTGATCCGGCGGGAAATCGATATCATGAATCAGCTGCATCACCAGAAACTAATTAATCTGCACGACGCCTTCGAGGACGACGATGAAATGGTCCTCATTCTCGAATTGTAAGTACAATAACTGGAAATCAGATCATGTACTTAGCGATTTCCATTTTAATTAAAAAAAAATGCCCTTAAATATACCAAGTATTCGTACGATCTTTTTACTCTATTCGGTACTTGGTATTTACTTGAATTGTTTATGAAAATCAGATTTCTTTAATTTACGTTGCGATTTCCATTTCGTATTCCATCAAAGAAACTGGTGGGGCTTACGATATTTTCTCAAACTCTTTTACGGTATTAGGATTAAATAATGAAAACGAATTGAATTTAGGTTCCCGGTCTATCAAACTGCCGGTAAATATGCCGCGTATTCTTCCCCTTTCATAAGATATTTTGCATTAAGTAAAATTAGCAGGGTGTCAAAAGAGCGATATGACTTTAGGTTCCCATCTAATAAAATTCCAGTAAATATGTCGAGTATTCCTACACATTTTTTACAGTATTCGGTATCCCCTGGAATTAGGATTGGATATAAAAATAGTAGTATTATTAAAAAATAGGAGTTTAAAAGAGTCCATAAGGGCTCAGGCATTTTCCATACTTTTTTACGATACTCGATATTCAGTATTCACTATAGTATAAACGTTGTATAAAAAATAGGTAAGGATTTTGGTATTTTTTCATACGGTTTTTTTTACGGTATTCCGTATTCTGTATTCACTGTAATTGGGAGTAGAATATTGACAAAATATATACATGTAAATTTAGGTAGCAATTTTCATTGTGACTATAAGAATTCCGGTAAATACACCAGTATTTTTCCAAAATTATTTACGGTATTGGTATACGTATTGGTAGCTTGATTTTTAGAAAGGTCAAACTACAATTGGGCCAACTGATTTGACAACATTCAAGACATAGACTCCAACTCAAGCTCTGATTCTAGTTTACTTATTTATTTACATTTCCCGTATTATTTTAATTTTTTTTCTCCCCTTCCGCAGCTTGTCCGGTGGCGAACTGTTTGAGCGCATTACGGCCGAGGGTTATGTGATGACCGAGGCGGAAGTCATTAACTATATGCGCCAGATCTGTGAGGGAATACGCCATATGCACGAGAAGAACATCATCCACTTGGACATCAAGCCGGAAAATATCATGTGCCAGACACGAACCAGTACAAATGTGAAACTGATCGATTTCGGCCTCGCCACCCGTTTGGATCCCAATGAGGTCGTCAAAATTACAACGGGTACGGCGGAATTTGCTGCACCAGAAATTGTGAATCGGGAACCAGTCGGATTCTACACGGATATGTGGGCAACGGGTGTGCTCGCCTATGTTCTGTAAGTATTTTCAAAATTAAACTAAAATTAATTCGACTAACTTATTTGTTGTATTTATCAATTTTTCATATTTTTTTCAATGTTTTAAATATTTATTATTATAATATTTTGTTTTAATTTTGTTTTATTTTATTTGTTTTCAAACTACATATTTAATAACTTCTTATATTTATTGTTATTTTTAGTTTATTATTTTCTTTTCATATAACAGTTTCTTATTTTAAATTTAAAAAAAAATTAGATGGTTGATTCGCTAAATACTTGTCGCTAAATACTTGATGCAATAGCTGTCGAACTGATTTATTTCTTAAGATCCTAGGCTTACATAGCTAACAATGTTGACTTATTTTCTACCTGGTGTACAGACAAAGCAGGGAACCAGTCTAACCCATGCAAGGGTTTTTTTTTTACAATTTATCTATATATATCACAATTTATCTTTAACATGTGCAATATATATTTCTGCTATATTAAACCAATGTTCATTCTTGAACATTATATATTTATTATAAATTATTTTTTATTACATTTATTTAATTATTTGTTAGCCAAAGTTTTCTCTGAGTTGAAGAATGAGAATTAATTAATTAATAATCACTAATATATTTATTTATTACTTATTAAGAATTTAAATTGTTTTTACTCAAAGATTTTGCTTAGTTATAGATTAATAATAAATTTATAATGATCAACCTGTTTTATTTATTTATTATTTATTTTATTATATTTTGGTCAAAGATTTCACTGTGTTATGAATTATTTATTAATTAGTTTTATTATATTTATTTTATTATACTTTTTAACTGAGCTAAGAAATAAGAATTTATTAATTAAAATGTGTTTTTTGTTTTTGTAGATTGAGTGGACTATCGCCATTTGCTGGGGATAATGATGTGCAGACCCTGAAGAACGTGAAGGCCTGTGACTGGGACTTTGATGTGGATGCCTTTAGGCATATATCTGATGAGGGCAAGGACTTTATACGTAAACTGCTCCTGGCCAATAAGGAGAAACGGATGACGGCACACGAGTGCCTGTTGCACCCGTGGCTGACTGGAGATCATAGCAATTTGACACAGAAAATTGCACGTGATCGTTATTTGGCATATCGCGAAAAGTTGCGTAAGAAATACGCCGATTTCGAAAAATATTTACTGCCCATTGGAAGACTTTCGGAATATTCTGCGCTGCGTAAACTGTTGATGGAGAAATACAAAATACACGATGCGGTCTTTGATAGAAGGCAGGCAGCTCCACGATTTGTTATACGACCCTCGTCCCAGTTCTGTTATGAGGGTCAAAGTGTCAAGTTCTATTGCCGTTGCATAGCAATTGCAACGCCAACTTTGACCTGGTCGCACAACAATATCGAGTTGAGGCAGAGCGTTAAATTTATGAAACGATATGCCGCAGATGATTATTATTTCATTATAAATCGCGTGAAAATGGATGATCGCGGAGAGTATATAATCAGGGCTGAGAATCATTATGGTTCCCGGGAGGAGGTCGTTTTCCTCAATGTACATCCGTTGCCCAAGGAACAGCCGAGATATCGCACCGAATCGACACCGGTGCGTCGAAGGGAACCATTGCCCTACACCTTCTGGCAGGAGGAGTCGGAATCGGCGCCCAGCTTTACATTCCTATTGCGTCCACGTGTCATGCAGGCCCGCGACACCTGCAAACTCCTCTGCTGCCTCAGTGGTAAACCTGTGCCAAGTGTGAAGTGGTTCAAGGATGGTCGGGAACTCAGCAAATATGAGTACGCGATGACCCATTCGGATGGTGTTGTCACCATGGAGATCATCGACTGCAAGCCATCCGATTCGGGCAAATACACATGCAAGGCCACAAATTGTCATGGAACCGATGAGACAGAGTGTGTCGTCATTGTCGAAGGTAATCTATCATATTAGACTAGGATAGAAATGTATATACTATTTCTATTATATAGAATATAATTAAAACAAATATATGTATAGATAAATAAACCACAGGCAATTAAATATATCTATATATATTTGGATCCCTCATGGATAGACTCCCATTTATATTTATACATATACTATAATTTATGAATAAATATATCTATTTAAATATATCTATTTATTCATAAATTATAGCATATATATAATTGTATATATGGTAGTCTATTCATAAGGGATATATATATATATATATATATAATATGTTAAAAATTAACAATTTAATTATTATTATTTATTATTTATTTATGACCTATTATTTATTTTTTATTATTTATTAATTCTTATCTATTAATTATTATTTATTATTTATTTATTTATTTAAAATGGATATTAAAAGTTGCGCGAATGCAATGTATGTATTTTTAAAAAATTGTTCGCTTTAAACAAAAGTGAAAGAAAAAAAACAAATACTACATTTTATTTAGATTTATTTTTATTTTTTATTCCACTAAGGAACTATTATTATTACTATTATTATCTAAATTAGCTAATGCCAAAAACTTATATTTCGACAGTTCTGAAAAATTGTGGTCCGATTATAATTGATTATTTATTATTAACTTGCCTATTCAAAATATCTTGGAACAAATAAATTTTATAATACGCTTTATGAAAAAGAGAGCTCAAGGAAATATATCTGATTTATAACTGAACAATTTAAACTTATAAAAAATGAGTACACACGGACTGATCAGAAATAGATATTCATATTTTTGTATATACTATAAATACAATTATCGTTTCTTATTAAATTTATTATATTCTCACTTTCCTAAATATATTTTTGACGATTGGGACTGCTCAGATATTATTTTAGTCGGTCAAACTCGACTTGATTTCTAATGTTAATGTTTGTTTGTCAAAAGCAGCATCCAGGCAATTATAAACCTACGGAATTTATCTAGAATTTATCAAGCAATAATTAATACAAATTCTTAAATATATATCCTGACTATCTGTCTCAACTATAAATTACTAACTTTCTTCAGGTGAATGGGTAACGCCTGAGCAGGCAGAACTAGCACACAATTTCCTTTACTCAGGAGGTAATTCACAATTATCGAATTTAAAACTACCGTTACTTTTGTTAACTTCTCTCTTCTAAGCATGCATATATATATAATATATACATATATATTAAGCTACAAGTTATGAATGATAATATAGGGCAGATGCTCTTGTTTTTAAATTAAATAAATAATATTAAAAAACAACCTAAATCATATAATGACTAATTTAAGTATCTGCCAAAATAGACAGACAATTCAGTTATATCTATAAAAAAAAAGTATGATGTGATCTGTTTTAAAGCTTGATTACCCAGTTTTATTAAATCCCTTATTTTATCTTTTTTCCAAATGTTTCATTTAATTTAAAATTCAATTTGATATTTCTATTTAATGAAAAACATTTTTTGTCTCTAGATAAAAAAAATTAAAAGTATTCCAAGCTACTCTGCATTTTAGTATTACAGTTGATTTTGAATTGAACGTCCCACTTATCCCACGTAATTGTAATAAATTATTAATAAAGTTGTTTTTGTTTTCTTGGGAGACCATTTAAAAACTCTAACCTCAAAAAATAAAACCGATGAAGCAAGCCCAGCTAACAAAGATATTTTATAACACCTTATTGTTGACTATCATAATACAAAAAAAAAAATAATTATAAATTATAAATTTTAAATATTATATGTATATTCGAAATGGAAACCAGTTATTTAGCATGTACAAGTATTGAAACTATCATTGTGTATTTTGTAAATATAAATATTCATATATATATCGGTATATATTTATGTGTCTCTACTATTCCCGATAACAGATCGCAAATATATCGAGCAGCCCATAAAGCCAGCTCCACCGCCAATAATAACCACAAGACAGTTCACATCGTCCAGCCAATCGCAGCAGACATCGAACACCAGAACGACAGCGGATGGCAGGGTAAGCGATTAATTAACGATACATCGATAAGAACTGACAGTTACTAATATTGTGTGTGCATTTTGCAGACTACCAGCACCAACATAAGCAGCACAAGTTCCTCAACGACACAGAATAGCATTTCAGGCAAGAAGAAATATGCGGGCAGTTCCTCCTCGCTGCAGACGCCTGGCAGCCCATCACGATCTCGTAGTGCGACCAAAGAGCTAATACGTATGTCTATAAATATAATATTTATTATCTATATTTTCTATATATTTTTTATTCGTGTGCAGTTCCACCCGACGATTCCTTAATGTGCAAGCCGGAATTCACGAAACCGCTGCACGATCTGACAATTCGCGATGGCGAACAGCTGATTTTGACGTGTCACGTTAAGGGTGATCCCGAGCCGCAAATCACCTGGTCTAAGAATGGCAAATCGATTTCCTCATCGGAGATTATGGATTTGAAATATAAGAATGGTATCGCGACGCTCACAATTCATGAAGTTTTCCCGGAAGATGAAGGCGTTTTCACCTGCACAGCGACCAATTCAATTAGCGCGGTGGAAACTAAATGCAAGCTGAGCGTTAAACGTAAGTGAAGATCGCCAGACCTGTTAATTTGAAGTTGTCGGCTTTCTACCTCATTTCGGCACCGAGTACAAAGCAAGTCAGCTCAAATCTAAGCGTATCACTTAAAATATATAAATATTATACATATACAAATCTAATTTGTAACATACAATTCCATTGTTATTTTCTTTATTTATTTCATAGCTTTAGACAAACAGTCTAGCAAGCGTCAAGCCACTGGTAATGATCAGCCACCAAAAATTGTGAGCCACTTGGAGTCGAGATTTGTGAAAGATGGCGATGCGGTGACACTGGCTTGTCGCATTATCGGCGCCAAAAAGTTCGATGTCGTCTGGCTGCACAACAACAAAGAAATCAAGCCCAGCAAGGACTTCCAATACACGAACGAAGCGAACATTTATCGCCTGCAAATCGCTGAAATATTCCCAGAAGATGGCGGCACCTACACCTGTGAAGCATTCAACGATGCCGGTGAATCGTTTAGCACGTGCACAATTAATGTGACAGTGCCTGGCGATGAACCCAAACAGCCGTCATTTGTTAAATTCCCCATTTCCGTTTCTGTTGCCGCGGGTGAGAATGCGACATTCGAATGTGAACTGGATGGGGAGTTGCTCACTTTGGCATGGCTTAAGGATGGCAAACCAATCGATGAATCACGCAATCGTTACTCATTCACCAAGGATGGAAATCGTTATACGTTTGCCGTCACTAAATGCGCCCTAGACGATGTCGGTCAATATCAGGCAAAGGCCGTTGCCAAAAAGGGCGAAAGCCTCTGCGCGTTCTCAGTGAATGTGCTCAGCGCTGAAGCCTAAATAAAAACAACTATTACAAACTTGATTTAACATTTTTGGCATATAAATATTTATGTGTAATTAGACTGCTCATACAAACACACGCACGCACACACACACATACATGTATACATGTGTATATGTGTACATGTGTGTATCATATTATAAGTATTTCATTCTACTCACAGCTGACAGACACACGCATAAGAGAATATGAGAGAGGGAGAGACGATTAGTGGTACTCTCGTGTTTGCATGTGTAAATTAAATACCTATTATTTGTACTTTAGAGTTAAACGAAATAATATTGCCAAAACAAACAAAATACTACACATAAGCGATATGTACAATTTTTAATTTCTGTTTTACTATAATTTTTCTAATTTGTTAACGCTTTTATGTATTACATTCTTTAAATACGACGATAAACTCAAACACAACGATATACACCGAAGACGCTAACCAAACCGAATACACGAACCACTTTTGTGACTTGCGCTGGCATCCTCAACAACACCAAAACACCAATCAAAAGTCAAAAAAGTAGGCTCGTTCTTCGTTAGTTTTCTGCCGTAAAATGTTTTTTTTTGTGGCGCCTTAGCGGTTATTGACCCAAAAAATACATGACATTTAAACTATATACATTTAATAACGAAATTCAAATAAATTAATTACGAAATGCAATCAAAAATGTTTTCTTTTTTATACTTTGATCCCGAAGTATATTGGCTTTGTGCGATGATAGATAGAGATAGATACTTGAAACTAGGAACATATACTGGTCTGTGCCCGCGTCAAAGTGTAAAAATTGGAGTGCTACATCCACTAGGTGGCTAGAAAATCGATAAAATCACAGATCAATAATGCCACATATCTCCCACAATTTTAAGGTTATAGTCCCCAAATTTGTTTGGTAAGTTGTTGGAATATGCTTTGATTGGGATATGCCTTGTATTGGAAGATTACAAGAAACCTTGCCCATAAATATTTTCAGCCACGTCTACTTCCGGCCCCAAAACTAACTAATTTATATCTACCGCAATTTGAAAGGCAAACTTGGAGAGAATTTCTTGGCGACACCTACAGTGTTCTTTGCTAACTTTTATCGGCTAGCATTACGTATGGTATCAAAGTATTTCGCAATCGGTTCCGCCCGACTGCAACGTTCTCTCTTGTTATTATTTAAGGAGCGCTCTCGATTTTCACACGAGCAGAAACAAGCCTAACGCTGACTAAATTACTCAAATTGCACACTTTCGCTACAGCGACATTAAGTTTACTACTCGCTCTCTTCATACATCGCTCCCGCAGCTGTCTTCAATTTGCTTGCCGGTCTCTCTACCTCTCCCATCTCGCAACAGTTTGGTTCCCATTCACGTTTTATGAAGTTTCATATTTTTGAAGTCAAGTAAAATAATGTGCAAAAATATATATATCGGCGTATGGCTAAATTTATTTACATTCCATGTACATTTCAGTTTTTATTACATTTAAAAAACGTATAAGATATACATAATATATAAAGTATATATATATATTTATATATAGAGATAAAGATGCGAAAAATTATCAACGATATAGAAACTAACAATGTGGTTCACTTAAATTAAAGTCAAAAAACTTTCAGCTAATCGAAACGAAAAGGCTAAAGAAAATGAAACTTAAGAAAGAAAAACAAAAAATTAAAGAAGTTTTAAAGAGTGACTCGCACTGGAAAAAAAACATATTCCAGGACATTGGAAGGGTGACCATAATTGAATTACAATTCCACTTGACTTCCACTGCTGCTGTTGCTGCTTCTTCTACTTCCTCTTCTTGATTAATTTTAATTCCTATCACAAACAGCAGCAAAAATGATCGTGCGTATACATGTTCATTCAAGCACAACGTATGGCAATACAATTAACGGTTCATTATTATAGGATTGCAGCTGCAGCACCTGATGCCACTCTTTAAACTGCTGCTGCTGCAGTCGCTTTTTATCTGGTTTCAGTTGCTCTGCTTCTACTTCTTCTTCGACGTTGACGTCGACGTCGAGCAGCACTGTGCGCATGCCTGTTATGTTTTCCAGTGCAGGCTGCAGCTGTTTTTGGCACCTCGCTTCCAACATATTCGACGTCGTCGTCGCTAACGTTGTTTGTTGTATGACGCCACATTTGCTGGGACTCAAATTATTATTATGCTCATCACATGTTTGATTGCTTCTCTGTTGTTGTTGTAGTGTTTGTTTTGCATAAATATCATTAAATGTGGGCAACATGCCATTATTTTTGTCTATGGACAATTCAGCAAGCGTCGTTGAGTAGTCGCTTACGTATTCTCTTACACTGTTAGCTGCGCCGACTTCTGTTTCTGCTCTGCTTTCGCCAGCTACTGCTGCTTCTGCTCCCGCTTCGCCTTCGTCTTCAGCTTCTGCTGCCGCTTCTTCTTCAGCTTCGTCTGCCACTTCATCTTCGCTATCGTCGCCAACATCCTCCACAGTATTTACGCTTAGCTGTTCATCGTTCTCATAGTCAGTGTGATTGTTGGCTGCAATGCGCACACTTTGGTCAGTCTCATAATTTAATTTATAATTATGTGCAGCAGTTGCTTCCAGTTCCATTTCCGTTTCCAGTTCGCTGTTATCATCGCTGCTGCTACCGCTGCTGCTGCTGCTGTAATTAAAAATGCGCTCTTTTTGTCCGGCGCCATTTTCGAATTTTAGCTCATTGGTGAAAAACAATTTGCGATGCAATTGTTTCACACTTTTATTATTATTATTATTATTAATTAGATGGTTTAGTGTTATGTCTATGATGGGCGGACGGCGATAACGATGACGATGATGACGTCGTCGATAACGATAACAGCGCCCAACATTATGCAAACAGCTGGGCTGGGTTGACGTCATCGTTGCTTGTTGCTGTTGCGTCGTTTGCTGCTGCTCTTTTTGCACTCCTTCGCTGTTATCCTTATCGTTTTGAGTTTTAAGGGAAGGTACCACAATATTGGGCGACATATTTGTTGATATAGAGTTGACGGGCGAATTAATTTTACTCGGCGTTTTTTTAATAGTTAAAACCAAATGATTGTTACCATTGTTGCCACCACAGCGAATAATTGCATATTCATTGTCGTTGCTAGTGTTGTTATTATCGTTGTTGTTATCGTATTCGTGGTCTAGCACGGCAGCATCCTCGTCCAGTGTTGTCGAAAGACTGCGCAATGAGGTGTGCTCATCGTCATCTTCCTCATCGCTAGCAGTAGCCAGCAGCATTTGATAATCATCACTTAGCTCGCTTCGTGTTTCGTGTTCTTCTTCCGGCTGCTGTTTCTCATTTTGGTGCTCATACTGCTCATCCTGTTGTTGCTCATTCTGCTTCTCCTGTTGCTGCTCATTTTGGTCTTGTTCCTCCTGCTCCTCGCTGCTGTTGTTGCAGCTGCTGCTGCTGTTATTGCTTATGTGCGGCAATTGTCCGTTGATAGCAATTTTAATGCGTTTGATGCGCGGCTTTTCATTTCTCGATAACTGCTGCTTTTGTTGTTCATTTCTGTTCGCTTTTCGTCGCTTCTTGCGATTCCGTTCGATAACACGTCGTTCTGTCGCTTGTTCGCTTGTACGCTGATTTCTCAGCTTTGCATTAATAGAATTTTGTGTTTGCTGTAAACTAGAATTGCTGCAATCGCTGTTGCTGTTGCAACGATTACTTGTTAGATTTGTTATCGATAAATCATCGGCTACATAGCTGTGCTTTGCATCCGCTTCCTGTGCCAGTTTTAGCAAATTATAACCAATTGAGGCATCCACTTGATCATCGATAACATTGTTATCGTTCGCATTATCGATGTGCACATGCAACGGACTTGGACTGCTTTTAATTTGCTGCCTACTCTTTTTCCTTTTCAATGCCATTTCGTTCCGTTCCCTCGCCGCGCGTCGTCGACACGTTGGCAAACATTTTGCGACACCCAAAAATGTTGACAAATAATTCTTCAACTTTTTTCCATCCCTCTTCACATTCACATTCCGTTTGAATTTCAATTCACTCATATCCTTGCGTATCAGTTCGTATTCGAGTGAACCATATTTGGGAACCACATCGGAACCATCTCTAACTGAATATGTTTGATCATTGATGCAGCTGTTCCAATTACTATCGTTCCCAGTGTTGTTCCAATTGCCATTGATGTTGGGCACATAATAATTGTGTAAGGCATTTATGTGAAAGCTGGTCACTTTGTTTGTTTGTATATCGAAACGCTGACGGGCCAAACAATTGGGATCTTTGTGCACGGTGTATATCGACAGAGGAACTAATTCTGTTTGATTATTATCATTAGTTGGATCTGGTTCCGTTTGCGAATCGATAACTGCATGCAAATTATTCACTTCATTTTGGGCATTAGTTGCTGTCGATTTCAGTTCATTTGGTTCATTTGTGTTGGGCACATTCCTATCGGGCATTGTTTGCATTATCGATTGCATTGGATCATCATCGTCATCGAAATCCAAATCGAATATAGATTTCATCGGTTTACTTGGCGCAATCGAAGCAGGCGTTATCGTTGTTATCGTTTTCTCATCAGCATCAGCAGTTAATTTTTTTTCCCGACTATCGATATTCCGTTTAATCGATTCCATTTTCTGTTGTTGCCTTAATTCTCGCTGATCCTCAACAGACTCGGAATTTAGTTCATTATTATTATTATTGTTGTTGCTATTTTCATCGTTAGCTGGGCTAAATTTGGGGGCATCCTCGAGAATTAGGCAGGTGCAGGGCACAATTTGTGATCGATATAAACGCTCTGTCTCGCTCACAGTCAGGGGTGCATTTAGGCTGCGCATCAATTGTTTTAACTGTTTGCTGACATCACTATAATTGCCCCCTGCAGAGTGGTTCAAGCTCATCCGGTGCAAAGGTGAATGCGTCGTCGTCTCTGCATCAGCATCGCATTCAGTATTCATCAGTCTTGATGTCGCCGATATCGTTTGCTGCGAATTGTTGCTATTGCTATCATCCAAAGAATGCCTCCGAGAAGGTTCCGCCGATGTTATCGTCTCACTATCCGTATGAACAGAGGCTACAAAAATATTAGATATATATATTATATCAGTTGAAAAAAAATATATGTAATTTATAGTCAATTAAATAAAAGTGTTTGGCATGCTAAGTTATTTTGTACTTTTTATGCTTTGATCCCGAAGGTTTAAAGATAAAGTGACCAAACTTGGAAGGTCACTTGCTGGTAACCTCCTCCAAGGATTGCCATACAAGATTTCAGACCACGCCCACAACCGCAGACCCAGGAACTTCGGCCCTAGAAATCTGAAATGCGCATATCTTCCACAAATTGTAAGCTAGAGTCACCCAATTTTGAAAGTATGTTAATGGTAACCCCCCTAAGAGATCGATAGACGCGCCCACTCCTTATACCTGTTAGAGTAAATCGATAATAACAATATATCTCACACAATTTGAAAGCTAGTCACCAAATTTGAAAGGTGTATTGCTCGTAACACCCTTCAAAAATCCGGAAAAAATATAACTGGACCGGACTGTAAAAAAATAAAAGCCCATATCTCCCATAATTTAAGAGCTACAGTTACCAAACTTCGAAGGAACATTACTAGATATATCTGCCGCAATTAGAAAGCCAAATTTGGACAATATTTCCTGACTTCACCCATTCTGTTCTTTGGTGTTTGTTATCCGCTGGAATATGGTATTAAAATATTTCGCAGTCGGTGACGCCCGACTGCAACGTTCTCTTCGTTCTTTTTGCTATTGTCTCACTATACGTATGAACAGTCGATATCAGTCGATAAGCACTATCAAATAAAATACAAAATAAATTGAATTCAATTTCAAATACAATTTAAATATACGATATAAAAATGAATAGATGACCTGAACATCACAGCTTTTTATTGAATTAATTAGAAATAAGATCAATACACCCATACCTCGCTATAAAACCGCTCTCTGCTTTTCGTTTTGCGGGCAAGCTTTGTGGCACGAGTCTCTTCAATATGAGAATCTACTTTCGACTTCGGTGTTTCTTGTCCGATTTTGATGGAATTTGGACAGTTCATTGATAATATGCCTTAGGATATTATATATTACTTAGAAGATTCTGCCTTGTGGCATTTATTGCTATCTGAAATCGAAATGTATCGATATTCCAGAAACGGAGGCAGTTAGTGATAAAATAATCAAAATTGAAATTACCGGGTATACGAGAACCTTTATTCCAAATTTGAAGTCTCTAGCTCCTATAGTCTCTAAGATCCGCGTATTCATACAGACAGACACTATGGGGTCGGAGATGCTTCCTTTTGCCTATTATATACGTTTGCTCAAAACCATTATACCCTTCTTTTTACCCATTTGTAATGGGTTCAGGGCATATAAAAAAAAACAAAAAACGCGTAAAAAAAAAGAAGAAAAATTCGAATATTCATATCAATTTGAATAATTTCTAATTGAATATTGAATGGAACAGAACTTAAATGATTACTAATGGGGGACACTAAAATAATATGGATATTTGGAGATAGAGACATATCTAGTGATATGTTTAATACAAGAAAAACAACTAAACTCACAAATTCTGGATTTTTTGCATGTACAGAAATCACATGAATATGAATGCATATTGGGATATTTTGGGTGTGCACATATCTCTACAGATATTTTTTATATCACAACTCACATATTGTTCGAGTATGAACATGTGTCGCTCTAAGATGCTGATAGCTGGCTTATGCAGCGGTCTCAAACGAGGCTGGCTTGCATGGGGTCACGCTATTCTTAAAGATAAAATAGCCTTACAAGCGTCTGCACTAGATAAGAACTATATATTTAGGTTTAAGAATTAAATTTTAAATTTTAAAATAAAGTTTCGATTCTAAACTTCGTCTCGTCGTGTTGACGATGTATAGTGTCGTGTATCACACATTTTTATGATCCTTCGAGCCAGATTCAGAGTTCGAAACTAATCGTCGACTCTGAGGATATAGGTCTAGTCTACGCTAAATGAAGTCTATGTAATTTGAACTTGGCGTCAGTTCGATTTAATCATCGAATCTGAAAATATTTTGTTCCTTCGCGAAAAAGGCATGCAGGAGCTGCTAAAAATGATGCCGTCCACATCACAAAAAGAGGTTGAAAAGGTCAGAAAAATTGATGCAGTTAGCCAAAAAAGTTGAGGCTAATCTAAAGGGACGCAAAGAAAGAAAAGTTGACAGTTTTACAATCCTTATACGAGAGGCAATGGAAATAGCCGAGAGATGCTTGGATAATCCATCAAAAGAGGAGCTGCAGATTAGCAGGAGTACATTGAAAATTCGTATGAGGGCGATCCAATTCGATAGGAAATACGAATCATGGGCGTTTGAGGATCTTACATTGGAAGTTGATCTTTTGTTGGAAAGAATCAATATAAAACTGTCGAGTCTGCCAACTACATCTATACAGGAGAATCTCTGTCAAAATCTGATCTGGGATTCAAAAAAAGAGATGTACCGGCAGGTGTACCTACTCGAAGAACTGCGTTTGGGCGAATACAAGGCGCTACTGAAGGATGCGCAAACACAGCTGGAACGACTAAAGGCGGATACACCTGGCAAGACACAAATCAAACAGTTCCGCAATCAGCTGAAGAATACTGACTGCGCACCACACCGCGGAGGCGTAGCTTGCCGAGCTGCAGGCCGTGCTTGAAAAGTCGCATAGGGCTCACAACGATGCTGAGGAGTGCGCAAATGCGGTCCACATCAAGGAGAACGAAGGGCGGCTAAGCAAGTTGATGAAGAAGTACAACGCCACTGTCGAGCAGGTGGCCAAGCTGCAGCATAGACTGGACAATGCGGAAAATATGGGTGATCCCTCTATGGCTGTCATGTCTAAGGCTTTGGAGATGCGCACTTAGACGCTGGAGTCACTACTAGAACTGGAGCAAGCTACACGAGAGGTGCAAGTGCCGAGTCTTTAGAGAAGCTGCAAAAAGCAGTGACACAATCGAAGAAGCGCAAAATGCAATCACAGGATGTGCTCAAGAAATTGCAAAAAAGTTGGCGCAACATGCGCGAAGACTTTCACTCCTTGCACTGCTGAGAGCCAACAGCTGAACGGTAAAGGACCGCAATAATAATACATCCCAGGATTTACAAAAACAGAGCAAAGCCTGGAATTATGGAAACCTCGAGTTGATGCGATGAAATATCGTCTAAAGCGGGTCCTTCGAAACAATAGCAGCATCAATGAAGAGTTTTCTACTGCTGCTATGTCGCATAGAGGCAGTGCTGAACTCGCGGTCATTGATTTCAATAGAAAACGAGACGGACGATGTTCGCAACGCTGAACATTTCCTAGGAAGATTGAATCCTATACTCATTCAGCCTTCTCAAATGTTGAAGGAAATAAGCAAAATATAGGTCTTTAGCAACGCATCCTGGGATTACTGCTGGGCATTAAATACAAGCAGCATACAATTTGTTAATAGTACATTTAATTTTACAAGTGTCTGCACTAGATAAGAACTATTTATTTAGGTTTAAGAATTTTAAAAAAAAGAAAGGCAGTTTGATTCTAAATTTCGTCTCGTGGTATTGACGACACACTATACATGTATAACCCACATGTTCTAGATATTTTAAGTGTACCGAATTTAAATGAATACTAAAGTTAGTGGGGGGATACTAATATATTCTAGGTTTTTACTAATACGTTTTCTAAATTCCAAATATTTAAGGGCTACATAGAGATCTCTTCTGACATGTTTTTTAAATACACATTCTACATATTTTTTCTGAATATATATCCCATTCACAGTCCGTTATCAATTTTTTTTTGTTTTGTAGAGCTCACCTTCAAGTATTGTGGAAAACTTATCGTTGCCCGTTTGCGAAGTATTCGTCGAAAAGGCCTCCAAAGTGTGTGGTGAATGCAACGACGTCTCTAAAAAGCCAAAAACAAATCTTAATAAATATAATAATGAAAAATATAATATATATAAATCAATTAATATATGTGTAGAAGAACCCACCTGAACAGGAGGAAGTTGGTCTCGCATCGCGATTGCTCAATTTGCTGGCAGCAGCTGAAACTGCTGGAGAAGCTAGCAGAGCAGAATCACCTCGAAAGGAAATACTCAGCTTGCGGCTTTGGATATCGTTGAAGAGTTCCTTGGTGGTTTTCACCTTTTTCACGCCAGAGTTGAAAAAGATTTGCTGCGACAAACTGGAAGATTCTTTGGCAATGAGGGAATCCACGCCTTTCGAGCCCTTTTTGCGACCACGCTTTTTAGGAACTTGAGAAAGAATATTCTCGCTTCGTTGGTAATTTTGAGGCTTGCTTACAGCTGGCATCTGTATATTGCAACCGTCATCGTGGCTAATGGGAATCGATTGCTCCTCGAAGGGAGAGAGACGACTCACAGAATTACTAGAATCATTGTGGAGCATATAATCCTCGTAGAGTTGCTGTTGTTGTTCCGGCTCCGGTTTTTTTTGTCCATTTACGCTTAACGGAGCCGGAATATTATTGTCCTCGAATTGGGTTAACGACTTGAATCGACCGGTAAATGTTAAGTCCGCTGCATTGGAACGATAACGATTATTATTCTGCGTATTATCGCCCGATAATATAGAGCTCATCGAACTATTTGATAATGACAAGATTTCTATATAGAAAATGAAAAAGGAGATGATAACTAATTAATATAGAATAAGGCATGATGTTATATATATATATTAATATATTTTGTAATTAAATTATTAGTATTTTTAATTAAATACTCGAAGTTGTGGGATTTAAATATATATATATATATATATATATATATATTCATTATTTTTAAATATATTTAAATTTATTTAATATTTGTATTATTTTATATAGACCAAAAAATAGAGTATTTTTTTACATAATCCTACCTAGCAGGTGGGGAAACCTCAGTTTATTAGGGTCATATATTCATATTGATGGTTAATATATGTACCTAGCATAGGTCTTTGGAATTTTTTTTTTAAATAATTAATAATTAGCTTATGGCAGGCAAATACATTTTGTACTTGACACTGGTCCAATTAAGCTGTGGGACACTTTAAATCAATTTAATATTCCTTTTTTAATTACTTACCCGAATCTGTGGGATACATTTTTCTGCCCAGATGTTGTGGTTGTTGTTGCTGCTGTTGTTGTGGCAAAGTGTTGCGATTAATAGATCTGGGCATCTGTTGTGGCAAATCCTCCTTGAGATTAGTTAATAAATTTGTTGCTGTTGTTGTTGCTAATTTTTCGCGCTCTTTGCGCAATTTTTTATCCTTCTTCAATTTCTTGGGCCTGGGATAGAAGGCGGGAAATGCTTGTTGTTGTTGTTGCGATGAGGCAGATGCAGATGAAGATCTATTTGTATTCGATTGAATGCGTGTCTCGTTCTCATTTTCATCCGAATCAGACACAATATCGATAACAATCGGTGGCTCATTTGATTTATCGATATCAGATTTCGGCTTGAACGAGGAGAAATCTACGCTGTTATCTAGATGACTTAGGGAGAAATTTGAGGCATCGGGCATAAAGGAGAATGAAGAGGTTGAGGCAGAGGCTGAGACTGAAGGCTGTGGATTTAGCACGTTCTCTGCGATAATAATCGATTCATTTATCGGCTTGTTAATCGTCGCTGCTGTTGTTGTTATCGCTGGCTGTGAATCGCTTGAAGTTTGATTAATGCCAACCATTTCACGCCATTTCTTCAGCAGGGATTTCGCCCGGCGTGCCAAACTATCATTTTTGGTGCGACGACGCAATTGGTTAATATATTTTGCCAATCGGGTGGCCTCCAATTGCTCCTTCGTGATCGGTGTGACCTCCAGTGTACAAATAACAGTGAGTACCACCTCCATATTAATGACCTGTAAATGTTAATTAACATTTGTCTTAACATTGACTCCGTAAAAACAGTGAACTAGTTTCGCGTGAACTTACATCATAGTTTGGATCGAGCGCCTGCGATAGCTGTGAGGTCAATTGCTGGATTTGGTTTTGGTTCATTTATATAAAACAAAGAAAACCCCCCAAGGCTGTTTTTCTTTTTGCTCTTTTTGCCGTTGCCGTTTCACTCAGTTATTATTGTTGTTTTGTCGCTTTGCATGGAGAGCTGCATAATAGAAAAAGAATTTGTTCAAACACACACACATTTGAACATATATGGAGCAGCTTTTGCTTGCGTCCTTTGCGTACATGTTCAACACTAGAAATTTACATATTTAATATATATATATAAATATAAATACACATGTATATTATTTAAGCAGCTTGTGTGATATTTTTTTACTACACTCGATTTTGATTAATTAGCTAATTTGTATTTGCTTTTTATAAACGACATTTACAACAATTTACTCAACACACACTCTTTAACTGCTGCTGCTGGCTGCATTCACACGCGTTCACACACACAATTCGTGCCCGCTTCTGATTACCTTTATTGTTATTATTATTTACTTTCAATTATAACATTAAAGTGCTGCAGATGTTGACAAACGCACTTGTTGCTTTTTATTTGTATTTGCACAGACCGTGTCGTTTAAACTACTCCTTTTTTTTAACAATTTTCAACACAATTCGCCATTTTCTGATATGGAGATGTGCAAATCCATTTCGACTCATCGCGCTGCACTAAAACATCCACTGTGTAATCGATAGAAGCGGCAACACATGGCAGTCCCTTTCGCTACACGACTAGAAGTGTATAGCAACACTAAAAGTGGCCACTCCAGAAGTTGAAAGCACCCGTGACCGACATTTAAATAAACTATTTTCTATTAATGAAAAATGTGGCCGGATTTTTTATTTTGCTCAAAACTTGTTTTGGTTACTCAAGTTAGTTAGGCAAAATTCAAATTACTATTAAAATTTAATTTTCCAAAATGAGTGAGAGACTCATTTGATTTTTATTTTAGATATATTATTTACTTGTATATTTACGAATATATCAGTTTATAAATATGTATTTATTTATTATATATTTAAACAGATTGATATATTTTATTATTAAATCTTTTTTGTTTTACACACTCATCGATAATTGTAATTACAAAAAATTTTAATATTTTTACAACTAGCAACGCCTTTCTACACAATACTATCGCTTATTTAGTTTCCGCTGCGATACATGTGACAAGTAAGTGTTACACGAGTAACACGCACCGCTAACTAACACACACTAGCACTTGCATACGTACACTATATGTGAGTGCCAACACTACGAATAGTCTTACAAAAAAGGAAAAGGAATTACAAAAAACTACCACCAATCAAACACAAATTTTGACCTATTCCCACATACATTTGAGCTTGGCAAGTAAATTACAAAAATATATTAGAAAAAGATTGAAGCTTAAGCACGTTTATAAGGCTAAGTGCGATTTTTTTCATTTTTTTTTAGAACTGGGTGTGTGCATGTGTGTGTGTGCAGCGGTGTCGCAGCGGAATGAGTGCTGCCAACTCACGCAAACTAACTAAAATGAACTAAAAAACGTCACAAAAACGTGCAATAACACTAAAGCACACATACACGTAAAAACTGCAGTCAGTTCTTTTTTAATATACATATATGTATATATATATATACATACATGTATATATTTTACTTAAGTATGTTTTTGTTGGTAAATGTTTGAAATTAATTCGATATTTTTTTGCATTTGTGTTTGTGTGTTTGATGTGCCTGCAATTTGTATGCAGCAATGCATTTTGATTTGTTTTTGAGGTTATATTTGCTATGGTGCTGCTTCTGCTTTGCTATTTTTGCTGATTTTCCTGTTATTGTTATTAATTTATTTTTTCTGCTTGCTTTTAGACATATATATATATATATATATATATATATATATCACATATATATATATGTATATATATGTTTATTTTTGTATGTGTGTGAGTAGTTTACATGTATACTCTCCGATATATATTTTTTAACAAGTTTTTAAAAAAAAAAATTGGCTGTATATTTATTTACAGCCAGCAAAGAAATTTAAACAAAAAAAGTAAAAAGCAGCAAATAAAAAATGACAGATTCTATGAAATTTGGACCCGAATGGTTGCGCAATATGTCCGCCGAGCCCGCCAATAATTTGGCCAATAGCTCCGTCACAAATCCCCCCCTACATAGCAGCAGCAGCAGCGGGGGAGGAAGTGGAGGAGGAGGCGGGGGAGTTGGGAGCATTGTTGCCGCTAGTTGCCGTAATATGTTTCCGGAATATCGTTACGGGCGGGAGGAGATGTTATCGCTTTTCGATCGAAATTGTTTGTTGCCACATATATTGCCATCGTTTAAGAAATTATTTGTGGAAAAGGTGCAATTTCCATTGGCACTGACGCCCAGCACCGAGGATGATCTAAATAATAGCCAAAGTCAGCTGGGCAGCAGCGTAAGTTCAAGCTAAAAAAAAGTTGGCTAATTGCTCATCTCTCTCATTTATTTTTCTTTCTCTTCCAGTCTCGTCCCGCTTGGTTGCAGCGTTCGCCGGGCGCCTTTGGCTTGTCCGCACGTGGCTCTTCCGTCGGACGGGGTGGCGGTGGTGGGGGCGGTGGCAATGTGGAACGTGGTCGCATGCGTGGCAAGTCCATTTATCATCCGATCTATCCGAGAGCGAGCAATATATACGACGATAGTCTGTCCAACATTGCGCTGAAAGTGAGTGTGGCAAATTTCTCTATTGAATGATAGGTGATTGCTGATTGATTGTTGATGGAATTTAATTCCCCCCTCGTTTAGATCTCTCTTTGTTATTGATTGATGTTTTATTGAAGTTTAACTGATGATTGATTGATGTGTGATTGAAGCTTGATTAATGATTGATTGATGCTTGAATTTAATTTTAATTTATTGATTGATTCTTGAATTTAATTCACCACTCTAGAACTCTAATTGTTATTGATTGATGATTGATTGTTGCCGAAATATAAGCCCCCTCTTGGATGATTGGTGGGTGAATTTAATCCCCAGCTTTCTTAATTTTAATTTGAATAAATAATTTCAATTTTAACCTCTTTTCTCTCCCTCTTTTGATCTCTCTTTTAATGATTGATACTTAATTGTGATGATCTCCTTATTGATTGATGAGAGGTTGACGATTGAATCTCTCTTGAACTCTCCTTTATTGATTGTTGATTGATGTTAGATTATTGCTTGATTAATCATGTTTGAGTTTAAGCCTCCTCTTGATCTGTCTTTGTTATTGATGCTTGAATTAAACCTAACTCTTCATTTCTAATGAATGATTGATACCCATATTTAACACCTGTCTTCTCTCTTTCTTGCCTAATCTTCATATAATTTTCCCTTCAGCCCGATCGCAATTGGAGCGAGCGCAATGGTTCGGCTGAGCCGACAGCTCTAAATGTTGTTGCTGCTGGCGTCGATTGGAATGGTGGCACGCCCAGCTCCAGTCCACGCAAAGATTTCTCCAGTCACAATCGCAATCTGGAAAATTGGCGACGCAATCGACACGACGATGGCGCTGGTGATGGAACGGGTGGTGGAGCTGGAGGAGCTGGTGGAGGAGGAGTTGGAGGAGGTGGAATTGTTGGCCCCGAGGTGGCAGGTTGGCGTAGTGGCGGCAATCAACGTTGGGGTAAAACAAACGGATTATAATTGTTAAACTCTCGAGAGGAGCTTTAAATCTTTAAACCTTTTAACCTTCAATCCCTAATTGATTTCCAATTTTCCAGGTCGTTCCACCAGCTGGCGAGATGAGGAACAACTACCATCTGTGGGCAACTTGGATGCAACAGCAACGGTTGGTGGCATGCAGCGTTCCATTTCAGTGATTGGCACTGTGAGCACGGAGCGGGAACGCAACAATTCCAAATCGAGCGGTGGACGTTCCAAATGGCCAGGATTGGATGCAGCGGCCGAGGAACATTTGCCCGAATGGGCTATAGAGAATCCGTCGGAAATGGGCGGCACTTTTGATGCCAGTGGCGCATTTCATGGCGAGACTTTGGAGGCAGCCGAGCAGCTGAAGAAGGAGCGAGTGGAGATGGATAGGGAACGATTAGAGATTGCCTCAAAGGAGGAAGATGTTAAAGGCAACGAGTTGGAGCAGTCAAAAACAGCAGCCAAGTCGTCTAATAAAAATAACAATAATAATAGTAATGGCAATAATAATAATACACCGGAGTCAACGAAGGCAAAGGAAACTGCTACGGATAAGCTGACAGCACTTGGCGGCGATATATCGGACCGCTTTAAGGAGGTGGCCAATGAGGTGGTGAAATTAATTATGGATGATGAAACGGAGCAGCAGCAAATGGGACCTGCAAGAGGAGCTGGAATTGGAGGAGGAGGAATAGGAATTGGGTCTGGAGTTAAGGGAGGAGTTGGAGCTGGAGGAATTGGAGGAGCTGGAGCTGGAGCAGTAGGTGGAGGAGGAATAGGAGGAGTTGCTACAGGAATTGGAGCTGGAGGCGGAGCTGAAGTTGAGGCCACAATTAGAAGATATGGTTTGGGCTGTTTAACAACATTGGAGGAATTAAATATAAGACAGCAACAAGCATTACCACAACAACAGCAGCAATTGTCACAGCAACAATTAAGCCAACACCAACAATTGACTCCGCAGCAACAACAGTTAAGCCAACAGCAACAGCAACAATTGCCACAGCAACAGCAATTGTCTGAGCAACAGTTGCCTCAACAATTACCCCAGCAGCAGCAACTAACACAACAGCAACAATTGCCTCAACATTTGCCACAACAATTGACACAGCAAATGCCTCAACAACAGCAACAATTACCCCAACAACAGCTGCACTTGCAGCAGCAACAGTTGCCACAACAGCAACAGTTACCGCCAACCCATCTATCCGTCTTGGCACCACCGCCTCACGTGCTCTCAGCCAAATTGAATGATTTGTGGTTCTATCGGGATCCACAGTCGAATGTGCAGGGGCCGTTTAGTGCTTTAGAGATGACAGAATGGTATCGTGCTGGTTATTTTAATGAGGCGCTCTTCGTGCGGCGCATCTCTGACAGCTGTTTTCGCCCGCTGGGCGAATTGATTAAATTGTGCCACGGCAATATGCCATTTACACACAGCCATCTGCTTCCCACGCCCAGCGAACTAGACACGTTGCAACAACTAAAGTTGCCACTGCAACCGTTGCCACTGCAGCCGTTGCCACTGCAACCATTGCCACAACAGCAACCGTTGCCACAACAGCAACAGTTGCAGCAACAGCTCAAAGAAAATGTGACAGCAGCAGCCGATTCTTTGAGTGCTGCTGTCAAAAATCATTTAGGGCACAGTACGCAACGCTTGGACACCTCGCACATGTTGACGATGCGCTTCCAAATGTTGCAAGATCAGTACATACAACATCAGGAATATCAAATACTCGCCGAGTTATCAAAAAACGAATGCTTTCAACGCATGGATGTGGCACAAAGGGAAGCCTACGTTCGCAGTAAGGTGCAACTTTTGGTGCTACCCGAATATCTGAGCAGTTTTAGTGGGCTGAGTAACACTTTGGCTGCCCTGAATCCCATTGCGGGGAATCAGCTAAATAGTGCGATTGCACTGCAGGCCAAAAAGGACCAACAGCAACATTTGCCACAGCAACAACAGCAGCAGCAATTTGATCAGCGTTTGGCTGCTCAATTTTTGGATGCCAATGATTTTATTTTAAATGCACAACTATTGCAGCAACAACAGCAGCAGCAACAACAACAACAACAACAACAATTGCCACAGCCATCAGAACAGCAACAATCAGAGCCAGAAACAGATTTAAACACAGCCAGCGAGCTGGATTTATTAAGTGAATACAATTTGCGAATGATGCTTCGGGGCGCCAGCAACACACAGCAGCAATTGACGCAGCAGCATCAGCGTCAGGCAGCAACAACAGTTGCTGCTGGTTTGGTCAAGCCCAATTCAGTGATTGATTTTATGAATGAAACACAGCTATCAATGTTGCCCATGTGGCAGCAGCAGCAACAACAACAGCAACAATTGCAACAGCAGCAGCAACAATTGCCACCACACCAACAGTTGCCCGCTAGCTGGCCTGGGTTGCCCATTGCCAAAGTTACTTTATGGGATGTGGCAACGCTAGAAGAAGAACAAAGTCAACAATTATTGCTGCAACAACAGCAGCAGCAAGTAGATGTTGTGAACAAGCCAGCAACAACTGTTGCTGACAACAACAAGCAGCAGCAACAACAGCATTCGCAACCAGCAGCAGTTGCTAAGACAAACAGCAAACAGCAACAGTTGCTGAAATCAGCTGGTAAAATGCAGGCGGAGCTGAAGGTCAGCGAAGAGGAGCGTCGACGTGAGCTGGTCGAAGAGAAACGTCGCCTCAAAGAGGAACGTAGGCGTCAGCAGCAGGAGGAGGAGAAACGAAGGGCAATCCTCGCAGAGGAGGAGCGTCAGCTGCAGCAGCAGGAGGAGAACGAGAGACAGCAACAAATACAAGCACAGAGACGCAAGGCACTCCTCGGTGGGGGGGGAGGAGGAGGAATTGGCACTGGAGCTGGCAATGTGACACAAGCAGCAACAGCAGGTGAGTACAGCAATGGCTGATTGACTGATTGATTGAACAGAACAGTGCCGCATAGAACTGAAACAAAACTCATCATAAGATAATTCATTGATTGAGTGAACAAAACAGATTAAAGTCAAAAAACACACCGTGGATTGATTGATTGATTGATGCAGCAAAATAGAAGCAATATCCAGTATCCAGCTTAAAGTACATTGATTGATTGACATAGCCAGTTTAAAGCCAAAAAGCAAAAGCAAAATCTATTAGTACAGCGATTAAGAGAAAATCAACACAATAAACTGCGTTAGAGTATTGTTATTTATTTATAATTTAGAATAAAATTTAAATCTTATTTTAAATTAAATAAAAGTATTTACATGATTTATTAGATTAAGATATTAGTGAATTGTAATTTTTATATAATTTGCTTATGATTTTCATTAGCTGCGTTTTATTATTATTTATTGTGACTAACATTTGTTTATATATTTTTTTTTAATGTATTTGTCAATATGTCAACTAATGTCAGACGATACAAATACAAAAAAGTAAAAAATAGTTTAAATTAAAAAATTAAATTTAAATTAAGAACATAAATATTTATAAGACTAACGGTTATTTATTTAATTTATTGTGATTAAGCTGTATAATATTATTTTATTTATTAATTTATGTATTTATTTAATGTCAATTAAAAATACAATTATGAACTTTAAATTTAAAATATGAAGTATTTTAAAGATTTAAATTATTAAGGCATTATTATTTATATATAAATTATTATGATCAACATTTACATAATTTTATTTTATTTATTTAGTGTCAACAAAAAAATAAATAAAAATTAAACTAAATACTTAAATTTAATTTAGAAAAGAAGAAATATTTAAGAGTATTAAATTATATTATAATATTTTAGATTAACAATACTACGGAATTACTATTTATAAATAATTTATAATTAATTACGATTAACAGCTGTATAATTTTATGCTCAACAGGTGCTGCAACTGCAACTGGAAGCGTGGCAAATGGAGGGGCAGGCACTAAGCAGCCTGCACCTCCCTCGGGCAGTGGTGCCACAAAGAGTGAGCCGCAAATGTTGCAATCTGTTGGCAGTCTGCGCTCTTCGTCATCATCGATAGCGCCTTGGTCGTTACAGACACCCAACGTGGGCAACATTGCCCCCGGTCTGGCGGAGATACAAAAGGCCGAGCGACGCGAACGCCGTGCCGATCAACAGCGTCAGCAGGAGCAGCTCGACAAGCAGATGCGTGCAACAGCCGCAGCGGCAGCAGAGGCAAACGATGCGTTGCTCAAGTGGCAAGCAACACCAGGTCCAACTTTAGTGATGAGTCTCGCTGACATTCAAGCGGAGGAAGCCAAGAGACTGGCAAATGAACTACTCGAACAGCAACAGTTGCAGCAGCAACAGTTGCAGCAACAGCAACACTTGCAACAAGCAACACTTGCTGCCAGTTTGAGTGTGGCCACCAACAATATTTGGGGGAACAGTACCAACAAGGCTGCTTGGAGCTCTGCTGCAACAGCTGCCTGCCTCTGGGATGAACCAGCAACAACAGTTGCAGTAACATCAGCAGCAACTCTTAAACCAGCAACAACAGCTGCTGCTGTTTTGGCTGCTGGTTTGCCCAGCAGCAACAAGCTGCAAGCAGCTGCTGCTGGCAAATCGGTGTTGCCCTCGCCACGCAATCTACGCAAAAGTCAAACGTTGCCAGCAATGCAAAGTTCTACAGCTGCAACTGTTGCTAAGAGTTCCAGTTCGAAGCAGCAACTTAAAATAACCACAACTAAAACCGCTGTCAAACTTGCCACAGCTACTGGTGAGGAGAAAGGCAAACTGAGTGGCAAACAGCAGCAGCAACAAATTGGCAACAACAGCAACACCGAAGCTGCAGCTGCCTCATCAAGCAGCAAGGTCAGCGAATATGAAAATGAGTTTACCACTTGGTGCATGAAGAGCTTGGACAACATGGCTGCCAAGGTGGATGGTGAGTTTAACTGCACAATTCAAGTCTATATATTATCAAATAATATTTATTATATTTATTTAATAATAATATAAATAATTGACATACGTGTTTAGCTGTTATTCAGCCAGTTTCAACCGGCAGCTAATTAAATATTTAAATTAAAATACAAAATATTATCTTTGTTAATATTATTTTTACAAATATACATAATAAATATTTTTGGAATTATTATCATCTTTAATTTGAACAGTTTGCATTCAAACGATAAAACAAAAATAACAAAAAATCAGCCTTTCAATTTATTATGCACACTTATAGCAGTATGTAGTAGTAGTAATTATAATTTATTAATATTTAATTCATGTATTTTTGTAATAACAATTAATTTTATTTCATTTTAATAATTTACGTATGCTTTTGTATTAGCTGTCTTCAAATCAAACTGGCTAAATAACAGCTAATTCATATTTCACTTTTAAAGAAAGGTCACCCAAAGCACAATGTATTTCATAAAAATAATAACACATAAATTTAATATTTATTATGTTCTACTGTATTTGTGCAATGTCCGTCATGCTGTCTGTCCGTCTGTATGAACGCAACTGTGCTAAAATTAGGAAATCGATAAAATAGATATTCGCATATCTCCCACAATTTCAAGGCTACAGTCCCCAAATTGTGGTTGGTAGGTTCTAGGAGATGTCCTTCAACGATAGGGATATGCTACGCCCACCTCCGCCGCCACCGGGCCCCCCGTCCCTGCAAATTTTAAATGTTTATATCTCCGCATTTTTTGAGTTAGATCGTCAAATTTGGTATCTGCATTTCTCCCACAATTTTAAAGATAAAATCACCAAACCAAGAAGATAGCATTTTTGTACCACGCCCATACCCAGGAGCCTCGGCCCTACAAATTTATGACTTAAATATTATTTATTTATTCCTTATATATACGTAATAATAATAATAGCCCATATTTAATACATACAGTACTGCAGTTCCATCATTTGTTGTTGCCCTCTTGCAATATTATTATTTGTTTCCTGTTAATATTATTATTTGTATTAATATATTTAATATAATAAATATATTCTGTATATTTGCAATACTCAGAACAATAACCCAGAAATATTTATTTTGCATATTACGTTCATGCAATCCTTGTATTGCAATCATTTATATTATTATTTATGTATTTTTTATTTGTAATAGCAATAATAACGAATATATATTTTATGGGTATATTTGTTATAATGATACTTATACCACCTTATTAGTTATATAAATATTTATTCTGTATATTTGTCATACTAATAATACACTATAAATATAATTTATTAATTTTACTACTCTTAATTTGCAGTTCCAACATTTGTGACCTTCTTGCAAGACCTGGAAGCACCCTACGAAGTGAAGGATTACGTGCGCATCTACCTGGGTACATAAAATCACAATATATATGTCTAGAACTCTTGATAATTATACTCTTTCAGGGGAAGGCAAAGAATCGACAGACTTTGCCAAGCAATTCTTGGAGCGGCGCAGCAAATACAAAAGTTTGCAACGCGCACAAAATGCGCACAATGACGATATGTGTAAGCCGGCACCTGCCATAACTCCCTCCAGCAATGACAATGCCGAAAATAAGGTAAATTCGACTCGTATTCCCTTTAATATTCACTATCTCAATTAAATATATTTACGAGTATATATATAAATATCACTTTTCCCCTTGCAGAACAAGCAAAAGAAAATCAAGAAAAACAAGATGACCAAAATGGACGCACGTATTTTGGGTTTCTCGGTGACTGCTGCCGAGGGTCGCATTAATGTCGGTGGTCGCGATTATGTCGATGGACCGTAACCACACCTTCTACACGGACCATTTTCCGGCGGAAAGTTGCTAGTTATAGTTTTGAATTTGATTTGATATGAAAGAGACACAGAAAGAAGGTCACAATTGGATGTGCTTATAAATCTGTTATAAATAAAAACAACAATATATATATATATATATATATATATATCCCATATCTAATTTCAATTTTCTTAATTCGATTTCTGGGAGAGGACAGCGCATACATCGTTAATCGATAGATTTTTCAAATAGATTTCGCATTTAAGGGTATGAATTTATTCTGATCGAAATAAATGTAATAATAAATTACTTAACAAATAATAAAATTAAAATTTAATTTGAAAAAATAAAGCAATATATTAAAGAATATAATAAATAAATATAATAATCATTTGCATCTATAATAATCACGAATAAATACGACAAAATAAAAATAAATCATTTAAAAATAAATTTAAAATGAATAAGGAAATTATAATTAAAATTGGAGAAATAAAGCATTAAACAAATCAATATAATAAATGTGATTGAAAATTAAAAAAAGGATAAATTTCAAATTTAAAATGAAAAAAGCAAATAAAACAATATAATAATTGGAATAAATATCAAATGAAAGCATCAAATAAATCATATACTAAATAAATACATTTTTAACAATTAAGTGTAAAAAATTGACCTGAAAAATAAATAGATTTAGTAAAGCACATATTAAATAAATGTTATAATTAAAATTTCAATTGAAAGTAATAATTAAATTAAAATAATATAGCATTTAATGCAAAAAATATTACATAATTTCATTTGTATTTGTAAATTTAATATTAAATTCAAAAATTATAGAAACGTACATGACAGATGATAAAAATAGTGGAAGAGTTGCACAAACACAAACAGATAACGGATACTGTTAAACTTAAGCACATATTCCGTATTCAAGTTTGCTGTAAATGTAGCTTAGCTTCATCCGTCGGCGACTTGGTCGACGGCACATTTGTTGCGTCGGCAATCGAGAGCTGAGCTGGGTAAGGAAAGCTTCGTCCGCATTTTGCAGCCACACCCCGAAATGAAGGCGGCTCGCCCCTCACCCCGCTCTCTCTTTCCTATTTATATCACATTCGCGCTTGCGCTGTTCACACATATATGCAGTGAAGAGTAAGCAGCATGGCGCTGTGTGTGCGAAAGTGATGCCGGATGCAAGCAGACTAGTTGGAAATTTGCTGCTAACATTTTAGAGTTCCATTGCTAATCACTTGTTGTTTATATATATAAAAACCATATACACACAAATATATATATATATATATATATATATATATATGTACAAACACAATTGTGTATTGAAAAGCGAGTTGAATATTTTCGGCTCAATGATTTCGTCAACTTTACATTGGGCATTGGCCTGCGGCTGTTGCGAAAACTGCTTGAGAAAGGAGAGGGGTGAGGGGTTGGGTTGGGGGGTAATATGCACAATGGTTCGTGTCGCTTTTGTGTTGGTGATGGTGACACGTTCGCGCCTTTTGTTGTGTTACTGTTACTGTTATTATTATTTGGTCGTTTTCGAGTGCATTTGCGAACTGTATACATTGCGCAATCCAATAAACAAATTAACGACTTTTGTCCTTTTCCACTCAACTGTCAAATCATACAACAAATACAACGCACACAGCAGCAGCGGCAGCATTCACTTTAAAAAGGAGAACAGAGAAACAAGAGAGAGAGAGAATCTGAATCTGTATACATGCATATGCATATGCTTGCGTGCGTATGCGTAGATTCATAGCTCAGCTTATACACACATTCATGTAGATAAATGTGTATGTGTGATTAAAGCGTAGATTCTTAGGTCACATATATATGCATAAGCGTGCGTCTGTGTGCGCATGGACAGTAACTAAAATATGTACATGCATTAGTTTTATGTTAAAAAGAAATTAACAGTTGCCCAGTTATGAAGAATATTTTTTTAAAGCACAGCTTGACGTTCACTAAAACGTTGCTTAAATATAGTTTGTAATAGCTATTTTATATTTTTTAATTTGTGAATGTTTATTTTATTTTCATTATTATTTAACGTTTGCTTAACAATTTCTAAATGCGCTTGGTTTTGTACATGCTTTATTTCCATATTAAATTTGAATTTAATTCTGAGCTTTTCATTTTATATCATAACATATTGGATTTTTGCAGTGTCCGTTATGCTGTCTGTCCGTTCGTCCGTCTGACTTGAAACTTGGAACACATGCTGGTCAGAGCCCGCGTCAGACAAAATTTTAAAATTGGAGTTCTACGTCCACTAGGTGGTAAGGAAATTGATAAAATCGATATTCGCAAGCCCCATATCTCCCACAATTTTAAGGCTACAGACCCCAAATTTGGTTGGTAGGTTGTTGGAGATGTCCTTCAAAGAACGTAAATGCCACGACCACTAGCGCCATCCCCAGACTTCCCGCCTATAAAATTTTTAAATAGTTTTATCTTCCGTAGTTTTTTACTTAGAGCCATCAAATTTGGTAGGTATATTACAGGTCTTTTTTAAAACCCGATAATTTGTAAGGCCACGCCCACACCTGCGCCCATAATTGACAATTATGATATATCGGAAAGCGTAAGCCCGCATAACTCCCATAATTTTAAAGATAGATTGTCGAAACTTGGAAGGTGACTTGCTGGTAACCTCCTCCAAGGAACGGGATATCAATTTTCAGACCACGCTCACACCCGCCGCCCCCAGGAACATCGGCGCTAGAAATCTGAAATGCGCATATCTTCCACAATTTGTAAGATAGAGTCACCAAATTTTGAAAGTATGTTAATGGTAACTCCCCCAAGAGATCGATAAAAAAAATTGGATGGCCAGGTCCATTCCGGCTGCCTAAGTCGATTCACCTGTTAGTGTAAATCGATAAGACCATATGTCTCACACAATTTTAAAGCTAGAGTTTGGAAGGAAGTTTACTAGGATTTTTTATCCACTCCCACTCCCGCCCCCAAAAATGTCCAAAATCCCATATCTCCCATAATTAAAGAGATACAGTTCCCAGACTTCAAGGGCAGATAACTAGCTTATACAGGACAGTTTTTCTTAGCTACACCCACCCTGGTCATTGCCATTTGTTATCCGCTAAAATAACTTATGGTATCAAAGTATTTCGCAGTCGGTTTGGCCCGACTGTAACACTATTGTTTTTATTTTCATGTTAATATATTTTCAAATATTTTTAATTTTTAGTACTATTTTTTAATTCTAATTTTATATTATGGAATTTATTTATTGTTTTTATTTAATTTATAGTTGTATTAATTATTTATTTTATTTTTCCATTTAATTAGTAATCTTTAATTTTATATCATTTAATTTGTAACTTTATTTTGAATATTATATATATTGTAGGTTTTGTTTTCTACTTAATACTAAATTTAAGACTCAGAATTATGCTTAAAATTAGCCTTTTACTTATTATGTTGTTAATTTGATACATTTTTCTTATTTCTTAATTTAATTTAATATTTTATTTTTATCTACTTCTACTTTTTGTAAACATTTTTTGTGTTGCCTGTTTGACTGTTGACAATAAATAAATACATTTTTCCTTACTGTGTAACTCATTAGAGGTGTTGAGGCCAGCTCTATTCATTATAAGGCATTGCATCTATATTTGGGATTTTCTTGGGCCCGGGCAATGAATCATATCATTGACACTCTGAAAACGTTTTTATTGTGTTGACAAATTGAATTCCATAATTGAATTATGAGCACTTCAAATCGACAGATGTAGAAGCAATAGAAGCAGAAGCTGTAACCAGATACCTGCGAATTATTTGATAGAGCTGGTTATTTTCGCTACCCCAGAAACAGGGGTAGCTCTTAAGAGAGAGAGAGAGAGAGAGAGAGAGGGAAGGGAGAGAGAAACTCCTTCAAATTGTCGCAATAATTTTATCACACTCTAAAATAAACTTAACACTTGTTGTTTGATCAAAGATGAAATATTCAATTAATTATAGCTTTTTTTAATATTTACATGGGGTGGCAACCACCCAAGTCACAAAATATTTGCCTTTTCTGTAATAGGGCAGTTCAAGTATGTATATATATAAATATAATGCGTGCAAATTGTTTGAAAATCACCTATCCCCAAGGAATTGATTTTCATAACGAGCTTAAGTTTTGTCTGTGTGTGTGTGGTATGTAAGTGTGGGTGAGTATTTGTGGGCTCACAAGGGTAGTGTAGCTTTCTTTCTTTCATTCTTGCTTGCTCATTTGCTTTGACCGAACAACAGAGCAAAAAAAAAAAACAGGAAAGAAAACAAATAAGAACCCTTCAGTCGAAAGAAAGCCGGAATAGGAGATACCCTAAGATAATAATAATAATGAGATCAATATTTAAAAATGCTATGCTATTTTGTATTGCCAGTGGCTGTAAATGGGCATTTATTTTATTATCAAAAATACGAAATAAATTAAATTCAATTTAAAAATAAATGTAATACGTAAACGTTTTCATTTCAATTAAAAATGTTTTAAATTTAACAGGACATTGACTAGAAGATACTCTAAACACAGTTTTTATATTTATTCAATTTTGCTTTCGCCTGCTGACAGTAAAGAGTCAAATATAAGACCAGTGAATAATAATTAAAAGTGCTATTGCTATTGAGAATGACTGAGAAGAGAGCATTAATTTGAATATGATAACAATAAGAGATATTCAAAATACTTCGCAATTTGTTAGTATTGCTATTGCTCGAGCTATTGCCATCTCTATAAAAATTAATTATTAGAAAAGGAATTAATAATAATGAACTGGAATCAAAAAATTAGAAAACTAAAGTTAGTTGAAGTTAGAAAAGATGGAAATAAGTTTTTAAATGGGTTTCTTAAAGTAAATATTTGAAGCTAAATAGGCATAATAAAAATCAAGGTTTCTCAAATTCAAATGCCGACCATAAATTTGCATTAAATAAACTAACTCTCTCTCTCTCTCACTTTCTCCCTCTCTTTCGGACTGTTACATACTTGGGCCTATATTAATTATACCCCTTTTTATTCATTTTCCAATGGTATAAAAAAAAAAACGAATACAAAACTCGCCGACGGGAAATTGTTAAACGGTATTTAAACAGAACAAGCAGCACGAGAGGATTTGGACTGGCAACTACGAATAGGGAGAGGGGAACTGGTAACTAGGAACGGGGAACTGGGACTGGCTAATCCCAAGGCGCACGCACACAACAGGAAGCAACCACAAAAATTTGTTATTTCAAGAGCAACCAGCAGCAGCAGCAAAGGGACGTAAGACTCTAATGGAATAAATATAGAGCTCGAGCTATGCTCGGGAAAACAGTACACAAAAATGCACTCAGAAAAAAGAATTTGTAATCTGTAAGCAAATATCTAAAAAGCAGGCTTTCTCCTGAAAGAAAGGAAAAGTAATACATTAATTAAATTAAATTGAGTAAAATAGATCAATAACATTTTATTAGTATTATTTTTGAATTTTAGAAAGTATTCAACGATTTGTTAATTAATTTTTATTTTTATTTATTTAATATTATTATTTTTTTATTAGAATATTCTTTGCATTTCTGCATTTAAGTAATTATTTGTTAATTTATTGTTGTTTATTATTGTTTATTTAAAGTCGACGCAGAATAATAATAAATTAAATTTAATTAAATAATAATGCTTTTTTAAATAAAATAAAAATAAAATTTAAACAAAATGAAGAAATGCATTTCGAATGCTTTCGAAATTTAAGTAAACAAATATAAAAAGAACCGTATCAAAAGAAAACATTTCTAAAAAGTCAAATATAAAAACTTATAAATGATAAAATTTAATTTAAATGTTTTTTTAATTTTAAATAATAGTAGAAAACTTGTCTAAGAACTTGAAAAAATAGTTAAGTTTAAGGCTATTTCGTATATTTCAAATTAATAGTTAAGAATATTAAAAAAAAGGAATAATTAATCTTTCTAAATGTATTAAAAAGGCGATAATATTTCTAAGTTTTAGGACAGTTTTTTTAGTGTAAAAGTGTAAAAAATAAAGAGCATCCATTTTTCTGATTATCAGAAAAATGTTTCATAATAATAGAATATTTTTTGTTGAGTACATGTGCAAATTGTTACAAATTAAGAGAGCTTTTTATAATGTTAGAATTGTATTCTTGAGTGTATATTATATAAATAGAAGGATGCTTAGTTGCGCTTTCTGTTTAGTTGAATTGAAAGGAGTAAGAGCAGCCAGCTTTCATATAAATACAACAACACAATACAATACAATGTAATAATCCGTTTATTCAGATAGATAATAAAAATATTAACAGTAATGGAGACAGTGGGGAATTGAGAGAAGCCGCAGGGAAACCCGCTAAGCTGCGACATTAATGAAGCTGCTTTCAGCTTTCAGCTTTTAAAGCCAATTCGGTTGTCAACATGCCTCCTCAACTCCTCCACCCCTCATTTACAGTTCATGCGAATGATGATTTCTCATTGCCTTTATGTGCGTTGTTGAGTGCGCTTCTAATCCCCGTTTACACACACACACACATAAATGTACACACGTATATACAATCAACAGTGGCAGTATAGTTGTAGCTTTAGTTGTATTAGTGCACCAGCAGCTGTTGTTGCTGTTGTCTCTGTTGCTCTCTCCTGTTCGCTCGCTCTTTAAGCTGACCCATGTTATATACACTATGTTAACAAAGTATTTTGATACAGCAAGAAATTCACAATCTTTAATTGTAATGCTTTAAATTTTTATAAAATTATGATATGATTTTGTACTGTATCTGTAGTATTTAATTAATTAAAACTAAAATTCAAATAAATTAAAAACAAAATTTAATAGTTAGTTCAAGCATAAAATTTTTCTTTTTATTTTCATTTGTTTTGCAAAATTAGGAATCTTTATTATTGACTTTAATTCTACTTTTATTTCCTATATTTCTACTATTCTTTTCTACAGTTCTTACAGAATTATCATTATTCAATCAATTTTATAATACATTTTATTACTTTCTTCACAAACCGCAAATTAATATTATTGTGTTAGTAAACAGCAATTTTAACTGTTTTAAGCAGAAGGTTGACAGTTTTCTGTCTTAGCTCGCTCGCTCGCTCCTTTAGCTGGCAAATGTATAAATATTAAAACCGCAATAAATGGAAACAGCAAAAGAAAAAGGTGAGAGGGAGAGAGAAAGAGCAAGAATTGGGATCAGCAGTTTATTGTTATTGATTGCAGCTCAAAGACTGCTCATCTGTCTTCTGTCGCTCTTTCACTCATGCTGTTAGATAGGGAGAATGAGAGAGGATAAGGATCAGAGTAGTGTGTTGTTATTGATGGCTATGCTTAATCGTCTCTCTTTCATTCTCTCTCTCACACACACCCCTGGAATGACTTCTCAAATTTGAGCGCCATATCGAGGCACTTTGATCTACTTTAGTTTATTAATTTGACTCGTCGACCACAATTGAAAGAAATGTGTGAAAAGTAGAAAACGGTAATCGATTGAAATCTTCAAGAAATCGAGTCCGGGATGCTTTCAGGTGCAGGTGTGTGGCATTTGGTTGCAATATGAAAAAAAAACAATATCCAAAAAATATTCAAAAAGAAATGTATATCAGGAATCAGCTGAAATTTCTGAGTACACCTTTTGCTTAAGTATTTGATCAACCTGTGACTAAAACTCACGCTAGACCTATTTAGCTCTAATCTGTACATTTTGTTTCATTAAAATGATTAAAAATACCTAATAACTAACTTAATATATTATATAAAGGAATATAATAATAAATTAATAAAATAAATAATATTTTTAATTATTGTATTTTTAATTAAATTAACCAAACTTGCTGATATTTATTTATTTAATGCCGATTAAATTAAACGGAAGATAATAATTAATTTGTATATATCTTAAATAAAAATATTAAAAACGTGAAATTAAGTTAAACATAAAATGGAATTTCCATATTCTCTACTTATAAGTTATTAAAAGAAAACCAGAATTGAAATTTTAAGAATCGCTCAAAAATAACACTTGAATATAAACAAAGGACAGATGTGTGCCTTCTAGGCTCAAAAATATACATATATACACATATATATATATGAGTGGCTTGTATTCATACCGAATGCATAATCATCTAAGCCCGCTAAATATTTTTGAAAAATAAAGAAAAATAAACACTTTGGGTAAGTGACGAAAACAAATAATAATAACAATGATATTTATCTTGGTTTTCTCAAAAATTTGCCTTAATGCGAAAATATGCTACCTTTAAGGTATAGAAAACAATAGGGTCCGAAGCCAAATGGATCAATCCCGAAATCGCATTGTTAATCGCATTCGTCGAGTACTATTTACAAATCTCGTTTCGCCATTGTCCTGCTGCAAATGTGGTTCCTGCATGCACTTGAAATCGATAACTCGAAGTGGAGATTTTCCATGTTTTGCTATAACTCGACAAGTCAATATCGAAATTTAATTAAATTATTTATTTTGAAATTCATATTATTTAATTGAGAACTTTATTTAAAGCTCTTTTTATTAATAAAACCAACTAAAAAAAATAAAGTATATCTTTGGTATAATACTTCTATATAATAAAATGTACTATCTCGACTGCTATGTTCGCATTTAGCTGTTATCAATCAAATTAAATTTAGTGAATAAAAATTAATGTTTATGCTTGTAAATGTTAATTAATATAAATAATTTAAACATATTATTATTGAATTAAAAAAAATTACTACTACTTAATTGAGATAAGGAATATTCAAATAAAATTTTTTAAATTTGAATTATACAAATAAAATGATGCTGATATGATTTTAGCTGTATTTAATTTTTTAAATATAAATAATTTAGATTACTAATAAAATTGTATACTTACGCTTTTAAATTTAAATAAAAACATACAAAACTGTTTATAAAATTATGATTTTGTTCCTCAGCTGGTTACATTACTGAAAATACTAAAAACACTCGAAGATTGTTTCGTTTCTTTGAAACCTGTTCTTTAATCTAACATGTGTGTCTGTGTGTGTGTGTGTGTGTTTGTGAGTATATGCGCTAGTGTGTGTGTGTGTGTGTATGAGTGGAAGTAAGATAACTGTCAAGAGCAACAACAAGGGTGCTCAAAACAAAATAATGCGTTTCTATGCAGGCTGCTTGCATTTGATTGGCTAACTGACGTGCTTAACAGGCAGCCCTTAAGACGCGCACGCCAATCAGAAGCGAGCACTGGCAAACACAAGCGCAAGCAGAGGCGGAGCGCACAGTTATATAGCTGTTGCAGCCGTTACAGTTAACCCTAGCACAGGCAGGCAGCCAGTCCAGTTAGCTAGCTTTCCATTCTGCGCAAACAGCACAGCAACACTGAGCAGCATTCGAGAAGAGGAGCACAGCAATTTTTCGCTTACTAACCCAGACCCAGTTGAAACTCAGCGACGACTACACGCACGATTTGAGCGCTCAACAATTTCAAAGTTTAAATCGATCGATTCAAAAATGAAAAATATCCATATGTATATATATATATATAAATAAAACTAATATAAAATTCGCGTTCCGGTTTAAATATAAAACAAAAGTAGTGGCTCCTGCTTTCATGAAATATAACAACAATGCTGCAGTGTAGTAAAATGTTGTAAAATTTAAACAACAATAAAAAGAAAAAGTAAGCAACTTTTGTAACTGTATATATAAACTGCTATAAATACTATTATAAATTATATTATAAATAGTTGTGCCACCTTAATTGATTTTTATTCAATTTTTAGTTAAATGAAAGAAATAGGTATGCCAAGCCTAAGTTAAACTTCCAAGTATTAATAATTAATAAATTAAAATAATAATTTTCTACATAAAAGTGCTGAAAACATGGATTAATATATGAATATAATATATTTATAATATTAACAAAAAGAAAATAAACCAAAACAGGCATTCAAATCCGAAGTCAAATTCCCGTCATTAAAATGTTACCATATGGCAGGTATATAATTTAGTAAGCCGATGTTGATCATTTAAAATATTATCAAAATATTAGGATCTTAATAATACGAAAAACTGGTGAGTTTGATGATGTTTGTAATCTTGATATATAGTTTATGGAGTTGAATAATTACAAAATTGTACAAATATATATATAATATATTGATAAATGCACCCAAATCTCTTATAAATATTTCTTGCTTTGTTAATTAAAGTTCTAAATTTTATTTATAGTTAAACTTAATCCATTTTCTTAAATTTTGTATTTTTGTGAGTCGACTCACCTTAGCTGAGATTAAATATATAAATAAACAGAGATGATAAGTCGAGAGGGCAAATTTGATTTCTTCTGTCCGCAACTTAGGAAAAATAATAGTTTTCATTTATATTTTATAGATATTTACGTCTTTATAAAGGAAAACATTTCTTGAAAAAGCCTTAAGAATTATTTTTCGTTCGTATTTTTCCTAAAATTATTAGTTTTCATTGGTATTCTTTGGAAGTTTACTTTTAATTATGGAAAACATTTCTAAAAAGTAGAAAACAAGATTTTATAATTTTTTATGTTTATATTTAAGTTTGCATTCTTTTCAAAATCATAGTTTTCTTTTAGAATTTTTAAGAGTTTATTACTGCAATTTTATAAATTTTTTTTTTTTTAGATTTATACCACATTCCTTTAAAAATCAATGTTTTCTTTTCGGGTTTTTAGAAATTTGTTAATAATGGAAACAAATTTAACAGAAAATTATAGAAAAGAAGACTTTTAAATTTTGTTTTTTTTTTTTAAATTTGTTGTTTGTTTATTTGTGAATTTATATGCAAAAGCAAAATAGTTTTTCTTGTCAAGCTCGTGTTAGGCTTCTAGTCGAAAACTATAATTAATAAATCCTTGTTGGAGTCCTGGTTCTAAAGTTCGTTACTCTAAATGTATATCTATGCATAGGAAAGGGAATCTATTATTATTATTATCCCATTGCCTGCATTGATCATAAGGGTATAAAGATTAGCATAAAAAGAAAAGTAAGAAGGAGAGAAAACAATAACCGCACCTCAGACGTCGATTTATTTTGGAGTTGTATCTACATATATTTTTGTATTTATGATATACGCTTGAAGAACTACACTCAAAAGCGAGGCATCGTCATCGGGTTTGTGTGTGGGGGGGGGGGGGGGGGGGGGGCACTTGAGATGTGAAGAGTGTTTTTATTATATCAAGCGTGAAAACGAAGAAACACGGCCAGCACTTGGGAAGTGACATCGAGTGCAGCTCTCATTAACATAAATACCAAGCATCACTGTGCTCTCTGTCCGTCTCGCTGTCTGTCTGTCTAACATACAGACCCCACAGCAAGTTGAGCTTAGGCTGAGGCTCAGTTTTATCCAGGAATAAACAAATGAGAATTGCGAAACTAAACGGAAACAAAAAGTATTCGATTAAAATAAATAAACAGGTTTTTTTTTGTGTGGGTAGTTGTAGTTATAGGGTAGTGTCATATAGGGTTTATTTGGGTATTAACTAGGTACTGCAAGACTCATTGACAGCTCCATAAATATATAGAATAGCATTTAAAGGAGGGCTGCTCTAGTTGAAGGCTTCTTTGTATATAGGGTGTCACTGAAGGTTAGCCCCAACTAGGTATTATTGTCTAACCATAAAGATTTCACACCTTCTGTTCGGATCTTACCCACCAATCAAAACGCAATCAATCGCTTAAAGCATTTCATTTTTATGCATAGATAATTTCTATATATATATGTAGCTTAATTAAGTGTAGACTCTAAACAAACATTTGAAAGAGGGTAGGTTTATTCGGTAGTGTTCGTCATTGATAAATAATTTCTCCAATCCTAGAAGACAAAGTTGACTCTAATTAATCATGTATTTGTTTAGAAAAGCTGATCTATGCTGTAGTATCTCCCAAATCCTAACTAGTTTCTAGAGACTCAAATTATTCTATTTATTATCTAAATATAGTTACAATATATAGTGCTCAACGTGAAAAGATACCTTCCTAAGACTAACTGGATTCTAGACTCTATATATATATATAAATAATGTTTAGATTCTAATTATTTATATGTATATATCTATGAGGGCTGCTCTAGCTTAACTTAAATATATACATAAATATAGACATGCTTTCCTCAAACTTAACCAATATCTTCTCTAATTAATGCTATATATATTGAACTCTTTATTTTTTTCTATTTCATTTGCAGCTAATTTAGCGAAGAGATTTGGGAATGGCTCTATTATCAAACTCCGACAAACCGATGTGTACCATGTTGGCTATTTAGAGCGCAGACGGATAGTCAAGCAGTACCCGCTTCCCGACGATGATGGCCAACACTCACAACTTGTCCCCTACGCGACCCTCCACACCCTCAACATCAACGTCAACCTCAGGCACAGCTGGTCAGCAGCAGGAGCAGCTCAAGCCGCTCTTCGCAAGCGAGCACTACCCACTCGGTGGTAGCAGCAGCAATTCCAATAGTCCAGTAGTGTTACGTCAGAATCATCCACAAGCCACATCTACACACATGGCCCTCGAGCAGTACCGCCTGCAGCTCTACAATTATGCGCTAAATATCGAGAGACTGCGATGTCCGCAATATGGAGCCACAGCCGTGACGGGTAGCTCGCTGCTACCCAGCTGGTTACAGCCATCAGCAACCTACGGAGCTGTACACTCCGGCGGCAATCGTTTGGCGACCCTCTCAACGATCTCATTATTTCCGCAAACACAGCGCATCTTTCAACCGGAGGAGCCGAAGCCACAGCACAGTTATATCGGACTCATTGCGATGGCGATTTTGAGTTCGAGTGAATTGAAACTGGTGTTGTCGGATATCTACCAGTACATACTCGATAACTATCCGTATTTTCGAAGTCGCGGCCCGGGCTGGCGTAATTCCATACGTCATAATTTATCGCTAAACGATTGCTTCATCAAATCGGGTCGCAGTGCGAATGGCAAGGGACATTATTGGGCCATTCACCCGGCGAATATGGATGACTTTCGCAAGGGTGATTTTCGGCGTAGGAAAGCACAGCGGAAGGTGCGCAAACATATGGGTTTATCGGTGGATGATGCAAGCACAGATTCGCCGAGTCCACCGCCCCTGGATTTGACTACGCCGCCGCCGGTAGTGCCTCAAGCTCAGCTGCAGACGGCTCTACATTATCCCTATCATCATCAGCAGCAGCATTATATAGGGCAGTTCTTTGGCAGGGGCATCGTTGGAGCTCAACCCCGATTGGATTATCAGCAGCCACAGCAGCAGCAGCAACCACATACACAGCATCCACAGCAACATCCACATCATCCACAGCACTCAATTGCTCATCCACTGCCCCATCAGCATATCTCTTACATCAATTCGACGACGACGACAACAATTGCGAATCTTTATTCGCAAACGCGTAAAAGGCAATTCGATGTTGCCTCGCTGCTGGCACCCGATGTGCAAATCGTGGACATTGTGGCAGATGATGGAGAGGTTGCCACACAGACACAGCACACGCTCATCACAAAGGTGCAGGTGAAGAAGCAACAAATGATGGTACTGGAACAGCACCCAACGAGCAATAATAATAATAATACTAATATTAATAATACTAATAATAATAATAATAATAACAACAATAATAATAATAATATTAATCCGGCTCTGGACGTGGATGCCGAGGCGGAAATTGATGTCGAGGATTGCGAGGAGGAGCAAATTGCACACGGTAAGTCCCCTGGTACACCCAATACGCCCGGTACTGCTCCGGGTACGGTAGTGCCAGCTTACCTCAGCGATGTGGAACTGGAGGAGCGGGATCTACATAATTACTCTCCAGTGTTGGGCAGCTCAAATGATTCCAATTCGCTGGACGAGTGTCCGCTAAGCACAGCCGGTACGGCTGACACCCTATTGACACCCTCTGCCGTACACCCCTTGCCCATTTCGTATGTGGAACTCAATGGCGTCGACCCACAGATACTCAGTCGCTATTATGGCAGTTATATGGCGGCGGCAGCGAGGAGAGCCAGCCTCGAGGTAGCTGCGAGAGCCCAATCGAAGACGACGATGATGGTTGCCACTCCCCCGCCGGCTATTTCAACAGAACTGTTACCTAATAAATCGTAAAATCAGACATTAGCTATCGATGACATACTCATATATATATATATATATATATATATATATATATATGTATTATTTATGTATATAAATATAAATATGTACAGTTGCGTTCAAAATTATGAAGGTACTACACTTCCACAAATGTGTTTGTTAAAATGGAATAGAAATAGAATATTACTCATTTTTATTTGATTACTCACTATTAGCCATATTATCGGGAATTTTTTGTTGCTGTTTTCAAAAACAATAATGATAATAATAGTGCTACTAAATTATAAGTCTACTTTATTCTTTAGAAATATTTAATAAACTTTTATTTATTTGATGCTCATTTGTGAATATGGATAATAGATAATATATGGAATACCCTATGTTTATATTATTGTTGTTGTCTAAAAAACGAACAATAATAATAATCGTACTTCTGATCCTCGCGACTTTTGATTTATTATATCTTTATTCAAAAACCAGATAACTCATTCCTTTTTTGTTGTCTTTAATTCATTTGGAACTATGTAAGCAAGTAAGAATGCTGTCGTCGAGTAGGATCGACTACGATATACCCTGAACCCAGTTGTTAAATATATTCTTGTTTTATTGTGGTGAGAAGGTCTTCAAGTGCACTACTTTCTTATTGCAGGCACAGGTACTACAGAGTAAACAAAATTTAAGCCATTATTCGCAAGCTTGAACTGACCCGAACTGATGCATACATACATACACGCAATCGTAGGTAACGGGGCTCTGCAGAATACACACAAAAACGCACATTCACGCTCTCGGTGATTATCATGCCATCTCTTTCTCACATATGCGCTCGCATATTTATACATACATAAAATGCTTGCGGCTGCTGATAGAAAGGAGTTCAATGTGAGAATCAACTTCCGACTATAACTTCGGTGTTTCTTATCTAGATCTAGATGAAATTAGGGCTGTGGATCACTAATATGCATATGTATATTAGGTAATAAATAGAAGATTTTGCCTCAAAAATGTATTACTATCGGAAATCGAAATGTATCGATATTCGAGACACAGAGGCAGTTATCGATGAAATAAAGCAAACTTGATCTGCGCCTAGTATACGAGAACCTATATTCTAAATTTGAATTCTCTAGCTCTCATAGTCAGTGAGATCCGCTGGTTCATAAAGGCAGACGGACATACAAAGATGGTTATATCGACTATATCGCTATATCGCTGTTGACCCTGATCAAGAATATATATAAGACTTTATGGAGTCGGAGATGCTTCTTTCTGCCTGTTACATACATTTGCACAAAACCATTTAAAAAAACACATTTTTAATGGGTTTAGGGTATAAAAACAACAAAAAGTGCTAAGTTTATTACAATTTTTATTTATTATAAAAAAAGGAATTTCCCTTCAATTTTAGTTGCTCATTTAAAGTTTAGACTTTAATTAATTAAAAATCATCATTTATGGCACTACGGAATCTGGAATATTCTGAGTTCTTATTGTTGCTGTTTTCAAAAAGATGTAATAATAATAATGTGGGTGCTGCTCTTCACTATTTCATTATTTTATTGCTCAATTCAAATTTATTAGTTTTGGTAGACAAGTTTTTAAATATTCTAAGCAATTTTACAGCTTGCCAAGTATTATTTTTATAATTTGGCTAACCCTTCATTTACTGCAAATTTAATGCAAATTACATTTCCTGAGTCCAAATTTTATGGAAAAAAACCTAATTCAAAATGCGATAAAGAATTCAATCACTATTTGACTAGTTTAAAGTGCGCTACTATTATTTTGAGCACAACTGTACCTAAGCACATTTATATATATATATATATATATATAGAGAGAGATTAGACACTGCGCCCACCCTGAAAACCAAATATGGAAATGAATAAAAGTCCAGTGAAATTGAGTAAATATAATAGATAAGTGTGTATGTTTTAAAAATAATCTGTTTAAAAATAAAGTTTTCAATTATTGTTATGTTGAAATTATTAGTACACACCCATATAAACACACACACACACACAAAACTCAACTGAGAATTGGAATGATAAAAGTAAATAGTTAATAATAGCTAATTGCCATATAGCTATGCATATATGTATATATATTATATAGTATCCATAAATAAAAACCCCATATTATGTATATATATATATGTATATATACATATATATATACATAAATTAGCTTTTTCTTTTTTACTTTGACTCTTTCGCTTTTCATTAAAACATTTGCAACAAGTATTTTGAGTTTTGGCTGAAATTCATTTACGCCAAAGAAGGGACAGTGAGACATAAAGGGAGAAAGCGAGAGAGAGAACGTTATTTGAATCAACGTCGTCAGCTTTCGAGAGAGAGAACGTTATTTGGATCAACGTCGTCAGCTTCTGGTCTTGCTATATCTCTCTCGCGCACGCTAAGCGTCAAGCACAAAATGTGAGCAAATAAAATATGAGATTTGCAATATGTTATCAATTTATTGGAGTTAAGGCTCAGTTTCGACTCGGCAGCATTTTATTTGCATATGGTGATAAAATTTGCTAGCGTGCCCAGTAAATAAAGCTTGTCGAATTAAAAGCTTCTGCTTGTTAGCGATTCCAATTGTACATTTGCAGCTTCAATTCGGGTTTTTCGCTTAACCAAGGATCCACACCAAACATAGTTTCGTCAGCTTTCGAAAATGAATTTATGCGCAGCCATAAACACAGTTTTGTTCCTTTTCCAAGATCTACACCTATTAGAAGAGCTTTGGCCAATTGATAGAAAGACGTGCGATACACATTTAAATTCGTTGTATGCAGCTTATCAAAGATCAATACCAAACAAAAATTTTTTTGGTTTGTGTCTTCAAATTGTTTCTTTCGAGTTGGGTGCAACACTTTCGACTTCATTTTATATATAAAATATATCAAATATGCCAACCATTCATTTATTTTCTTATTTTATTTTTGTAACAACAACTAAAGTTAAAATCTAATTGTAAAACTTTCAAATCATAGGGTTTGTGTATGGAATAAGCAGTTAATAATTGCGCAGCGTTGCCGATAGGTGACGTTCATGGTTTAAAAATTAAACTGCCACTTCGATTTTGTTCGACTATTCTAATATCGAGGGTACTTTTATATTTTAGCTTCCTTGTTTAGCTCTATATTAACATTAAATATAAGTAATGTAAGAATTCACTTTAACAAACATTAGTTCATTTATAAATTATTAGATTTTAATTTAAAAAGCACACACAAGCAACACATTTATTATTTCTGATGAATATTAACGTATATAAACGTATTAATATTAAAAATTATTTTTAAATATAAATTTTTTAAATCTATATTTAATTTATATTTAAACAATGTTTTTTATACATATTTTTATTTATATTTATAATTTTTTTTAGAAGCAGAAAATTATTTGAAGTTTTCAGGGTACATTTCTAAATTACAAGTCGTTCATTTTTTCGAGTGTAGCTAGGATCAGCGAAAGCTTTAACCATTAGTGGAAGAAAGGAAATATGATTGGCTTCTGCTGAATATTTGCTTGTTACAACACAAAAACAAAAACACGAATACGTCATAGAATTGAGTGTACTATTTTGGAAAATTTGTGATGAAATATTTACACAAGATGATATTGTTGTTGTTGCTTTTGAGACAGTGGCTAAAGTGCACAAATAATTTACGGATAAATATTGAAAGATGTGAGCAGCAGCAAAGAAGGATTGTAATGTATACAAAAACACAGAAAGAGAGAGAGAGACAAGCAATGGGCGTCGCTGCAATGTGCTTTCTATAAATGAACGATTGGTCGTCAATGGTCTGTGCGCAGCTTTCATTGGCTGCTCAACTGCTTCATACAATTAGAATATACGCGCTCTCAATCTTTCTCTGCTGCTGCTGCTCTCTTCAGGAAATCAAAGAGTTCTGCTTGCACATGTATGCGTGTGTGTTCGCTGCTGCTGCTGACGCTTTAGAGAACCGAAAGCACACGAGCAAAAGCCGACAGATTAAAGAAACTCTTAAGTACGAAGAGCAGCAGCTGGCAGCATCCCTCTTGCAAAGGCAGCGCAGGCAGAGCAGCAAGCAGAGCAGCAGCAGCGAGCAGAGCAGAGCTAAAGGTGGAAATGGAATCCAATTGAAATCAGTGACAATTGAACATTGCCACGCTGTGGTGGTGGTGTTTGGTGGTGGTGGCTACTTGTCTGCTTGTCGCGCGTCGCTGTTACAGTTACAGTTACAGTTGCAGTTGTCGCTGACTGTCGTTTATTGTCGTGCTTTTGTCTTTGTCGTGCTTTTTTCGTCTTTATCGTGCTTTTTTCGTTTGTCGCTCTGGTTACCGTTGCAGTTGTCGGCGGACCGTTTTTACCGCTTGACGCGTGTGAGCTTTTTTAACCGTTAGCAGCCACAAAAAAAGGATCCCAATCAGCAAGTGTGAGAGAGAGAGAGCGAGATATAGAATATGTTTGCTACTCTCGTTCAAAATTTTGTTGCTTGACATAAAACTAAATTTGAACTGTTAATGAAAAAGGTCAGACACTTATCGCAAACTGTAAAATGTGTTGCGGGCAGCCGCCGACTATCGTCGGTAAATCGGCACCATTATTTCGATGTTGTCAAATCGGCTGCTGTGGCTGCTGCTGATCATCATCATTATGTTCTTAATGATAATTATATCAATATGAGACAAAAACAATAACAGGCTCAATCAAAGTGAGTGCAGCTCACCAAAAATGAAGGAACTTCTCTAAAAAGAAACAAGTGAAATGTGACCCATAAAATTGGGCAGAAAACAATACAAATTTCAACAGTGCCATATATAAAATGTAGGAAATTTATATAACAAAAAAAAAAAAATAACAGCAAGCGGCGCTAGTCAAAGTAACAACAAATCAAACAATTTATATATTTATATATATATATATATATTGTATACATATATATGGAATAACACAATTCAAGCAGATCGAGCAAAAGCAAAGGTGAGTTTCTTGCATAGTCAAGTTAACAACTCCCCACTTCTTCCACTTGATCTTCTTTATGTCACTCTCTCGAGAAACTATTTGGGAATGCGAACCTACCTACATAACATTTTACGTGTTTGGTATATTTTGGTCGTCTATTATATACCTATAGCTATGCGTTAGTAGCTGTTGTGAATTATAAAATGCAAAAAAAGGATTATTTATTCATACATAGCTCGAATTAAAATTTACCTGTTATAAGTTTGCTACACTTTGATCTGCTATTAATTTATGTCACTATCTAATTCGAAAATACAAAAAAGGTAAAATTATTAAGTTTGAAATGTGGTTCGAAAAAAGGACTAGAGTTATACAAATACATACTTGTCTCTACTTAGCCGACATTGCTGTTGCGATAGAACCTGTTGTAGATTCTACGTTGCAAAATCTGATAATTTAGAGTTATACAAAAATAGTTGAACTAGTCTATATATGTACGTATATAGACATGAATTGAAATAAAGCCTACCTATTAAGAATTAGCTACACTTGCCTATTGACTTATGCTTTATTTGGGTGACTCTCACTCCATATTTAGTGCTCAATAGAACCTGTTGGGAGTTCTAAAATGCATAATGCATAATCAAAATGCAAAGGATTAGAGGTAACGTTTATTAATTTTGCCAGCTTAGGGTAGTGGAAAAGAGCAAAGATAAAACCGAATTTAAATATGCTTGGGGAAAAGGATTAGTATTAAACAAATACATTTAATACTAGTTCTATACATATACTTGAATTAATGTTTGTCTATCATGCATATGATACACATTGATCTTCTACAACTTCGGGAATTTCAATATGCAAACTCGAATTTCTATATGACCGTATGACCGTTTATTATTTCCGTGGGCTGCTCTCTTACTCCTGGGCTGCCATAGTCCGTGCGGTAAAGCCAATTTGGAATTCTAGTACGCAATATGTGCGCACAACTGTTTTTAAGTTTACCTATTATATATTTGCCACGCTTCGATCGACGTTAAATGTCACTCTCCTACTCAGTAGCTGCTCGATATAACTTGTTGGGAATTCTAAGTTGCAATAATGCAATAACAAAATTAGTACTTTCCTAGTAAGGGATTAGTGATATACGAATGCTTATAATACTTGCAATAAAGTTTACCTCTTATACATTTCTGCTTGATTTCACTCTTCTATTCTTTAGCTGCTCGATAGAACCTGCGTAAATTCTAAAATCCAAAATAACAAAGGCAAAATTCGATCTAAATAAGGATAACAACTAGATACTATATACTCATAAATACGCTCGTGCGTTTGTGTATGCACAATTTCAATCAATCATTAATCTTCTATTACTTTAGCTTTAGCTCGGTAGAACCTGTTGCGAATTCTAAAATGCAAACATGCAAAACCAAAATAAAAATTAGAGTTAAACAAATACAGATGTAAAATGTGTTTGTATGTGTGTATAGCTTGCAATAAAGTTTTTGCTATTATGTAGAAATCTATGAAAATTAAAGCCTCGGGACCTGTTCCCTGGCAACTTGCAACTTTGCAACTAGCCACTGGCTGCTGCGCACAAGCATTGAGTGCGACAGGTGCATTTGCCACGTAGACAGCTCTTTGCAAGGCAAAGCCGAAGAAGAAGACGAAGAAGAAGAAGCAGAGCTTGGCTTCCAGTCGGATGGGAAAACTGTGACTGGTTTTCTGTAATTGTAAATGCGAACGAACGAACGACACGAACCGAGACGAAGCGAAACAAGACGAGAGACACGAAGACTCGACGCGTAACTTTACGTGCAAGCACACATACACACACATATACACATGTATGTATGTGTATAACTGTAACCATGCGCTTAGCTTTGTCTGTTTTTTGTATGTGGCTCGTGTTCGCGTTTTGACCCGTTGTTGTTGTTGTCTGCTTTTTGATTGCCCGTTTTTTGAGTTGTCTCGTTTTTTTTTTTATTTTTTTTTTATTTTCGTTGATTACGCACACATTTTACATTTGCCATTTCCCATTTCTCATTTCCCAATTTCGATCTTGCTGTTCAAAAATAATGATCCCGTTCAAGTTACACACATACACATAAGCACACTCATGGATATTTAAATAGGAGTGATCTGTTTTTTCTTCGTCTTCCTTTATGCAGCTTAGTTTTCATATTTATTTAAAATAACTGTTAAAATAACTGCAAAAAAAACATATTTTAATTTGCCATCTATATTTTTACTTATTTTTTTTGCTGTTTTAACGAATTGTTTGACCTGGAAACAGTCAAAAACATCATTTAATTAAAAAAGGGTTCACCAAATAAAAAATATTCAAAAGGTTTGAAGAGACTTTAAATATTCTAATTTCATAGCATCAACATTGTGTTTATTATTTTCTCTATTAACATTTATACAACTTTTCGTTTCTGTTGATTCAAAATGTTTATTTTAAAAATTAACTTTGTTTATTTGATTTTTAAGGATTAGTTCGTCTTTTATTTTTTGACTGTAATTTTTCGTTATTAAATTAAATAAATAATTTATTTATCAAAACATCAAATAAATAAATGAATATTTTTTACTGTGTCCAGTTCATTAAAAACATATTTTAATTATTAAAAGAGCAAACAAAAAAAACAATTAAAGGAATATTCAAAAAAATATTCAGTGTTAAGAAAAAGCTTAAAAATATGAAATTTCGTTATTATATTATTCTTATTATTATAATTATTTTTACTGTAATTATTTTTGTTGCTTTTTTAGTACTGTTATTATTATTATAATATTATTATTATTATATAATTTTTTCATTTTGGAATATTAAATGTATATATTTTTAAAAAAAATTAATTATTTTTGTTGGCAATATTATTTTAAATTCCGCCCAAAGCTAGCTCTTCTTCTCTGCACATTCTCAGAGAACATGTGTCAAAGTTGTGGTTCTTATTTGTTGTTTTCCGATTGTTCGTCGTTCGTTGTTGGGAAGTGTCATCTAAGAACGCCATAAATTGCAATGCTGCCATTATCTGCACATACATATGTACATTTGTAGCTAGTTACTTGTAAAGGTATACTTTTACATTTGTTTATTTTTTTGTTCCATGATTCCATGGTGGAATTGCTTACACGGGAAACTTCAAAGAGACAATCAAGGCGAAAAAAACAATGAGGCAAATTTTGCGCAAGATGCTTAAAGCGGTAGCTTCTGACTATACTGAGAAAAACAAAGGAGTACTGAAATGTAGAAAAATAGCTCAGAAAGTATTTTGGAAATTATTTATGAGAAAAAAAAAGGATTTTAAGTCCTACTTTTTAGCAATAAAATTGCTAATTCATAGAAAATATTTTCAAAATATAGAAAAGAAGCATTTTTGTGTATAATTTTTCATTGTTATTTTCTGTAATCTCTTTTAATAGAAAATATATCTATAAAATAAAAATAATAATATAAAAATAATTGTACGAAAATTTTGATCAATTATTATTTATTTATTATTTTTCATATTGACTTTCCATAAAGTTATTGCTAATTATAGAAAAAATGTATATGAAATAAAAAAAAAGCATTTTGATTTTAGGTATTAAATTATGAAATAATTTAGGAAATTTGTATTATTCGTTTATTGTTCATATTTATTAAGTACTAATTATTTTTCTCAGTGTACTTGAGTAGCTGCAGACATGCATATGCATTCATGCATAAGTGTCTGTGTGTGTGTTGCAGGCTTGACTCCTTCCTTTTCAGCTATTCTTCCAATTTCAATATTCTAGTCAATGGCGGCAAAAAGCCAAAGACGCGTCCACAACTAAAACAATGACAGACAGCGACAAGCAACAAAATGCAAATAGATGTGTACATTATGTATATACACATATGCTTACATATACAAACATACATTTGAATTAGTGTGTGCGAATAGTTGCCAGCTATGAGAATAGTAAGCTTGTCAATAATGTTGACAATAGCAGTACGTACTCTTGTCAACAGTGTTGCCAAGCGCACAACAATTAGCGTTGCTGACGTCACACACTGACTATCGATAATTAGGCAACTGAGCTTGTTTGTGTGTGTGAACAGCTACCCCCTTCCACTGCGTAATGCATTGTTATTCGCACAAGGCGATTCTTCGCACACACACAAACCAACATCAGCCGAAATTGTGATCGTGTCTTTGCCGTGTCTTCGTGTGAACATCGAACTCCCCCCTCCCCATATATTAATGTCACTGCGAGTATTTTTTTTTGCTTATAGTTATTCGACGTCTCGCGCAGCTCTTGGGCGATAAAAAGAGATGTAGATAGTTTTTTTTGTCTTCGCTGCTTCCCTTTTCAGCCACTTTGTACAATTTTTGCTTTGTTTTGCTTGATTTTATTTGCGATTTAATTAATAAATAATTATTATTCGCAGATTTTGTGTATACCGAATTTAATATTAATTTCAGTTTTTAAGTTAAGCAAAATATAATCCTAGTCAAATGCAATTGAAAGCAACTGGAAGCTAGCAACATTCATGGATATCATATAAACGCAAAGCCAAACATACGCAGTCACTCAAATACACACACACACACATTCACACGCACACAGTCACACCTTGGCGCACGCATGCTCATTAAGCTAAACAGAACTGCTTCGGCCATTAAGAGGAAACGAGGGGAAAGGGGGTCCATAGAAGGAGTGGTGGGGAAACGGGAGGAGGATAAGGGGGATACAACGACAGGTTTTTATCCAGTTCTGAGGAGCTGGTAAAACTGGACAACTGCCAGCGGAAAGCAAATAAAACAACAAATAAAAGAATAATATCGTTTCTTTGTATACACATACACACACACATTTATATACATATGTATGTGCGAATATCGAATTGGATGCTTTTCTGAATCCATTCAAAATATGTTTTAATTTTTTATGGGTACTAAAATCAGTCAAGCAAAAATACAATCCAAAATGAAAATTACAAAGTAAAATATAATAAGTAAAGCAAATTTAAAATTTAATAAAATTACTATGCTTTCATTTTTATATGTCCATTTAAAACTGTCGCAATGTGAATTAAATTTAATTTAAAATTAAAATAAAATTTGAAAATAATTTAATTTTTGGTGATTTATTAGCATCCGTTCAATATATGCATTCATTTTTTTTTATGTGCGTTAAGAACAGTTCAAACAGTTCAAATTTAAATTAAATGTAAACCTAAAATTTAAAATACAAATTAAACGCTAAAATATCAAAATTGAAAACAATCCTAATTAAAATTCAATTCAAACTGACAAGTAATTAAAACTGTAAAATTAATATAAAAAATTCAAAAAAATTAAATTTAAAAAAAATAAATGTTAATAAATTAAATAATAAAAAATAAATTAAATAATAATAAATAAAATGAACAAAATAAACTAAACCTGAGCAATTAAATTTAAATGAATAAAACTAAGATAGAAATTAAAGGTAAACTTTCGGTAGAAGTTTTTGATTTGTTTCTATTCGCTGAAACCGATGCAAAATTGTCTTTGCATACATATCCATTTAAATTGGGTAACAATTTTAATAAACTCTTTCAATCTTCAGTAGTTAAAAACTAAAATTGTTGTTACATAAGACTGAATAATGTAATAATAATAAAATTAAAACTTTAAATATTTATTTATTTAAAGTAGACTAAAACCAGTGCTCAAATCTGAAGACAGGCTTAAAAAATACAAATTTAATAAAGTGGTCCCCATATTTTAAGAATGAATTGAAAAATACAAATTAAATGATATCATATTAATAGTGAGCAGTACATTTTTATTACTTACTGCATTTTAAATTACTTACTGCAAATTAAATGATATTAAAATTTAATTATTATTAATTAATGTTAATAATAATAATAACAAATATAATTGTAATTATAATTATAATAATAATATTTATATTATATAATATATATATATATAATAATTTTTTTTTTATTTGACATATGTGAGTATCGAAATGTATAGCCAAGGGTATCTCCCAGTCGAGCTCTCTCTCTCCCTCTGGCTCTCTCCCACTGCCTACAAGCAGCACTTGTTACGCATAATGTATAAAAATCAAATATGTCTCTCAGTGTGTGTGTGTGTGTGTTTATTTGGGCTCTAAAAAAATGTTGCGTGCAAAGCGTGTCTCGTCGTCTATTGAGAAAATGCAGCGAAAACGTGTTTTTTGTTTTGCTTTTCTTGTTTTTTTTGTTGTTGTTTCTTACCATAAGATAGATAAAGCCGAATCTGAAACGCGGCGCCGGTGCCAACGTCGGCAGCGACGTCGACAGCGACTGCGCCTGAGATCGAAAAGCTTTGGAATGCGAATGTGCGCAAGATGCGAAAACATGGAAAACTAGTTGTTTTTGTTGTTGTTGTTGTCCGTTTGCCTGTCGCAAAAATAAACACACTCGAAAAAAAAAATAACAACAGGTGAATGCGAATGCGAAATGCGAATTGCAAACGCAAGAGCAAAATACAAGAAATCAAATTTCTCGTACAACATTGTTGTTTCCTGTTTCTTGGATGGCTACAGGTGCTGCAGTTGCTGGTTGGGTGGGGGTTGTGGTGGTTAAGGAGGGAGCTTTAGGTGCCTGCGTTGTCTGTTTATCATTTGTGCTAACTCGATCTGCCGCTGCCGCTTCTTCTTCACCTTTGCTTCGCCTGAGCTGCTGATGCTGCTTCATCTTCTGTTTCGATCTAAGCATCTACGTCGCCAGCAAGCTCTCTCTCGTGTGCTCTCTCACCCACCCACTCTCTCTCCTCTGCGCTCGCTCTCCTCTGCGCTCGCTCTTCTCTGCGTTCGCTCTCTTGTGCGCTCTCTCCCCGTCTTGCTCTCTGTTAGTCCTGTGCTGAGCACGCACTTCATTCCCATCTCGATCATTGACCACCGTTCACCTTCCATTGGCACCCCCCTTCACCACCCACTCATCATGGTTGTTCGCCTCTCTTATCAGAGCCATGCAGATTAGTTAAGAGCGACCTGGCAGCATTGAGCCCTGGAAAAAGTCTAGGACAACGACCGTGCACACACATGCACACGCACACATTTAAAGAGTTTATAAAGCGAAATTTATTCATTTAGTTATTTTTTAAGCTTATCCAAAAGCCAATAAGAAATTAGCTGAGCAACGCTATTTGTTTATTTCATTTGGTTTGTATTTTGTATTTTATAAATATGGATATAAATGCAAATAATAGTAATATGATAATATATATATTATTCCTTAATTTCTATTTTATATAACTTAATTTAATCATAAGAATCGAAAAAATAATATTAATACCAAAACCAAAATTAAAATATATTTTAATTTGATTTTAATTCGTTTTCTTTTTCTTTGCTTTTGCGCTTGCGATTTAATTGTGTTTTTCTTTTTCTTTCTTTCTTTAATTTCATATTTTAAATAATATTTTTGTATATTCTTATATTAGCAAAGAAAAATCAGTTTTATTTTAGAGGATGTCTTTTTTGTTTAGATTTAACTTTGTTTTATTTTACTGCACTGGCTTTTATCACTAAGCGATTTTCTATTTGCCGCTTGCCCTACTTATTTTAATTTTGCATTCAATTTGCAAGTAGAAGAAGAAGCAGAAGATGAAGCGGAAGAAGAAGAAGAAGAGGACGCAGAAGAACAATAGCTTCATTGTTTAATTTAAATAACACCAAGAATTCACCGATTGCCTTCGTTTTTACAGACAAACTGTTTGTTGCTAAAGCAGAAAGAGGAAGAGAGAGAGAGAGAGAGATAGAGAGAGAGAGAGAGTGAGAGTGAGAGTGAGAGCTGGAGAGTGAGATGCCAACATAAAAGATCAGCTTGTGTCAATTGTCAAATTGATAAGCGTCAATAGAATTCGCCCTTTTTTTCACTGTACGCCGAGAATTGGTTTCACTTGTACACCCTTTCAAAATTCGTAAAAATGGGTAACATGGTTTATGATCAACCAAGTAACAGGTAGCAGAAATCTATAATTATATATGTATATTTTTCTATGTGTTTATGTATTATATATAATAAATATTTTTTATATATAATCTTCACTTAGATTTCAAGTTTATTTTAACTTTTCGTTAACTGCCACAATTTTGAGGAGCCTTTCATTTGATGTGTTATATACCTTCACATATTATTGACCAACTGTAAAAATTTAAGATCGCTTTTGAAATAGAAAGTTATAGTAGAGCTCATTATATTTCTATATGATAATATGTTTAGTATAATAATAATAAAATGTTACTACAATTACAATAATTATTATTAATATTCGCTATGTTTTCAAATATGAAAAGTTTTTTTTTGCTATTTAAATATATTTTTTGATCATATGAAAATGATTGTATATATAGAGAAACAATTTTAATCTGTTTTAAAATGAAGAAAGCTTTTTGCTGTTTTATATATGTTTTCTATTATTAAATCTATTACATCTGTTATAAATGGAAATTTATTTATTTCTTTATTTCTTCGTTATACCTTCTTGCGCATTGGCAAAGAGTGCAGGGTATATATATGTATATATATATATGTATGTACATATATATATATATATGTATTTATAGAGAGAGAGAGACAGAGGAGAGAAACAAACAAACATCACATTGACAGAGCAGCCAACGACAACAACAACAACAACAAGAAGAAGAATAGTTGCAAATAAAACAAACGAAATAACTGCAAGTCAACGACTTGGATTCAGACTCGAACTCAGACTCGGACGCGGCTCAGTTTTCAGTTGCATCTGCTGCAAAGGCAAGCCTGCCACACAGGCAACATGATGCATTGCCATTGCCATTGCCACTGCCACAGCTACAACGCGAAGCCAGCAAAACCACTTTGCGCAGCATGCCCCATGCCCAGTTCCCAGTTCTCAGCTCCCATTCCCAATTCCCGGTCCTTGTTTCAATCTAGTTGTGATCGTTATAAGATGTTTTAGAGCTCGTTGTGTCTTCAACACCGTGCCAAAGCTGCGTACACGCAGAGAAAAAATCGGCCAACATTTTAGAAACCACCCTGAAATAATTTTTAAATATCGGAAAACATTTTTCTATTTTCAAAATATAAGAAAACACTTGCTTGCCATAAATTCACAACAATACCAAAAATATGTGCTGAAATCACTCTGAAAGTTCGAAAAATCATTCTGAGTGTATGGATGCCCCTTTGATGCATGCAAGCAGGCAACCCAGCCACCTACCAAATGTACCTGTCTGCAACTGCAGCATAAGAACAGTACTGAGACAGAGATAGAGACAGATAAGTAGACAGAGACAGAGACAAAGATACGAAATCCTGATCTACATCCCAGTCAGGCACAATGTTTCCTTGCCCCATCTCTTCTTGTGGCAGCTCTGTTTTTATTATCTGCCGAGACCGCTCAGACGGCAAAATTGAGTGTTGAACCGTTGAGAAAGGAGGCAAGAGTGAGTTTGTGTGTGTTAAATATGTGTAAATTGTGTGTTAAAATAAGAAGCACAGTAATAAAATGAATTTTGTTCGTGCTATTTCTTCTTTTATTATTATTATTATTATTATTAATTTTTTTTTTGGGATTTCCATAAATCATATACGTTTAAGAAATTAATAAAAAAAATCTCTTTTTATTTTAAAAACTTCTTTTCATGTTTAGAAGTTATTTTGAAATCAATTTGAAGCCAATTATTTTCAAAAATTAATAATTAATAATAACACAGTTCATTAAATCCTTTATTTATTATTTTTATTTTATTGGTTTATTTGGCTTACACCAATCTACAATCCACAATCGACACAGTCGACACAGATAAATAAAAAAAGTAGAAAATTAATTCAATTAAATTGTAAATAAAATGTAATGAATATACATATAACTAAATATATTTTAAGAAGCAATTAAAAATAAAATTAAATATGCATCTTTAATTAATTAAATATATTTTTAATTGCTTACTCTACTGGTTATAATATTATTATTATTAGTACTATTATTATATTATATTATATTATTTATTTTTGTCAGTTTACTATTATACATTTATATGTTTATTTTTATAATTGGTGTGTCTTATAGTTATATAATAGTAGGTGTATGTTTATAATCTAATGTCGCAATCAAATGTGGAATACGGAATAGGGAATCGGGAATAGGGAATAGGTACAGGAACTTGGTCTGGGCCACCACCAACGGTTGTTGCTACGCTTGTTGCAATGTTCGCGATTGCAGCTGGTGCTGCTGGTGCTGCTGCCTGCATGTGGTGGCCAGATGTGGTTCAGATGTGTTGTGTCATTATCTCATTGTCAAAGATGTTTTGTCGGATCTTTTGTCTTTTGTCTTTTGCCTCTTTGCCACTTCCTCCTTAAAGAGTTTATTTTCGAACACAATACCGACAGTAAGCAGCAACAACTCAGTTCCAATTCGCCTCAGCTCAAAAACATAATCATGATGCAAATAACATAGGCATAATTGTGTTGCCTCAAATGGAAACTGAGGCAACTTCTTAACAATCAACTACACTCACCAAATCTACGTCAACCTGAAAACATTAGCGGATAGCACACTGAGAGAAAAAACCGACCAACATTTATTTATTTGTGTACACAGAATTATTAACAGCCGAGAGGTCATATTTTATTTTATTTATTTAATACAGACACAGCAAAGTGCAAAAATTTGACAAATTTATTTATTTAATGTCGACTAATATTACATATCTTAATATTATTATTCCTGAAATGAAGAAAGTATGTTTTTTTTTTAATATGACATTTTATATCTAGATCTTGGAAATTTTGTTGGTTTTCTTTCCATTTTTTTCGAATAAAAACAATTTTTAATGTCGACGCAGAAAAATGCAAATAATAATAAACATTTATTTATTTAATGTCGACTAATATCTGATTTAGAAAACTGCAATCACTTTAAAGTTCTTAAATTTAAGAAACATAAATTTTGTAATAGAAAACGTTTATAAAAAAAACAGAAAAAGCAATTGTTTAATTTATATATCCAAATTATTTTCAGAATCCATATTATTTTATAGGGAATTTTTTTGAATACAGAAATTATTATTAAAATAAATCAGAAAAAATAATCTTTTATTTTGAGTAATATTACAAAAAATGCAGATTATTTAAGAAAAATATTCTTATAGTTTTCGTTTTCTGTGCAATTTTCGTTTTTGCTGAGTGCGAATACAAATGAATATCGAGCATAATTGAGCGGGATAGTAAGGGATGGAATGTGGTGTGTGGCATTTGTGGAATGGAATGTGTCAACTGCATAAGAATGGGGTTCGATACTGACCTTAGTTCTGCGGCAAAGGGCACAGCTGGACAATCAATAGCAATGTATTTATTCATGGTCATCTACACAGATAATGGGTGTTTGCAGCACCTAAAACCTGATACTCAAAAGACCAGTGTCCAGTGTCCAGTGTCCAGAAGAAGAAGAAGTGAAAAAGAAAAGTGATGCGACGCAGTGGGAGCATAATTTTTAGATTGGTGTTTGGGGTTGGGGTTGGTTTTTTTTGTGTTTGATTTAGCTGGGGGTTTGACGATGTCAGCATTCAGCATATTTACCGAATTCGAGACGCATTTAATATTCATTGACTGGTCGGTCAAGTGGTCACATTTCAAGTAATCCAAGACCCATAAAAGGAGAAGAAGAGGAAGAAAACTCCCTGCCCAAATGTGGCGCAAATGTGGTCAATGTGAATGTCCTCTACGAGGTAGAGTTCCTTAGCTTATAAAGTCAATTAAACAAAAAATATATAAATAAAAATTCAAGAAAGAACGTCCATAAAAAATACACTTGTAAAACGAGATTTGGTATATTTAAAATTTAAAAGTTGAATAAATAAATTTGAAAAAATTTGAAGGTTTCAAACGTTTTAAATGACGTCTTCTAATTAAAAGTAAAAAATATTCAAATGTTGGTATAAATATGTGTTATGCACAAAATTTCTCAAAACATTTTTATTTACGTATTAATGAGTTTAAAGCATACAAATTAATTAAAAAATTTAAAATAAATTAATGAAATTAAAGCTAAATTAATGTTGCGGTGTTTAAGTGAATAATCTATCTCTGTATCCATTTATCCATCTATCTATCTATCAATCCATATCCATTATGTATCAATCTGTATAATAATCTGTGAATAATCTATCTCTCTATCCATCTATCCATCTATCTATCTATCTATCTATTAATCCATATCCATTATGTATCAATCTGTATATCTATATATTTATCCACCCATCCTCTTCGACATATTCATGCACTCTCTCTCCATCTATCTCTATCGATCTATAAGGTTATCTGCCTATTTATCATTCTACTTATCTACATCAATGTTCAAAATCATTTATTTATATAACTCTGTGTCTATCAATATATAGATCTCTTAATCTCTGTCTATATATTTACTTATCTATTTATCTGTCTTATATCTCTCCATCTATATACATATTTATTCTTCTTTCTCCATATCTCTCTACAAATTTACTTTTCCTTGGGAGTGGGAATGGCTTCCATCTACACTTCTACCGGCCCATTCTTCAGAGAGGAAAACACATTTGCTGGTGTGATTATTACACTTGTCGCGCCCCATTGTGTCCATTGTATTTTGTGTTGAAATTTTTGGGCAAATGGGCATTTTTATGACGTCGACTTATTGTTAAACGAAAGCTGCTTTTTGCGCATTGTCATCGCACAGTTCTCGGTTCTCAGTTCTCAGTCATCTTAGTTCCTGTTCCTCTTCCTGTCACTTTGAGGTGCATATTGATTTTTGTTTTAGTCAACGAGCGGGGAAGAAATCGTGCAAAAGTCTTTTGGTTAAGCCTAATCCGCTTAAGGATACACAATGACCAAGTCATTTTCTTCCTCTCCTGCCTATCTGTCCAAAGCCATATCTCCCTGAGTGTTCGTCCCCGAACCCGAACCTGAACACGTCTCTGAAGCTCAGCTCGAGGTTTCTCAAAAGATACAGCTTGATTTTTGCGAATATATTTACTGAATTATAAGCTTTCTGAGTCTCTGTGCTATTTTTCGGAATTCGACAAGCCTTCGATAGGTGTAATTCAACTTACGAATAATATGTGTGTATATATACATATATATATTCATATTACGAATTTGTTCATTTGCATTTGTATATTTATGTATATATTCATTGGAATGATTTCCCATTCTACTCTTAACATTGTGTAATTGTGGGTATATATATATATTTTATTTTATGCTACTTGCAAATCGCAGTTCAAAGGAGCTTTTTGTATTGTTGTGGCCTGTTGTTGTTGCTGTTGTTTCTGTTGTTGTTTCTGTTGAGGTTGTTGATGTGCTTTGTCTCTTTGTTGGCGGTTGCACTTGTTTGGTCAAAAGGGCGCTAACAAAAGGTCGACTCAGCCACGCTCCGATGACATCGTCCAGCTGGGGGTCACTTCTGTCACATCTGTCCCAGTGTCCATTTGTCCGCACTTGTCCATTATTTATGCCTGTTGATGTTTGTTCATTTTTGCATTACACTTTGCCACACACACATTTCTAATGGGTTGCAATGCAACTCCATGAAAGATGCCCAGTTGCCCTTATAATGTTCAAAGCACTAAACACATTTGACAGTACAGAAATATATGCAAGCATATATACAAATATATATATATACATATATATATACATATAAAGAGAGAGGAAGACAGAGAGAGAGATAGAAGGGATATCTTAAGCATATATCGATATTCTCCTTGGAGTTTACCAGAAAGTAGTTTTGATTTTCATTTCAAAAAGTACAGATTTAAGGATTTAAAGAGAGACTTTATCTTCCCCAGATTCTAGTTTTTAAAAATTGATGAAAAACGAATTTCTGAATTTAGCAGATATCTCAGATGCAGTCAGGGAGAGAAAGAAAGAGAGAGAAGACATCTCAATTTGTGGATTGTTTTTAGTTCAAACTAAAGAAATAAATTCAGGTTTCAAAATTAAATTATGCAAGCGACTAACTAGTTATAATGCCGTTCTTTATATGCCTATAAATATGTGCATATATGTATTTGTCTTGTATGAATATGTAGCAGGCATTCCCAGATGATTCTCAAAATTGTACATTTGCTCTTGGGCCATTTATCATTATCAGATGTCGAAGTAGAAGTGCCTGCAATTTGTCCGTAATAGTCCTAAAAGGCCAATGCCAAAAGAGGGGAGAGAGAGGGGTTTCTCTCAAAAAATGCCACGTGCTGGGGTTGGGAGTGTGTGTGTGTGTGTTGTATAACATAAAAAATCAAGAATGGAGTGCGGTTAAAAAGTGAACCCCCCTTAAATAAAAAAGTAAGTAAGAAATACAAACAAATAAGTAGCAAATACATGTTGTAAGTCGTTTCGTAAATACAAATGCAAGATTAGATGGCCAAGGTAAATAAAATAAATATTATTCTACGCAAAACAACATTGGCAAACAAACAAGATGAATACATACAACAAACACACACACACACAACACATAAAAAATAAGCATATACAAGAAAATAAAGAATGCCCGGCGCAATAATGAATTTTCAATTGAAATCCTCGCTCGTCACGTCGTCGCAGGACGCAGGACAAAGGTTCTGGCTGAGGTCCTGTTACTGATCCTGTACCCAATTCCATCGGAGAGTTGCTTTGTTTACGAGATGCCGCCGGCAAAAGCCTTCATGTCTTTGCGCACGTGCTGGCATTAAAAATGAATTTGGTTAGCCAAAGCAACACCGCCGGCAATGGAAATGATTCTAATCCTGCGAATCCTGGGAGGGGGAGTTGGGTGAGGACTTGTGGGTAATCTACTCTATTTGTGGAGAACAGCCCCCTATTACCACTTTGCAAATTACCAAGTCAAGAGACCATGACGACGGACCGAACGGACGGACCGAACCAATACCTATACTTTCTTGTTGTTGTATGTTCAATTAGGTAAAAAGTGCAATTTTACTCAATATTTGTTTATTTTGTTGTAAATATGTCAAAGATCAATGCAACATTCCGACAACATTACAAATGTTAATAACAGGGATATCGAACATATATCCATTTAAGATTAGGGTCGGGAGGGTCTGGGGCGGCGGATCCCGATCTTTGAAGGACATCGCCAACAACCTAGCAACCAAATTTGGAGACTATAGCCTTTAAATTTTGGGAGACATTTGGCTTTATCGATGATATCGATTTCCTAGCCATCTAGTGGACGTAGCACTCCAAATTTAGCACTTTGTGTTTGTATCAAAGTATCTAAGCATAAAAAACAAAAATTGGTTTGGAAATTGGCTATTTTTTAGAGATGATATTATGTTATTTAGAGATGAGGAATTATTTTGGAACTGTGAATGCATTTTTACTTGACAATAAATTCATATTATTCTTATTCTCAAGGTTTCATAGGTGGATCAAGCTGAGTTATGATATATGTAATATATATGTATGTGCTGACACTTTCCGTTGCTTATTTCCGGAACGCTTGGGATAATATTTTATGGGATGCATTCATTTTCGTATTCATGTAAAAATCAAACCAAGAATCCATTGAAGTAAACTTTGCGGAAGCTATTTGTAAATGTACAAGTCAATATTTGAATTGATGAGTGTGTGTGTGTGTGTGCTGTGTGCTTTGCTGGTGTTGTTTGAGTCGCCCGAGTAACGGAAGTCATCATTATAAATAAAATGTACAGTTCAAAGCAAATCGGAAAAACAATCATTTGTTGTTTTTGCAGCGCAAATTGTCTCTGGCAACAAACAAAATGCGGCACGAAATGGGCTCTCTCTCGCTGACGCATCCTGCCTGCCACACAGACAACAACCCTCCATCCCACCTCTCCACCTCCTCCTTCCCCTCTGCCAAACTGCAGATATAGATATATAGACAGGAAGCTCTTTTGGCGATCACATTTGGTATTTGACAAAAGTATATATATATATATATTTATCAAATAAACCAACTCCAACTCTTTAAAACAATTAGATAACTATATTTTATATTTTATAGTTTATATTTAAATTATCTATTCAAAAAATAAGTTCTCCATTTATATATTAATTCAATCTCGTCTCATAAATTAATTAGGAATAATATTCCATATTTATGAATTTTAAATTAATATTAAAAGTCCCACACAAATTGTTTGGTTTTTGTTTAATTGCCTAAATTAATTTAAAAATAAATTAAAAATTAAATACAATATTTATGTACTTTAAATTAAAATTACAAATTCCACAAAAATAGTTTGTTTTTTTTTTGGTTATTTTATTTAGCTTTCTTCTGTCGTTAATCATTTTCATCTAATCATTTTTAGACATTTTGTCAAGTTATCAAATATTTTTGTTTTATTTCAAAGACAATTTTCAATACATCTTGATACTTTAATATTTATAGTATTGTAGTAATTACAATTTTAATCTAATATAAACAAATTCATTAACGGTATTTATTGATTTATGTGCCTAAAATTGTTAGAGATTGTTAGGATTTGGTAATTTTATACAGCTTGTATAACATGTACATTATATATTTATAGAAACAATCGGTTGATTTGATATTAAATGTAGGGTATTATATAGTCGTTCTTTTTTGAAGTGAAACATTTGGCACACATCGTGTAAAATGCGTAGCCAGCTGAAACATAAATCGACTTTGCCTCTTTTTTTTGAGGGAGTGTGGTGAGCTCAAGTACGTGTGGTGTGTGTGTGTGGTGTGGTGTGTGTAGAGTATGTGCATAAATGCGAGGGCTCATGGTGCGTGCAGTTTCGCTGTTAATAATTTGTCATTTTATTTAATAGAGAAAATAAGAGAAAAAAGTGTTTCATACTTCGAAGTCGAAGTGGATGTCGAAGTGGAAGTCAGCCAAAATAGGCGAGCACAAAAAGAGTTTTTGCCAAGGGCTTCCAGAGTGCAAAACCCAAGCGAACGGAAGTTGATCCAGAAGATTTTTGCTAAAAATAAAATAAAAGATATAGGCTGGCATCATTATTATGATAATGCACTCAGAGAAACAAAGAGAACAAAGAAGGAGGCAATATCTACTCCTGCCCTTTGCAGGACGAAATCAACGTGGTTTTTTTTTGGGTTTTTATTTAAATGACATTATAAATAGGAGGAAATCAACATGGATATTAATTTATTTTTGATTAAATGTAAATTTGAATATATTATGATGCTTATTCAAGAAGAAATCAAGTGCATTTTCGTTTTATCCAATTTAAAAGCCATCATTCAAAAATATTTTTGTAGATTTTCATTTTTATTTATTTGGTTTAAATTTCAATTAATTTAAATGACAATATAATAGCGTTAATTATTTATCGTTCTACATTTTTAATATATTTTATATAAAGTATTTCAAGAAATCAACTAATTTTCGAAATTATCTATATAATATAATATAATATAATATAATATAACAAGAGGGAACGGTGCAGTCGGGCGTAACCGACTGCGAAATACTTTGACACCATAAGTAATAAATACTGTCCAAGATAGCTTTTCAACTTGCAGTAGATATAAGCTAGTCTTCTTCCTTCGAAGTTTGGGCACTGTAGCTCTTCAATTATGGGAGATATTGAAATTTCTTGGGTGGGAGATATAGGCTTTTATCGTTTCTGGGGGTGGTGTGGGCGTGGTGCAAAAATGCATTTGCCGATCCTTGGAGAAGGTAACCACGGTTTGGTGACTCTATCTTTAAAATTGTGGGAGATATGCAGATTTATCGATTTATCTTCGGTATCAAAGTAATATAATAAAAATCGGCATAGGCTGAAACGATCATTGCAATAAAAAAATAATTCGAAATATATGTTTTTTATTTACAACAGACACATTAAAATGAATTTGTTATTGTTATTTTATTTTTCAGCATGTCGGCAAAACGAAAATCGCCACCCAACAAATTTGATGGCGACTCGAACAGCTCGGAAGGATTAGAGGTTGCCACATCGAGACGCCAATTCCAATTCAATCTCAATGAAATCTCCGCTGCCAAAATGCAGCAACAGTTTCTCACCAATAACAATAATTATAATGATAGCGATGTTGTGAGAAGTAGCAACGATTGCGCTTTTATTTGTAATTCACAAGTCACAACAGTTGACAGCGAGGGAGAGGGGGACGCAGAGGCAGAGGGCGAAGGGGAGGTCGAGGGCGAAGGGGAGGGAGAGGGAGAGGAGAGCTGCATGCGAATGGATCTGGGACTGGGCCCGTCCATAGTTTCGGCCAGCGATGGAGAACACACCGATCTGGATATCGACACGAGGAGCATTAGTCCTAAATTAGCCAGTTCCAATGAATCGGATGTCGATGATGCCGTAAGTATATAAATATATTTATATATTTATTTTTTATTTGTTTATTTAATGACAGCTGAAAACAGTTGCCACAATAAAAGAAATACAAAAACTAGACACAGTGATTAAATTTATTTAAAATAAGATTTCAAATTAAATGTTAATTACAAAAATAAGATACATTTATAATATTTAAAGTTTGAGATTTTTGTGGCCGGTAGAGGACGTGGCTGATAAAAATGTTTGATGGTGTTACTAGCAATATACCGTGTAAATTCGGTCAAATTGTATGAGATATATGTTTCGGGTTGTGGAGGCGGAGTGGGCGTAGCCATCCAATCGTTGATCGATCTCTTAGGGGAGTTATTAGTAACATACATTCCAAATTTGGTGAATCTAGCTATAATAGGGGGCCGCGAGTTGAAAATAGTCTCAAAATGTCTCTTTTACGTTTAGTGACTCTATTGTTAAAATTGTTTTAGATATGCGGATTTACTGATTTACACTTTCCGAAACGTCGGCTTGACGATTATTGGCGCAGGTTTGGGCGTGACTTCTATCCTCCTAGTGGATGTACCAAACTATACATGTTCCCAGTTTTAGAACTCTATCTCTAAGGGTGTTGAAACTGTCATCGAGTTAGTTACAATCTTATACTCATAAGGATTAACTAGTGATATCGGTCTTATCAACTTTGGAAAATGCTATCCAAAGTAGGAAAATAATAATTAATCACATATTATAGAGTAATGAAAACGCAATCAAACTGTTACAATACAATAAGTGTAATATTAAAAATATATTTATATTTAAATATTTTAAAATTTATTTGGTTTATTTGAATTGTGTTTTGCAGTCAGCCTGTCAGCTTTTCGCCACGAAAACTAAGCGTATTAAAAAGTCATCCAAGTCTCGTCTGGTGAATGGAAACTCGAAAATGACGACGCATGGTCAAAACTCAGTGGATACTGTGGATGCTGTGTATCCCGTGATGAACTCTGAGGTCGACGCGGTCGAGGTCTCACTTCACTCACTCAATAGCCAATACAGCAATACAGTGATAAAAGAGGAACAGATTGAAGGCCCAGAAACTCAATTCACAATGCTGAGCACTGTTGTCGCAGAGGATCAGCAGATGGAACCAGATGTCATCGCCACGGAGCACAGTGCTTTCCAGCAGCTACCTTGTCGAGATTCCGTTGTCAATAAGAATTTGCTGGACGGAGAACAGTTTTTACTCAGTCGCACTGAGTTGCCCACTTTAATTGCGCCCGAGAGCGATTTGGGAAAGCAAATAAGGTGAGAAACTAACTAATAACCCAATCCTTGAAGAACACCCTTCTGGGGTAGCTGCAAAGGTTGTATATTTGGCTATATATATACTTATACTTTGATATCGAAGGTAGCATAGTATATTGGTTTTGGCAATGTCCTTCAATGTCTGTCCCTCTGTATGAACGCAACTTTTTTCGACATCATTAGAGATAGAGACTTGAAACTTGGAACATATACTGGTCTAACAAAGTGTAAAAATTGGAGTGCTACGTCAATGATAAATTCGGTATTCAAAAGTCGATAAAGCACATAGCCCCAGATCCCCCGACCCTACAAATTTTAAATGGGTATATCTTCCACCGTTTTTGATTTAGGCCCGTCAAATTTATCCGTCTTTAAGGACCGATAACAAATTTGAATGACCACGCCCACACATGCGCCCATAATCGCCAATTCTGATTTTTCGGAAAGTGCACATCGATAAATCCGTATATCCCAATATTTGAAGGATAGAGTCACCAAACCTAGAAGATAACTTGGAGTTTACCTTTTCAAAGGATCGGCATATGCATTTTTGGAGCACTCCTGCACCATTACCCAGAAACGATAAAAGCCTATATCTCCCGCAATTTAAGAGCTAATGTTACCAAAGTTTAAAGGCTTTTTTAGTTGGCAACACCCACTCCCACTTCCAAAATTCCCAGAAAATTCCTATATCTCACGTGGTTTAATAGCTACCCTTACCAAACTTGGAAAGAAGTTAAATAGGAACCTTCTCCATAATTTTTTTAGCCACCCCAAAGTATTTCGCAGCCGGTCACGCCCGACTGCAACGTTCTTTCCTATTTATTTTGAATACAGGAGAAGAATACCTCTCTGCTGGTAGTTGCAACAGAAACTGAATTATTTTTTTAACTAGTTCTTAATAGTGAAAAGCAATAATTTCTCCAGGTGGAAATATAAATAGGGACTAACAATTCGCCGGCCCTTCTCAAAACCAAATCCTTTACAAATCGAATGTGGCCTATTGAGGAGAAGGTTGGATTGAGTTCTGCCAATTTTCAAAGTTCAATATTTACGATGGGAGTGGGTTGGGAGTTGTTGGTTGGGGGCGTGGATGATGGCTCCAATCAGATTGGGTTCGTTTTGGAGTTTTGTGGTCGTAATTTGTTGCTCTCAAACTATAGTCGCAATTTCCGTTTGTAGCATTGAATTATTCAGCAACAGTCTAAAAGCATAAACTGAAATTTGAGCAGTCGGACGGAGGGACGCTCAGACGAAAAGAGGGGCGAAGTGGCGAAGTGGCTGGCAAGGCGGACGTGCCAATAGCGCACAGTGGTTCAATTTTATTCAAAAATATAACATGTAAAATTTACAGAAATTTATTTATTTATTTTCTTTCAACAAAATACTGAAAGTAAATAATAAATAAAATTAAATTAATTTAAAAAAAAGGTTTTATTTCAAAATATTAAAATTCAAACAAAACGATTTTGAAAATGCCAAAAGGTTAAAGGCGTTTATAATAAAAGAAAAGCGTTTATCTCTAAACTTGCTTGAGAATTTTCTAACTATTATTTAGTTTAATTTGAAATGAATATATTTGTGGAACTGTTGTACATTAATTGAATAAATATTAATGTTTTTAACCAGTGTGGAACGAATTTAGCGCCGGCCAAGTTTCGGCACAAAATTACTTGGTAGTTTTAGGTCGGCGTTCATTTTTAATGAAATTAGATTCTGCGATTTTCAAACAGGAAGCCAAGTGTAATCGCCATAATCGCCGAAGCGTTGATACACCTATTGGCTAACACAAATCAACAAGAAACAAAAAACAAAAAGAAGAAGAAGAAGGCTCAGAATGCTCAACTAGCACCAGTAGAATGGACTTAGACATGATTAAAGAGAGACTGATTAAGTGGAGACTGGTTAAGTAGAGACTCCCTAACATTATTAAACATATTTTGTTCGAGATATTTGATTATTTTGTATTCGCACGATTAATAAAATAAATTAATAATATTTCAATGGTGGATCGATAATTGGCGTCATCAATGGCATATAAAGACACTGATCAAGTATATACTCTCTACCTCTTACTGTTTAATGTTTATTACACTTCTCTTTTTGGAATATATTATATTCGTAATATTTTCGTATGATTAATAATGCATTTCATATCCATGTGTTTTAGAATTGAAGAGGTTTCGATAGACAATGATATAGATATTGACATTTATAGCTAGTGACTGTCGCTATATTTAGATAGTTTCACTTAACAGCAAAAAATCAAATAGTGTGTATTATATATAGTTGACTGATTGATTTTTTCTTGATTACAGAGAGAACCTAAGGGCAAACGAGGGAGGAGTTGTACAATCCCAGCGAACTTTCGAAAAGGATCGAACTGTCTCTGAAATGATTCGACATCTGCAACTAATTCGAAGTCGACTGATCAGCCAGGTAAATAAGTATGCCTTAATCAATTGCTGTAAGTGAAATAATATTCAATTCAATCATTCAACATTGTGATTACAATTAAATGACATTCAAATCAGCAACTTCTAAAACGACCCTTAACAAATTTGAATAACTCGGGGAAGAGGGCTAAAAAGGGCCAATGGGCACATTTATTATTTATGCCTTGAGACTGACAATTGTCAGCGTCTTTTATTCAGCATAATATGTAAATTAAATTGAGCTCTGCGTATATATTTAATTTTAGCTTTACGTCCCAGACAATATCTTCAGTTTTGAGTGCTCCTTATTTGCAGAACCGAATCGAATCCAGTCACGCATTAGATTCCATTCCCAACAATGACAAACAGACAAATGAATATATGTCTGTAAAAGCTCACGTAAACAATGATAATTTTTTGTAGCTAATACAAATTGTTATCATACACCCAATTTCATCACGTACCTTATTGTTGTCATCTGTCATTCAGTCGACAGAGTGCCGAAAAATACCAAACAAAAAATAGGTAACATTTTTGATAAATGCACCAAAAAATCTAATTACTCTTTTCCTGTTTTATTTTGTTTTTATTAGAGATATTTATATTAATAATAGAAAACATTTCTAAAGATAAGAAGAAACGTTTTTCTTATTTTAAGAATTTGTTTCGAAAAAACAGAATATTTATTTGGGTTCTCATCATACATTAAATTCTGAACACATCTTTAAAAATAAAATAAATAAAAGTAAAAATCTACTAAAATGTTACAGAAAAAATAGTAGTTTATGATATTTAGTTCTTTATAAAATATTTGTTATTAAATTACCTTTATTATTTGTTGAGCAATTATATTTAAGATATATAGACACTTTAAGAATTCCGATATTTGTAGATAGAAATATTAACACTTTGAAAAATACAGGATTCAACAAAAATAAACCGTTTCATCGTATTAAATACTTAAATTAAACAAAATAAAATTATTAATTATGTGTATTCAATATATATTAAGTATCTAATGTAGTTCTATATTAAAATATATAAATTTAATATATATTGAACATATTGAAGTATATATTAATTCATTAAATAATCTCTGCTTATGCTGATTAACTCTGATTTACCTACTATCGATTTTTACGGTTCTGTTGTCTAAACTATTATTGAAAAAAGATACAAATTTTCTGCTGTCTAATTTGATCGATTTTTGGTTCGAAATATATCGAAGTGTTATCGATTTGAGGTAGGACTTAAAGTAACTGAAGAAAATCTTATATTTCATTAGAAGCACAGAACGATCAAAGTTTTTGCAAGAGAAACGCAAATGTAAAGCAAAAAAAAAGTTAAAAAAGGAGCTAAACAAAGCTATGTACACTATTGGACAAACAGGAATATGGCTGAGTCCTTTGAGTAAATGATGTATGTGCTTGTGTGTGTGTGTGTGTGTGTGTGCTTATGAATGCCTTTTCTTCTGTTCTTTTTATTACATATTTTATTTTGCTGTTTTCTATTCATTACATTCATTTTGCATTTGCCTGGCTTTGTGCCAGCCACACAACTTTCTATTATTTCTGCTTTTTTCATCTCCATTGTGTGTGTGTGTGTGTGTGTGAGTGTGGCCTCTATGTGCGTTCTATTCCATTCTGCTGCTCAGAATTCTCTTTCAGCTTTTTGTTTTTTTTTTGCCATGCTTAAATTTTCTTTTGAAACGCTTTTGTGCTACTCTTGGCATTCAAGCTCTGAACAATAAGCTTTTCTTTCCATTTTCACATTTTCCGTATTTTTCTTTTCTTTTTTCTGCTTTTCTTCTTTTTTTTTGGCTCTGACCGTCGCCGTCGAACAGAGCTTTTCCCATTTTCCTCTATTTTCTCCCTTTCTTGCCTCAACTTGCACTTGGAATCCTTGATATAAATTTGAATATAGATACATATTAGATATGAATAATCTATGGAAGACTGCCTAGGAATTAATTATTAGTTATTATTAAGTTTGTTTATTTTTTTTCCATTCGATAAGCTATCGATTTGAAATGTCTACTTAAGTGTTGAAATATTTCCAATAACACAACACTAGACGTTTTGCTAATTTACTCTTATAACGAATGTATAACAGGCCGAGTCGAGAGCACGTCGATAATATGTCGATTGCATGCTGATATTTTACCAAAATTTAGAAACATGTTTAGGATAGAATTGAACCGTTTTATTGATTACTACAGGTTGGGTGGCTATAGAAGGAGAAGAATACCATCCTAGTTCTTTAAACATCAATTGGTTATTGTCTGTAATCTCAGTGTCTGGAAATTATGGCTGGTTAGTATTTCGACTCTTACTGAAAACTTCTTTCACCTGATTTTCAGCCTTGTCTGAATATTGAAGATCTATTGAAATCTCTCACAAAAATAAGACAGATCCCCAAATGCTTTATTCTTCTAGTGTTGAATAGTTTTTATTTATTTTTTTATAATATTTATATTATGTTTATATTATAATAAAATGATTAATAATTCTGATGATTTTATATAATATATATAATTAACAAATTAAGGCTATAAATAATATCCTGTGCTATGCTTATATAGAACAATAAACTTTAGTCAAGGAGTTTATAGTTGAAATCGATTAATCATCACCATCATGAAGATTCTCTTTAAGCTTTGTTAATATATTTTCAAAACTGTTTCTAGACACTGTTTATAGAAATGAACAATTTCTGCTCTCAATCGCCACCCTTTTTTTGCGTACTCGGCAAGAATGGAAAGTTGAAAACGAGCTTAATAAGCTTACTTTCATAAAAAAGAAAAGAATCATTCCTCAGTCACAAAATTCATTGTATTTCTTGCCGAGTTATGCAACGCCTATCTGGGAAATGAGAACTGTTAACTGTCAACTGAGAATGAGAATGAGAATGAGACTGAATGAGGTAGCAGATTTAAGGATGTTGGTTGATGAGTGGGCAACTTATGCCGTGTACCCCTCTGGGCTAATCGGCTTGAAATCACGCTAATGTGATGTTTATCTTCCCGATACGCTGAACACAGAGACAGACAGACAGGCAGACTGATGGGTCAAAGGTTAGCTCGAACAAAATCTGCATTTACTTTAGGGGTTGTTCTTTCCCCGTGATTTAAAAAAAAGACAGCCGCAATTGATACCATTCGTGTCAAAGAGATACAAATCGACAACCAAAGTAGTTCAAAGGTTCTCATTAAAAACACATTAACACATTTCCATATACATATGCACATACATATACATATGCATATATATATATATATATATATGGTCATTTGCTTATTATAACAATTATACAATTTCTACAACATTTTCTGCATTGTAAAACGATTATAAAAACAACGGAAGATTGATAAAAAAAAACATTTCAAAAGCATGTAGAGGCAATTCCCAACTGACAATAAAAATTACCCTTCAAATAACCCCTTAGCACATATAAAGAATTGTGGGTTGTGGGTGCGAGGGGTCGTTAATCTTTTGAGCATTTGATCGGTAAAGAAAGAAAAGTATAAAATTAATTATAAATAATATTTCTTTGTCATTGGGCAAATGATTTTTTTTTTTTATGAATTAAATTAAAAATGTAAAATGAAATAGAAAATAAATAACTAAATCTAATATATTAATTAAATCCAAATACACCCTAAAAATGTAGATTTCATCAATTTTACAAGAATAAAGTATTAATTACTAAAAGCAAAAGCAAAAGCTTATTTAAATTGGTGATAGGCAGTAGTAATTAAACCATTTATAATCTTTCCTTGTCAATCAAATGGAACCCCAACATATTTTTTGTGGAATTTATCTGTCAACAATTCTATTATCAGTATTATTTTTATTATTAATCTTATAATTATTATTTGTTATTTGTTTATTTATTTATTTGATTGCGCAAAGTTGTATTTTATTGGGATCCGACTGGGCGATTAATGAGTTATCAATAAATATGATATAATAAAAGTCGTGAATCGATTCCTCTTCCTTTTCCTCTTCATCAGGGCATAACTACTACAGTTAGCCGTGAAGAGTGTCAACTGTACTCGTTTGTCTCTCACTCAATAGTGAATAGTCTGCATTGTTTTGCTCCACCTCAAGCGTGATTGAGCTGGTATATATGTACCTTTCTATGTGCCTAAATGTACCTATATATATGTACCTGTGCATAAGAGCATAGGAAACAAAAACTTTGAGATACCAATACATATACATATAAGCATGTCTACATGTGTGTGTGTGTGTGTGTGGGTGTGTGTACTTAGCCACCTACTCTGCTATTAGCTAACAGATGTACATGAATCACATTGAATGTGTGTGTGTATGTGTTTGGTTGTGAGTGGAAAGCGTTCTCATAGGTCTGCCAATAGAAAACATATACATTTAGCCATCTCACTCAAATGTGGCTTTTGTTTTTTTGCACTTACACGAGTGTTTTGTGTGAGTGTGAGAAATACTTGCACCTAAAGGAAAGATCCGAAAGATAGGTATACTCATTTTATTTTCTAATTGTTCTTTTTATTAATTTTTTTTAATGTCTATTAAAAACTTTGCACATATTATAAAAATAACAATTAAAGCTACGGCCAACTAAAGGAAAGATTTAAATAAAAATATTTTTATAATGTCATAAATAGGGTTTAATGCATTCAAAATGGAAAATGCACGAAATAAATAATATAAGGGATATAATAAATATTGATATGTATATATGTATAAGTATGTATAATATACATGCCTAACAGAATTCTTTAATACGAAATTTATTATATGCTTTATTTCTTTTTGGCTAATTTTAAATTTAAATTTAAATTTTTATTTAATTATTTATTTTTAAATTTATAGCATTTAATTTGAGTTTAAAAAATTAGTTTATCAATTTTTGGTTATATGTTAGCTTAAATTAGGTAAATTAATAAATAAGAAAATGGAGACATAATTTAACAAATAAATAAATGAATAAACAATTAATTAAAAAAAAATTAAAACCTAAATAAATGAATAAAGAAAAAAACTAATTTTTTTTGAATATAATAAACACAAGCAGAAACTAAAAGGGAAAACTTAAGAGCTAGTTTCTGAAATGCTTCGGAAGGTTTCAACTTAAAAGATATAAACCAATAAATAAACTCTTAAATTATGTTAAGCTATCTGTAACTCTGCTTATTTATTTATTACTTGGAATAATAATAATAGTCATCATCACCATATTTAAAATCTTTACATCTCTTCTCGATAAGAGTTATCTTTCATTTTAGAATTAAACATTCCAGGCCCTGGAGAAATGGGGGTTTTTAAGGTATAATTTGATATGATTTTTGATTATGTATATACATTTTTATGTTTTAGATTTAAGTTTATAATTTTGGCAGATTACACAGGTAGTATTTATATTGCATTAAATTATTTTATTAATTTTTATTTATTTACACAGTTTTATTTTGTATTGTATTGATTATTGTTGGTATCATAATTAATTATTATTGTGATTATTATTAGTTTGTGTTAATTATAATTATTTATGATTAGTATCATTGTTAATTATTATTATTATTAGTTTGTCTTTATTATTATTAGTGGGTATCATAATTAATTATTACTATTATTATTAATTATTATTATTATTATTCTATTATTATGGTATTTATTTATTATTGGTAACATTCTATTCAACATTGAAAATGCATACGTAAATCTCCCTATAAACACATACACAGAAAAACAGACAGCATACAAAATTTGTGAACGGTTGTCGACCCTGCGGCCCCAAAGTGCCCACTTACTCCATATCTAACCAACTCTGTAGAAAGATTTATATATATATACATACATATATATATATATATATATATATATATATGCCCATCTTTATATATGTATACATAGTACACACATACACAAAGTTAGAATCCAAGTCGCTGTCCATGTGCAAATGCAAAATCACACCGGAAATGCATTAAAAAATTTGCCTGCAAATATTCTAATATTAATCAAATTGTGCTAACCTTGCCTTGGTTTGCCTTTGCTGCTGCTGCCTCGAAATGACAACTACACTACTTTCATATATGTGTGTATATGTAAGCATTTATGCATGTACTTACATTCGGGTATAAGAATTCTATTTATATGCACGAAATTTATGAATGAAACCAGAAATTGAAACGAAACGAAAACGGATGACGTTGCTGCTGCCTCTGCTGGTGTTGGGGTATGACGCTGACGACGCTGACAAAAACGAAGAACGAAGACGAGGAACGAAGGCGAAGAACGAAGGCGAAGAACGAAGAGTATGTTAAGGAGCGGGGCGGAGAGCGAGGCGAAGATGAAGAATAAGAGAGAGAGTAAGGCTAAGGCGATGTTGTTGCAGTTGTCGTTGCTGAGAAGTGCAGTCACAGTGACAGTAGCAGTCACAGTGACAGTAGCAGTCACAGTGACAGTAGCAGTCACAGTGACAGTAGCAGTCACAGTGACAGTAGCAGTCACAGTGACAGTAGCAGTCACAGTGACAGTAACAGTGGAAGTCACTATTAAAGTTACATTAGCAGTCAGAGTAACGGTTACAGTTACAGTTATAGTTACATTCACAGTTACAGTTACAGTAAACATGGCCAAGAAGGCAACAAATTTGTTTAGAAATCATAATCGATATTGTGAGACAGCAGTGACAAGGCGTTGCTTCTGCCAAAGGTGAGAAAAAATCAAAACTCAACGTAACATGGGGAAGAGAATGCAGGGTCATATTATTGCAATATGTATGTTATATATATTATATTATATTATATTATAATGGTTGTAGAGTTAAGAAAATGAAATAGGGAATTTTATTTGCCTTATCACCATAACTTCTTTTTTTTAGAGACTATAATCGATATTGTGTGACAGCAACTTCGTTATTCACGAGGGCGCTGCTGTTGTAAATTTTGAGAGTTGAGTCAAAGTCACAATAGCAACTGCTAACAAGCCAATTTAGCTCACGAAAAAAAAAAAACCGTTTGCTGAGATCTAAACATTTATTGAATTATTTATCTCGCCTTACAACCCTTTTAAGTATTAAAACAATGCAAAAAATATTTATTTTCTCTTGCACTACTTTACACTTTAAAACTTGTTATTTTGTATGATATCATAAAGTGGCTATCGATTAATCAAATATATAATAATGTAATGGTTATAATGCTAGGGGTATCTTCCAGAAAGAGAGTTGATCTGTTCTAAACCAACAAACATATATCATAACCAAAATGCATAATAAATATAAGCGAACAATGTAGTGTGAATATTTGATATACACAGATACAACAGATATATACACACAGTTATAAACACACATATTTTGTGTATATAGATCTATATGTGTGTATAGAAAATTTATGATCCGTTCAAATGCGATGCTCTGCGATCTTCTGGATGGATGTGGGCGATTCATAGTTTCTGGATGTGAATGTGTGCATGTGAGTGTATGAGTGTCAATGCGAGTGTGAATGTGGGTGGTGACTCCGAGAAATTACTAACGTTGAACATCTCTCATCTAAATTGACCGACTGGTTCATATTTTATACGGACGACAAGCCGGCAAAATGTTCAACACATCCATAAATGTCATAAAATTCATAAATTCTTCTTTAAAATGTTCATTGTTTCTATTTCGGTTTTTCTTTCCGAGGGGGGAATGAAATGCGCCGATTTTCAGGGTAATAAAACACAGACATCGACGACCATCGTGGGTTGTGGGTGTTTTATCGAGAAATATTTCACCGATTTCAAATAATGCTAATCGTGCTTATCACTCACAAATATATATATATATATATATATATATATATATATATATATATGCGTTGCGAAAAGTGTGAGTTATGTTTCTTGTGGCAGCGATTATATATGTGTAAATATAGAGCAGTATATTATAAAATTAGAAACTGTCACAGATATTTTTTAAATTTATATTAGGAGCTCAGTAAAGTATTTATATATATTTTGGTAAAGCCTCCATAGTTGCATCTTTAATGTCGATTCATAAAATACACATGTGATTTTTTTTATTTAGAATTATAAAAAGGTTTCAAAAGAAGTACATTTAAAATGCAATTTAAATTTAAATTAAATTTAAAAAAAAAACTAAAACTAAATAATTCAATTTCAATAATAAAAAAATAATGGATATGGTAAAAATGGTCCACTTTAGCAGCTCAGTAATAAAGAAAGTAAGAAGTTAATATGTGTGAAAAAGAACAAATTTTCCTCAGCTTTTTTCACTTTCCATGTATTTTAAGCGTCAATAATGTAATTCATAGTTAATATGGTTCTCAGTTATTTTATAAATTTTACTTATTTTGCTTATTTTACTTTAATTTTCTAATATTTATAGTTATACACTTATAATTTAAATTTCATAAGCTTGCAATTATAATTCATAATTAATTTTACAATTATTCTAATACTAAAATATTGCAAATTATACATAAGCTCATATAGAAAATAAATAAAGAATAAAGTAAATAAAATTAAAAAATATAATATATACAAATTAACCAAAATGGTCCGACGGGTTATATGTAGATATTATGCCATATATTTATTTATTGTATTACAATGGATTGGCTTAAAGATATACATTGGTATGTTTGTGCTTATTGATCATATTTTATTGCGCTGTCTTTACTGTCTCGATAACTTGATCTTTGACCGCATTGACCGCTTCTTGTTTGTTTATCTCCCATACCAAATCCCACATATGTATGATATTACGCATCTTGTGATAGGCTCTTTAATATATACTACTTATTTGTTGTTATTGTAATAATTATTTAAATTATTTGTAGAAATCGTTTAAATAATTTGTTAAAAACTGCCAACCAATTTAATAAATTAGCAAAACCGCAGCCTTCTCTAGATATTTAAAAATGATTCCAAAATGTAAATAGTAATTAGATATGTATAATATATAAAATCACATGTATATATATATCTATATAGATAAGTAAATATAATGGCAGTATTGAAAAAATGCGCTTCAGGTGTTGTAATATCTGGCGTGAAATAGCGAAAGTTGAATTCAATGAGCTAAATGTATAATTCTTTCTGGCACATCAATATTAACCTGTCGCACTGCATCATCATCAGCATCATTGTCAGCGCCAGGATAGGGCAGAGTTACAAAACTAAACCTAAAACCCGAACATAAAACTAAACCATTCGAAGAATGGGGTGCAACGAGACAGGCCACTTTTATACTTCTCTACTTTTCAAAACTGAAAAGCCATAAACAACAATGGCATTGTAGTGCACACAGCCATTTGATATTTATAAGGCTTCTTAATGAGGTGAGAAATGTTTTTGTGATACATATATATGTATATATGTAAATGTACTCATCCATTCAACCCGTTCGTCGCATTCTTCGCCTTTCTGTCAATGCAAAAGAGACCGGGTTCGGGTCGGATCAGAGGAGAACTGAGGAGAACTTAGACCAACTATTATTAGAAACAGACCGAAACGAAATAAAACAAAACATCTTCAAAATCAAAGTGAACTGCAGAAACGGAGAACTGAGAACTGAGTGTGGCACATTATTCATGAGTGCAACGACGTCGACGTCTGTCTCCCAACTAATAGAATCAATTTTGATTGTGATTCTGATTGAAGTCAAAACAAACAAAAAAGAATAATAATAATAGATCTTAAATCTAATTATGAATCTTACTTCCTCTGCATATTTATTTAATTGTAATATTTATTGTAAGCTTCAGAAAAAATATTAGAAGGACTTTTTATATTTTTATAATTTTTTTAAAATATTAATTAAATTAGCTGATGAAAAGTGGAAAAAAGTTTCTGGCTTTTGGAAATTATTTGTAAAAATACGAAACAAATTTATTAATTTATTTTTAATTTTGGCAATAGTTTCAAAAGTCTGCAAGAAGTAAGCCAACAAGCTAAATCTTAGAGAAATAATAAATACATTTATTTTATGATGCTATTATATATTTAAATTATTAGAAATATGCTTGCTGAAAAAATAAATAATAATAAATTGAAGGGCTCTTTTATTTGAAGTGTAGATAGTTGGCTTTATAGATGACACTTAATTCCATGCAACGGTCATGCAGCATGCAACGCGCCTGTTGATTACAATACACGCATTCTCAACCCCCTGATTTCCACCCTATCAAGAGGGGGTGATTTGTAACTACTTACATATGGGTTAACTGTAATCTTCACAAAGTACCAAGTACCAAGTACCAAGTACCAAGTACCGAGTACCGACACACGTTCCCTGCGAACGACCTACTTGCATTCAGTGCTTACTTCATTCATTACATTACATCACAGCACATTACATACATAATTGCAATCATGAGCGAATGGTTTTCAAAGCCCGGGATAATAACTAGATTGCCACAAAACTTGTAATACATTTATGTATTTACACTCAGCGATTGGAATGTATTTTTTCGAATTTCAACTTTTTAAAAATTGATTTCCTATTAATGGTAAATATTTCTGTGAAATATGACAAAGCATTACTAATTTTCTGAGAAGCGGAACAGTGTTGCAGTTCTCAGGACAATTTTATATATATTATTATTAATTAATATTTATTACATTTATTTAATTATTTGTATTTTATTATTTGTTCATATTTATTATTATATTATATGGCAAAGTATTTCTGTAAATTGATTGAGTATATTTGGAAATTATTTCTAAAAACCAGCAAGCTTATAGTATTCAGATAGTTTTTTTTTCTCAGTGTATATATATTGACGTGGGTATTTATAAAGCAGCGCCCCACAGAATAATGCGACGCATGCAAAAAGTTTTGATTACTGAGCGTCAGCGCCACAAGGATTAAGGCTGTGATGCTTCAGATGCCGCAAGTGGCAAGTGGCAAGTAGCAAGTAGCAAGTAGCAAGTGGCCTGTGGCAAGTGGCCAGTGTCAGTGTGGCAATAGCCGGTTAATTGCCATCCACCAAACCAACTCAATCCAACCCAATCCAACCCATGGCAAAAGCCACTTCCGGCAACAGGCCGAAAGAGAAACTCGTCTCCAGCCTCAGGCATTGCCTTAATTGGTCGTAATTTTCAAACGGCAATGTCAAAATTTGTATTAGTAGTTAAGGGATGTGAGGGGAGGAGGTAGAGGGGTTAGTCGATTGCGAGTGCGTAGTTAATGACTCCTAAAATGGTAAATAAATCTGTGGCAAATCGAGTAACTCGCCTGCACTTATCTATGTACATACGTGCAACGTTGTAACATAGCCAGCATGGCATGTGGCACTTGCAACCGCAAATAGGCTACACATTTTGTCATCCCCCCATTAATTAGTACACACCGAGCAGAGAAACGTAGAAGTAAAGTAATGTTAATCTGACAATTGACTGACAACTGTATATAAATAATATAAAAATATAAATAATTAGAAGAAATAAAAGAGGCATGAGATTGATGCGACTGCAGCACGCATTCTGGCACCCATGTCTCCTTGAAAGCAAGTTTTGGCTTTGCTAGAAATTTATTCTTCCCAAAAATCTATAAGCATTTTTTTTGTATTGAAAATAAATAATACAAAAACATAAATAAACACGTTCTAGAATTAACTACTGAGCAATATATAAATATAATAAAAATCGAAATATGACTAATAAATACAGATGATTTAACTGCAGAACACATTCTGGAATACATTCTAGAAACAAAGTCTTGGCTTTGCTAGAATTGATCGAAATTGCAAAATAAATGAAAATTTGTTAAACTCTTCTTAGGTTTCAATTTCCCCATCTGCTTGGGGATTTAATTGATTTACTCTTTTTAATTATATATATTTTAAATTTGAATTATTTGACAGTAAAGATATAAAGTAAATAGCGCGAATTTCGAGTGAGATTTCATTCATTAATTTAAGGATAAAAGTAAGCTAAGAGTGTATATGCATAAGAACTCTCACCTTATTTTGTTCAGTGTATGTCATGTCAGTATATAATTTGTGACGTGTGTTTTCTGTGTATACGAAAGATCAGATGGCGATGCTTTTATTGTTGTCGACGGTGTCTAGCAGAGAGGAGGAGGACGAGGAGGAAAGGAGCAGGGCAGGGGATCGTTTTATTTTATTTTTGCTTGGGCTTTTCTTCAAGCATATTTGGCTTTGGGCGGTATTTTGTCAAATATCTGTGAGTTTTTATAAATTATTTCTTTTGGGGAAATCATAAATGTTATATTTAGACATGAACAATATTTATAGTGACATTATTCTGACAGACTCACGCGCATGGAAATCAAACGCCCAAATCGAAGGGGAATCGTGGATATGTGGGGGGGGGGGGGGGGAGGCGGGAGTGGCTGTCTGTAAATATTATAATGAATCTGTGTAAAGAAAATTGAACTTCAGTTTCTAGTCGTGTGCCGCAGCTGACAGATTACAATTTAAATACGTGGATTACATTTGGGGGCCAAATCGTGAAGTAACAGTAAAAACAAAAAAACAAAAAACAAAACCAAAACCATAAATAAAATAAAAACAATTCCCAAGCAATTAAATTTGACATGGAGGCTGGGAAGTTGCCAGTTGTGGCACCTGTTCAACAATATTCCAGAAAGGGGAGATTTCTGCCTCGGGTTGGAGTTCCCATTTCCCATTTCCCCATTCCCCCAATTTCAGCTTTTTCCATAGTTCAAAATTTTTCGTTTTCTGGCAAAAATGTAGCTTTAGTGGCAAAAGTAAAAGTAACAATTGAAACCCAAACCTCCCAGCCACAATCCAGCAATCCACCAATCCAAGCCCAACCACCGCTGTCCCATTCAAAAATGATTAGACATTTATTGTTGTGCCAGAGGTTATGGATGAAGATTGATGATGTCTATTGATGATCGTTATTATCCATATCATTGACGGAACAGAGCAGAACAGAAGAGAACCGAGCTGAACAATCACACGTGCTTAAAACATACACTTACACTCCAGGGCACTATTTATTCCATTTATTCCATGTCGACGCAGACAAATGAAAAAATCGAAAATATATTCAATTAAATAAAATTACAAATTTATAAAATAAATTAATATTTTGAAATTATTTATTTAATGTGGACAGTTTTTAACAGGCTGTAATTTAGACGAATTTAAAATTGAAGATACAATTAAATGACATAAAATGAAGAGCGACAAATTAAATTACAAATTACAAATGCTAAATTCTTAAATATGTATTTTTAAACAATTTTGTATAATTTTCTTAACATTTTTTACCGTGTCTTCATATATGTCTTATATATTATTTTATTTTTTTTATTTTTGATAATTAAACTTGTTTATTTTGAAACAGTTACAGCAACTTAGTACGTTTTGTTTGTAGAGATGTAAAATAATAATAAATAAAGGCATATAAAAGAGGAGCATAAATTATAGAAATAACATATTTATATGTCTGTGAGTGTATGTACACACTTGTAAGAAGGAGAGAGAGGGAGTCAGATAGTCAGATAGTGGAAACAAGTGCAAGTCTATCTATATATCTTCTTAGGGGAGAGTTGGGGATTGTTGCCATAATTTGTGTGTCCATTGTTTGATGTGGCACAAAGCTGCTGCTGCTGCTGCTGTTGCATAGAATTGACATTGGGCGCTACTTTAGCAACAACATAATAGAACATTATACAAAACACAAGCGACAATGAACTTCTAATTTGAATGCTATTTTATGCTTTGTTGTGCCCAGATTTAATCATCTCCTACCAAAAACGCCTGGGCTCGTTTCCCATCATTAGAGTTGCCATTGTTTTCGCATATGAATGGGGGACAGGCTCAAGTTCGATTCTCTTTCTCTTTCTTTTCGCTCCCAAGGGGGGTGGACAAATTTACAGAACGAGAACGAGAACGAGAAATGGATGTAGGATTTTGGGCATTTTGATACCCTGAACCCATTAAAAATGTGTACAAAGGGTGTATTGGTTTTGTGCAAATGTATGTAACATAAAGAATATATATTCTTGATAAAGGTCAACAGCCGAGTCGATATAGCCATGTCCGTCTGTCCGTTTGTCCGTTTGTCTGTCTATCTGTCTGTATGAACACAGAGAATATAGATTTACGGATATTTTATTGATAACTGCCTTCGTTTCTGGAATTTCAGATTCCAATTCCGATTCGATTTCCGATAGCAATAAATGCCAAAATATTAAAGCAGAATCTTTTAATTAATGCACAATATCCAAAGGCATATTATCAACTGTTCATTTGATTTCATCAAGATAGGATAAGTTACAGTCGAAAGTTGATTCTCATATTGTATGTATGTACGAACGCATATGTGAGAAAGAGATGGCATTATAATCGACGCGATCGTCAATATGTCAACATGTTTTTGTATGTATTCTGCAGAGCCCCTGACCTACAATTGCGTGTATGTATGTATATGCACGTGATTGTAGCCAGCCAGTTCGGGTTAGTTCTTGTGAATAAGAATGTGCATTGCCTTGGTTTTTTTTTAGTCTGTAGTCCCTCGACGTGCCATAAGGAAGGAGTGCACTTGAAGACCTTCTCACATTTGGGTACATGACTTTGAAAAGGGAAGTTTGCCAATAAAACTAGAATATGTTTAACAGCTGGGTTCAGGGTATATCGTAGTCGAGCTCACTCGACTACAGCAGTCTTACTTGTTCTATTTTAGCTTTGCTTCATTGCTTAGGCTTTTGTCTTTTTTGTCGCAAAAACCATCATCATAATTTGTACAAATCATGTTTTCAATTCAAATTTCAATTTCCCCAATTTGTGCGCGAATTTCCTAACCGGGAATAAAACTCCCTCCCCCTTGCGTAATCTCCCAACTGACGATATGTGGCTGCCTCGTGCGTGTCCCGTCAACGTCAGCGTGAAACGTGAAATAACTTGTAATTGAATTGACGCCAGGACACACACAGGACACAGAACACAGGATGCACAATGCAGCAGCAAGTTCGAATTGAAGTCGGAGTCGGAGTCTGAGTCGGAGTTGGGAGTCGAGAAAAATCATGTAAAGAAAGAAAAACAATTACCTCGAACACACTGGGCGGTCCGGAACAATACCGGTACAGGTTCTGGTAGGAAGGCCCTCCACACACCCTCTCAAGTCTAGCAATGGCAGTCCTACAGTAAAAAAAAAATAAACGCCCTGAAACAAAGATCAGTTTATTATTCAGTATTTTATTATATGTATTGATTATTATTTCTAGTTCTAAATCCAACAACCAGCGGTTATTCTTCTTCTTTTCTAAAAAATGCCCTGAAATTACACTTTATTATTATTATAATTATTTATTTACTCCATATTTATTATTTGAGTATTTTTTAATTCAAGTTTGTCTCCTTCCCAGTCAGCCAGTTTGTCTTATATCCAGTTTGAATTAATCCAAAATTTTGCAAAAATATGTCTAATTATCCAGCTTGTTTTTTTTCCAAGAGAACACGGCAATCTTAACATAACTCTTTGTTTTCTATTTTATTATTAAACATAAGCATTTTGGTAATTCGCATACTATATTATTTTTGTCAATGGAAAATATTGCTAAAAAAAAAAAATAGAGAAAATACTTTCTAATAAAATTATTATTATTAGTTGTCGAGACTAAATTTGATTACTCTTTGCAGTTTTCTTGATTTAAAAATAGGTTTTTTCACATTTTCTTTTCAACATTTTTAAAATGTACTTCTTAATCATAAACAACTTTTCTAAAAAATTATTCAAAAATTCTTTCTAATTTAAATACATTTTTTAAGTATATATTGAAGTTATCAAAATGTATTCGAGTTATCAAGGCGATTTTTTACATTTTAGCTGAGTGTATTATTGTGCCTGCAACAGTTTGACGCAGCTTCACACAGATCAAATATCGCGACTTTTGCCGTAGACCTTTGCACTTGACATTGGCCGCTCTGCGGGTGGGCTCTGGCTCCGGCTACGGCTACGGGTCCGTCTCCGGGTCCGGTTTTGAGTTTGGTGTGGGCATCATAATTAGAATAAAGCCAACGTCGAGTGGAACAATGGTGTGGCATCATCGTCGTCGACATTCTTGCTGCATGCCGTGCGTGCCACCCCCTTTTGCAAAGAAAGTCTTTTCGCTTTTTCTTCCTACGTGCAGCATGCCCCGCAGCACGTGCTGCAAGCATGTCGGCCACTCAATCACACACTTGCAGCTCTCAATAGGTGCAAAATAAATATATATATAGCAAAAAACAAAAAACATTTTAGAATTGATACGCGTATTATTTTTGAACACATTTTGGATTCAAGGCCTCAAAAAAATCAATTTTTCTCATACATATTGCAAATGTATTTGAACTACATAATATAATAATATAATTAATAGAAGTCGTATATTAACTGTGCTACATTTAAGCATACTCCAAAGGCTATTTTTATTTACTTATTTGAATTTACATCAATTAATATTGGACTATTTAATATTTAAGTACCCTATAGGTTTATTGTTTTCATTATTTGATGATTTGAATTCGAGCTCCTAATTGGAATAATTTCCAATCTAATTTTGCATTATTTAACTTGTTAATGCTTAATTTCTTATTCCACAATTTGAATTTTGATTCAAATCAATATTTAAACACAATTTTTTGAACATGCTCAGATTAGATTTACAGATACTCATTTATTTTAACTTTTTCCATACTATCCGGTTTTAATGTCAACCTTTCCATTATTTATTTTACATTAAGACTCTTTCGACTTAATTATACTGCTTTTACAATTAGAGCTTTCAGTCATAAAACCAGCACTCAAATCAAAATAAAATAGCAAAAAAGGAAAATAGAAAATCCCACTGAATTGCACAAGTGTTGTTCACACACACACGCACACACACGCACACACCACACACACACACACACACAATAAACAATGAGTTTCTGCGTGCTTTCAAATTAAAGAATAACTGAATAAAGCACAAACAAAAAAGGCTTTAAGCGGAGCAAAGTTCTAAACTCATGGATACCCTGTATTGTTATTTGATTTAACTTTACTTGTTTTTCAATATATTTTTTAAGCGAACTTAGCTCAAATTTGAATGATTCTTTTAAACGATTAATGAATGTATTTAAAATGTTTTTGATCAAACGGAATAATTATTAGACTATTATATATTTTTTAATAATCATGCTGACAAAATAAATATTTCTATATATTTATATCTATATAAATGCAGCCTCCTTTCTGCTTGAGCCTATAATACCCATTTCCCTTATTTTTCAATCGTCTAGGGTACAAAAAAGAACAACAACAACAACGAGCGAAAACTGAAAAGGCTGAAGCAAATTACAAAAAAACATCTGAAAAAAATGTGAAAAAAATGAACAGCAGCATTTATTATAATTGAGTTGGACTCATTTGAATTTTACGCCACTTTGAGTCTCAATGGAAATACAAAATCTGAATAATCAGTTTTACATTACATTTTATTATATTTCATTTGTACTACATATTTGATTTTCTTTCCTCAACTCAGCTGCAGGGTTGGAATTTTGATTCTCTCCTTTTTTTTCACTTCGCTCTCTGTTCTCTTTTTTTTTTGGATTGTATCAAAAGCATTTAAAATTGAAATCTTTTCAATTGAGCCTTGATAATGTAATCAAAAACATATGCTGTAGATTATATCTATTTATTTGAGAAAGCCTTATTGAACAGATTCAAACATGGCATGTTTATACAGTTTTGAAAAAAGTTAAAATAAATAGTTAAAATATGGTTAAATAATTAGGAGAATTATATTTGAATGTAAGTAATCGATAGTCAATATAAGTAAAAAAAAGATCAAAAACCTATAAAATTATTGTAAAGAAATTAAAGTTAAATAGTAAATTAATTACTAAATTAATAATCTAAACTAAAATGAAAGTTGTGATTGGGAGAAGTTTTCCTAACTTTGCCTAACTGCAAAGTAATATTTTTAGATATAAGAAATATTGGGCATAGCTATAAAATGATTAACAAAACTAAATAAAAGTTTGTGAGTATTTATTAATTTAATTTAATTACTAATTAAAGTATATTCGAAAAAATTCAAGTCTCGAATTAATTGTTGTGGCTTGTAGAAGTTTTCTTATTTTGGCCTGGCTGCCATATAATAGTCTTTAAAAAAATATATATGATTTAATGGTTGTTTTAAAGTATTTATTTAATATATTAAAAATGATTATATGTTTATTTAATTTAATAATAATAGTATGGTTAGCTATAAAATTATTATTGTAATTATTAAAATGATAACAAACAAAATTTAAGGTATAAAGTCTTTAAGTATTTATTTATTTCATATTTATTATTTGTAAGTTAATTGAAAGTGAACCGCTCAACATATAATTAGTGGAGAAGTTCACCTCGCTTTCTAAATAAATAAATAAATAAAAACTATATAAGATATATGTATATCGTATATATTCCATAAAGCCTTTTTAGTTAGCATAGCAATTTAAATACATCTAGCAAACTTGACATTATTATTATATGGAGGCGGGGAATGGGGGCGATGTTCTTTTGCCCCACTCAAACATTCAACTTGTGGCATGAAAGAAAATGAGACTGCCAATGAATGATGATGAATTTGTTAAGCAACAAAGGCAAACTCATTAAAATTGAAACGGAAAGACACCCCTGTGTAGCTGCCACTGATGTTGTGGCAAGTAGCAAGTATCAAGGATATGAGGAGGGTTGGAGGGTTGGAGAGGAAGCACTTTGTATTTTGCTTTAGGGATTAATCACATTATCTGCCTAAGCGATCTACGATATATTCTGGATTTTTGTTTAATAGATTTTTGAATAAAATAAAAAATAAAAAGGATCACAAGGAGGGGCGACAAGGCAACGTTTTGTGGCAAGAGATAAAGGCTCAAAGGCACAAGAGATATAAAATATCAATAATAATAACAGCAGGCAAATATCAAATAAAATAATTAAGAATGGTGTAGTCAAGTGAGCGCAAATATAAAATACCCTGTATATAATATAAGTACACATATCATTCAAAATAATTTAAAATAAAATTAATATATAAAATAATATATAAATATATATATATGTAAATATGATAATGTATATAAATACAATACAAATCCTAAAAATATTTCTTAAATTGTTGTTTTTTTATTAAATGTAATCAATTTTTTACTTTTTGTATGTGGTTTTTTATCTATCGATTATCGACTATCGATTAGTTCAGATTAAATAAATAAAATAAAACAATTGGAAAAATAATTGGAAATATTTTTTTATTTTTTAAAACCCCATTAGAAATAAACAGGAATACAGTCACCATCACAGTCGCCGTGGCAGTCACAGTACAGTAACAGGGGTACAGTCACCACAATAACAAACAACAAACAAAAAAGTAACAATGCCACAATTATTTCACAAAAATATTGATGAGTTATTTTTTTGCCGTGGCAAAAGAAAAACTTTTGACAGCTCAGCAACCACCCCGCTGACACCCCCAACCACCTGATACCCCACACAATGGTGGGGGGTGTGGGTGGTGTTGCCACGAGTAAGTCAATGAAGCGATGACACAGCGTGTCATCGGTGTAATTTGCAGACTTGTGGCAGCCACAAGCCACAGTGCCACCTTTCAACGGATTTGTGCCACATCCTTGGGGATTGTTTTTGGATTGTCGAATTGTTAGATTGTTGTTGGTTTTTGTGGGCAACGGTTGATGGCATTCTTTGCCGCTTTGGGCGACAGTCGCGTGACAGTGGCATTAGACATTGGAAGCGGCCAATTGGGAATCCTAAACACCAACAGCAACAACAACTAAAAACGCTGCTTCTTCTCAAGCCATCGATGCAGTCGCGCAAGCGAAGACGGTTGCGGTAGTGTTGCCTAGTGCGTAGCCAGCTTTGCCTGTTATATTACACTCAAACAAAAAATACACTAGTAAATTGACTATGTCCTGAAAAATAATACAAATAATGTCAAAATATTCGCAAACAAATTTATTTGGATTAAAAAGTTCTCCATTCGATTTTATTTTATATATTATTTATTTAATTTAGTTTAGATTTTATCTGCTATTTTGAAAATAGCTCTTATTAAAAATAAATAATAAATAATTTCTAAATATAAGAAAACCAATTTATTTCAATTTGAAACTTCTTATTTAAATTTTTTGGAAATGTTTTGTTCCTTTATTACGAAATAAACCGTTATATAAACAAATCTCTCTAAAATGCAGCAAGAAATAATAATTTCGAAATATTAAAAATGAAATTGACTAAAATAAATCGTTATTTCGAGTTTTTAAAAGGGGTCTGTTTCTATGGTTAAGAATTAAAATTTCTAAAAAGTGGCTATGAAAATAGTAAGATATTAAGAGAATAAACACTTTCTAAAACGCATCAACTCTAAAAATGCTCTTGTTCTTACAAATATTTTCTAAATGAAACGAAAACTTGTTTTGGAAATAAACCATTTAAAAAAAAAAAAGAAGTCCTATTTTGATTTTTTATAAATGCTTTCTGTTACTAGAAAATATAACCCTCATTTAAAGTTTACAAATGTTCTTGGCAATTTTCTAACTTTAAGGGTGCATTTTTTTCGGCTAGTGTAGCCCTTACGTTGAGTGAGTGCGTGTCTCTCGGCTTATCTACTTATTTGCCTCCATATCCTATGAATGGATATGCGGAGTGCCAATGAATTTTAATAGCATTCGCAGCAACATTTTCGGCGGTTGCCAATTTGACGATGCTGACAACTTGATAACGATCCGTCTTCGTCTTCGTCTGCCTCTCCCCTTATTTTTAACCGCCGCACCCTCTTCAAACAGCAAAATAAGTTATGGGCTTATAATAGGTAATAACACATATGTAGTTGCAAGACGTTGGGAAATCCAAAATCTGCCATCTTTTTTGACTATAATATATTAAAAGAGTACTACTTACAAGGTACTTACCAGGTACTGTTCTTATAGGTGGCTTCCCTTTCTTCTCTCTGCCAGAAAATCACAGCTTGTAAATGCAACATATGGCTGCTGCTTTTCATAAAGAGACATTCCAAATTTGAATTCAAATCAATGTTTTATAAACACTTAACAGATTTTTAAATGTTTCCAATCAAAATTGTATTTGAAACAATAATATATATAATTGAATTATTCTTTATTGATTTTATTTCGTTAAATTTTGTAGTACTTATATTTCTTAACCGTTTTAAAACTGACGGACTGTTTCTAAACCACTTTAAATAAATAAAACGATTTTCGAATTTGGACTGTTTTTAGTCCACATTAAATAAATGAATAGAAAACATTTATTGAAAGTCTATTTAAGGCAATTACTTTATTAATTATTTTAATAATTCACTTTTGGTTTTTTATTATTTAACTTACAATTTTGATTTGAAATTCTTATTTTTGGTATATTTAACTCGGAATTTTGATTTCAAAATTTTATTTTTTAAAACCATTTTAAAAGTTGACGACTGTTTTTAGCTCAAGTTAAATAAATGAATAAACACAAATTAATTTTCGATATTCAATTAAGTCCTTTAAATCTATTATTCAATTTTAAATTAATTTTAGAGAATCAGTATGAGCCTTTAACAAACTACCATTAGAGTAGGCTAGTGCTGTCGCTGGTGCAGGGTTGCCGCAGAGCTACAGAGTCAACCCTGGGCTTGCTGACCTTACTTAAGGGTAAGCCCAAATACATTTGTATAAATAATGCGCTTCGGTTTCTCGATTATTTATTTATGCGTGCGACGCTCCACGAAACGAAAGCACATCAATAAACATAAAACAAAATAATAATAACAAGGATAATAATAGTAAAAATAAAGAAAGAAACGAAACGAAACAGACCGACACTTAGGTCCTAAAAAAAAGAACAGAACCAGGACCAGGACAATTTCCGGACAACTCTTTGACAATTTTGCAACCCCCGGCAAAAAAAAGAGCCGTGTATGATTCATGACTTGAGGTCGTCAAAAGGACACGAATATGTTCGTCTAAAGGACTTGGATGCTGGGGCAGGTGGGAGGATAGGTGTAAGGGGAGTTCGGAGGAGAGCTGCATTTAGTAGCAAGTATTTAAATGTATGCTTGTGTGTGAAACTCTGAAAAGAAATCAAGCTGTAATAATATTTTTCATTTTCCTTATTTCTTAATAATATTATTAATTTTTTTAAAATAGAAAGAGAATCTTTTCTATATTAGGAATTTATATATATATATTTATATATTTATATCTTATTTATGCTGATATTATTCAACATTGAATAAATAAAAATGAAATAAATAATTTATTATAATATATTAATAGAATATAATAATTATATAATAAGAAAATAGCATAATACTATAAAAATATAAATTTAAACAATTTAAATGCAGATCATGATCATCAACAATCGAATAAAAAAATATTATAATAATATTAATAAAATAGAAAAATAGTATAATGATATAGTAATATTTATAAATAAATAATAACTCAGGAAATGCACATAAGTAATAGAATAATATAATTAAATAAGAAGATAACAATATAAACAAATTTAAAATGAATAAGTTAACGAAATAATAATTAATACTAAAAATTAAATAATAATTATGATGAAAGGATTTTGAATATTTTCAAATCAAGTCAGAGTCCCAAATAAAAATGAATGTAGGGTGTTTATTAGTCCTGCAAACTCAACAATAGAGCACTCTACTGTGCGTGTGTGTGTGCGTGTGTGTGTGCGTGTGTGTGTGCGTGTGTGTGTGCGTGTGTGTGTGTGTGTGTTTGCATAACGACAATTTTACTTGTTTATCTAGATGAGACACACGTAAATATGCAGCTTTCAGCTTCCATGGTGCGAACAACATTGGGGAGCAATTTGCGCCTCGTCTTGCTTTGGCCCACACCCTCCACTCAGTTGTCAATGAATATGAAATGAGTGTGTCTCCAGCATCAGCATCAACATCAACATCAGCATCTGTAAATTTACTGCGCTTCTCTATCATTTCAACTCAACTCAACTCGACTCGACTCGACTCAATTTATGTGGCAACAACAAACAAAGCAACGCCACAACAAAGGCGTTGAATGTTTCTGCAAGACACACACACACATTTATGTATATGTATATATATCTGAACTGCAGTGCTGTGTTTGAATGTCCACTTCAAATCTGGTTATTGTGTTGCATTTCGTTGCGCTAATGAGGTGCTTGCTGGTTTTTACTTTTTGCTTGGTTTGTGCTATTTCTCTGCATATACCCTGTAATTTATTAAATGCACTGCAAAGGGTATGATCAGTTTTGAGTCTATAAGGTGGCACACAAATCAAACTTATTTTTATCTGTGTTGATCATAAAAATGCTGTTAATATTAATGTGAAAATCAGCTGACAAATATGAACAAAACTTATTTTCAATATTTTTAATTCTATTAATTCAAATATTATTCTGTACATTTAACATTCACTAAGTATGTTGGGAATGTCGGATATTCGCTATGAGTAAGTATTAAGATCATGTAATTTAAATATTAATTTTATAAGTTACAATTTATGGGGTTATTTTAGATATTTTAATTCATTGTTTTCTTATTCAATTCAAGATATATAAAAATAAGACGATCAGCTGTTTGAATTAAATCAATCGCTTATTTTGCCATTTTTCAATGAAGTTGTTGAATGTTAACAATGTGAATATGAATGTGAATGTGGCATGGACACTGGTTATTAAACATATTGTTGTGGATGTCCATAAAATACTGACTAATACATGCGTAAAGAAGAATAATACATAAATAAATAAATAAAATAATAATATAGCAGCGATGTATGCAGGTTTTGTGGAAGCGAGGAGGAATCCTCAATGCACATCCTAGCAGAATGTGTCGCCTTAACTAGGAAAAGATGCAGCATCCTAGAGATGCATGTTTTGAAATCTCAGGACATAGAAGCCCTCAACCCAACAAAGATTCTAGTATAGCTATAGGCTCAGAAGGGGGCACAATAGACCTATGAAGGTCGCAGTGACGGCTCCCCAATTTATAATCTAAGGACAATCAACACAAACAAATACAAAAAGTACACAAATAGATTAAATTAAATTAAAAATACAATTTAAAATTTAATTTTAATTAAAATTAAACAAGAAATATTTATAAGATTTAGAAAGACAACCCTGAATTTTAAAAACATACTTTCTGCAATAAATCTCTATTAAAGGATGATTTGAATTTCAGTACGAATAATTTTTTGAGGAGTTCAAAACTGTGTAAAACAAACCTCGGCACTAATAAGCTAATAATAATAATGATTAAAATGATGATGAAGATGTTCTCGCCGGAATTGCGCATAATTGGTATTAAACTAACCTTACCCCCGCGCCCAAAAGCGAAAACAAACTGAGAGGGGAAAGAGGGGGAGCAGGATCTTTGTCATTGTTGTGAGCAGCAGAGTTAATCAATTAAATAAGCTTTGATGTTGCCTGGCAATGCTAACGTGATCTCTTTCCGGCTCTCTCCTGTTCTCACACCCTCTCTCGTTCTAACTCGTTAGTTGGCATAGGCAAATGAAGTCCGATTTAATAATGAAAACAAACAAGCAAAATTCGTGCATGTGCATAACGTGTGTGTGTGTGTGTGCGAGTGTGTGATCTACTGGCGCTCGGCTAAGTAAACGAAATAGAAACAAATAACCAAAGACAACAAAAAGTAAAAAAAAAAAACAAAAAAACAAAACAGCAGCAGACGGCGAAGAACGCAAGACAAACACACAAAATGAAAATAACGGAATAAAACAATCAGCAAATTGTCCTTTGATCTTTTTCGCCCTCTCTCGCTTACTCCAACTTGTTGTTTTTGCTTTTGCTTTTGATGCCATAACCGAAATTAACAAGTTAAACAAATAAAACGAATTCAAATCACATACATTTAATTTGCTTTGGGTGCCCCCAAAATAAACACGCCTTTAATCAATACACTAAACAAAAGTCGGACACAAAAAATGTCCCACCCTTTAATTTCCGTGGGGGTGGGTGCGGTTTGTCGCTTGTTCTTAAATAAAGGTTAGCACTGTTTTTATGGCAGTATTGCTTGTTTTATTTGCTGATTTTATGCGTGTGAGGAAAGTTCTAAGCACTTGTCGCTGCTGAACTAATTTGTTTTGTGGAATTTTAATGGTACGCTAAAGCGAGATGACAGCATTTGGATAAGATATTTACAATTAGGACCCATCGGGAATCAGAATCGCAAAACTAAGCGTTAAATTTTGCTGAAATATAAACTATAATAAGATGCAATTGTAGTTTATTTGAATTAATTGCATGTATATTAAAATAAAATTTGATATCAAATTTATTTTAAAAAGATTACATATTTTTATAAGATTACTCGTAATATTTTTAGTGCCTAATTTGTTGTAGACTTGAGTGGCAGATTTTAAGGCCGTTTTCCTTTTGCATACGGCATAATACAGAAACATAAATAAAATAAAATATATAAAATTAAATTCTATTTTTATATTTATTATCACCCACACCTCAAACGCAAGTTGCTGTAAAACTCGCTTATTATCTCTGACTCAGTTTCTGTTTCTGACTCTAGCCTGTAATTAAATCTGCTCATCCGTCAGGAAAATGAGGAAAATCAAGGCGAGAAGCAGGCCAAGATAAGAGACTCTCTTTTTCCCCTTTTCACTCTTTCCCTCTTTCCCTTTTTGTCAACTGTCCGTTGATGATTTGTCTGGGTTAAGTCATAATTGCTTCCAATGATTTGCAAGCATCCCAATAAGCACACATATAAATCTGGAAATATTTCTAATGATTTCCACGCATACCAAATAACAATTTATCATTTCATTTTTATTTAGTTTTCATTTTCCATTTTTTCATTTACACTTTAAAGTTCTTTCTGAAAATCATTTAAAATTGTCATTTTATGCATTTTAAGTGTATATCATTTAATTTTTATTGTGTACAATTTTATTTGTAGGTTTAGTTTTTATTTTGCTTATTAATTCAATTATTTTAATTTTTTTATTTTATTTTGCAACAATTTGCCCTTGTTTTTTTTATTTTATTGCTTTTATAATTGCTTCCAATAACCCAATTCATTTCCGTTTTTTTACCGTTATTCATATTTAAGTATGTATATGTATAATATGTATGTATGTATGTATGCATTTGTAGCTAACTGCATTAGAATGCAACACACACACTCACTCACATATACAAATATATACCATTTGCTAAATGGCGACGGTATTGCCAACAACTTTAGAAAACTGTCCTACACACATATGAACACACGTACCCACACATACACACCGATGTACAAATGTACCTCTTTTATTATTAAGTAAATACGCAGTAGGTACATATGTATGTACGTAAGCATTTGTGGCTGCATGTGTGTGGTGTGTGTATTGTGTGTGTATGTTGTTTATGTGTTATGTGTGTGCTGTGTGTTTGTGTTTTGTGTGTGTGTGTGTGTTGTGTGTTGTGTGTAGATTTCTAGTTAAGCGTCAACCAACCGAAACGCACAATGGCAAAAATAATTGACGAGACAATTGGCTGGAGACAAACCAGCGAAGTCGACGCTGGCGTCGCTGCTTTCTGCTAGCTAGGGTTGCCAGCTGTATATATACATAGAAAAAAGTGGGAGGAGCTTACAGCGCTGCTTTTCTTTGCTGCGTATTGTATTACACAATAAGCTTTGTGTGCGATGTTGATGTCGACGCCGACGCTGACGTTTCTATTGATTTTTGAAACAACGGCGAAGCTTTTGTTTTTTTTTTCTGAAGCTGCCAGCCAACCACAAAAGAGAGAGTGTGAGTGAGACAGAGCGCTAGATTGCAACAATGTGTGCGCAATGTGAACAATTGAAAAAGAAAAGAAGAAGAAAAATTGAAGAACGCCCCTCGTCGTGTACCATTGTGTGAGCGAGCGAAAGAGCAGCACACGCCTTTTCTTTGCGGCTCTCTCGCTCTCTCTGCAACCCTTACATTCGCTCTCTCTCTCTCTCTCCTCTCTCTCTCTCTGCGCATACATTTTATTTACATATGTTTATTTCTTACATTTACATTTTACATGCTCTGTTAAATAACATTTGATAATGGATTAAATGCAGTTCGCAGGTGCTGACGTCACAACGATTATTGCTTGCGCTCTTTTAATTCGCTCGCCTTCACTCTCTTTGCTTCTCCTCCATTCCGCCTTCATATACTCATGCTCGCTTTCGCTCTCTTTTTCTTAACACACCTTCGCACTCTCGCTTGCCTCGCTCTTACCTCCCTCTCCCAAATTCACACATCTCCCACGCTCAACGTTTACTCACTCACTCACTCGCTCTCTCCCTCTCGCTCTCTCTAACGTGTTTGACCTGCGCAGCTTTGAAAAAAAAACAATAGCTGTATTATTTCCAACAGCAGCCAGCAGCCGGATTTTCACATGGCCGACCTCGTCGTCGGCATCAGTTCATTGCGATGTGTCGCTGCTAACGGTAAAAACGAGCACGAACACGATTGCGAGTGCGAGGCGAAGGCAAAGGTAACAAATAACGAACAACAACAACATAACGTCAACGTAATATTTTTGGCTTGCGCAGCAGTAGCAGCGCTACCGCTGTTTCTCCTTCTTTGCCAGCTTTTTTGTTGTGTGCGGAAAACAAAAGCAGCTTCAGCAATACCGTAACGGAACGATACGTAACGTAACTCAACTGTTTTCAGCCAATCAGGCGAAGTCGTCCGCAAGTCGTGCATACAATTGACGACTGTTTCACACACACACGTACATATGTGTGTATGTGTATTTGTCTCAGTCATTGCAGTTGTCTGCCAGAATGGAGTACGAACCTCGCATCGTTTACGTTACGCAGGAGTTTAACCGTTATTGAGATTTTACTATGCAAGTGCAAAGCAAAAAGTGACTCGAAAAAAGCCAAAGATAAAAATAATTAAAATCGTTTGTGCAACAAGTTATAAAAATATATATATATATATATATATATATATATATTTATGTATGTATATTTATAATTTACTACAATTCTTAAGAAGACTTCTTAAAAAAATACAAATTTTAAGTGCAAAATTAAATTTAAATTCAATTTTAAAATATAATTCAAATTTAAGTTTCAACAAATATATATCTATTTATGTGATTGTATGTGTACGATAAACATATCTTTATTGGTATTTAGATCTGCAGAATTAATGATAAATTATTTAAATAATATCTTATAATAAGTGCATAAGTAAAATTATAATTTGAATTGATAATAAGAGAGAACATTGCAGTCGGGCGTAACCGACTGGGAACTATTTTGATACCATAAGTTATTTCCTTCCAATTTTGGTAACTATAGCTTTTAAACTGCGGGAGATATAGACTTCCGGGAATTTTGGAGGCGGGAGTGTGCGTGATCAAACATTTTTTTTTCATCTTAGTAATATCTACCTTCAAGTTGGGCAACTATAGCTCATAAATTGAGGGAGATATAGGCCTTTATTGTTTTTGGGGGCGGGAGTGTGCATGGTCCAAAATTTTTTTTCCGCATATTTCAAGGGTGGTACTAGCGATATTCCTTTCAAATTTAGTTTCAAGCTTTTAAATTGTGTGAGATATATGGTCTTATCGATTTACACTAACATATGTAACGTTTTGGGCGGCCGGAGTGGACGTGCCACCCAATTTCTGATTGAGCTCTTAGGGGATTAACAAGTAACATACTTTCAAAATTTGGTGACTCTAGCTTACAAATTGTGGCCTTAAAGACATAAACTTTCCGAAATATCGGCATTGGTGTTTATGGGCGCAGGTGTGGGCGTGGCCATAAAATTTCGTTATCGGTTGTTAAAGGCGGCCCCCAGTAATATATCTACCAAACGGCTGTAACTTAAAAACTGTGAAAGATATTGCCAAACAAAAATTAAACATTTTAGGGTCGGGGGCCTGTGGGTGTCGGATGGTGGGTGTGGCATATCCCAATTTTTGAAGGACATCGCCAACAATTTACCAACCAAATTTTGTGAATGTAAAATTGTGGGAGATATATCACTTTATCGATTTTATCGATTTCCTAGCCACCAAATGGACGTAGCACTCAAATTTTAACACTTTGACGCGCGCACAGTTTCAAGTCTCTATCTCTAAGGGTGTAGAAAAAGGTGTCGTTCATAGAGACGGACAGACAGGTAAACAGCATGACGGAACCAAAGTATAAAAACAAGAATATAAAATATATGTGTATTATTTATTAATTTACTATATATGCACTTAAAAAAGCATATAATTTTTAAAATGTTTTTCTTAAAAAAATGATAAAAACAAAATGAAGCATATAATAAATCTGTATGAATTCAAATATAAAATGTTCCAACATTTATTTCAAGGATTGGGCATAAGTATTTGATAAACTATAAAATAAATATAAAATAATAATAAAAAGGATCAAGGAAAATTGAAAAAAAAAATATTTAAAAAGTGTTTAGTAAAGTTGTGCAAGTTTGTAAACAAAAAAAAACAAAGGAAAGCAATTCCGAGCATAAACTTTTCTCCTGGAATACGGGTAATCTATAATGCATACAATTGTGCTTTTCGTCTAATCAAATCAGATTTCCTTATTTCAATCAATAAGAACCCAATATTGTGTGCGTGAGAAGGAGACAAATCAAAGCGATTGTAAGACGTAACCACTTAGCAGACAATGCATTTATTGTATGAACTTTTACGTTCGATACGATTATCAGCCTGGCTGGCAATGCAATACAATCTTTATTGCACATACACGTACACATACACTTACACATGCACATACACATACTCATACAAGCAGAAATGTTTGATGGCCATGCAAATTACATGCTAGGCAACGACTAAACGATCGAAGTTTGTTGCAATGCAAGCCACTCTTAAATCATACATCGAACACGTTCAAGGCTTGAAGACACGGCTGCGATCGAACTTGTTTGCAGTTCGCTCGCTCTTTGTGTCTGCTACGTGCACAATCTACGTTCGATATGATTAGTTACATATTTATTTAATTTTGTTTCTAATTAATTTTTTCTACTTAATTTTTATTTTATTTATTTAATACTTCAAAAAATGTATTCAACGAGTTGAAAATAGATTAAATTATAAATCAAATGTAATATTCAATTTTATTATTTTTAATTTTTTTAAATTTTTTAAACAATTTGTTTTATAATTTGTTTGATACATTTATTTTTTTGTTTTATTTACTTCAAACTTAGATGAAAAGAAATACACACAGTAAAAATCGGATGCAAATAAATTAAAAATGAATTCAATTGAATTATGATTATTTATTTGTCTGTCTTATAATTATTTCTATTTGTATTTATTTATTTATTTATTATGCAAAATAAATGTTGCAGATCAGCTGCAATTTACACATTTTTATTTTAACTATTTTTTATCAAAAGAAATAAAAACAGTAAAAAAAAATCAAAATAAAATCAAAATATAAGTAATATTAAAATGAAATTAATATAAAAAATAAATATTAATGAGATTTCTGAATACAAACCAATTTAAATATTATTGAGCTGCGATCGAACTTGGTTGCAGTGCGCTCCTCCACCACATGCAATATGTATGATTCGTGCAAAGAGTAAAATTAGACTACATTTAATTAGAAAAAAATGTAATATAAAAGGATAAAATAAATAAGAAATATTTTAAATAATAATGAATATTTAATACGCACGTAAAATATTACTTTTTACTGACTTGCGATTGTCTTCTTCTGTGTTCTTCCTTCTTTCAGGCGCAATTCGAAAGCATGACCGATATCAAGACAAACCTACAACAACAGCAACAGCAGCAAGAACAGCAGCAACAACAGCAGCAGTTGCAAACTGTACAGCGAATGCATCAAGAGAGCTGTTTACAGGAGCTGCACCAGCAGCTGACTGCACAATTTAACAGCAGTCAGCGCTATGCAACGCAACATCATACACAACAACAGCAGCATGTCCAACAGCAACACCATACACAACAGCATCCACAACAGCATCCACATGCGTTGGCTAGTTTGCCTAACAATTTGGTGCCGTTTTTACCATTCCTGCGTCCGCCTTTGCCGCCAGCGCATCACATTTTGGCCGGCGGCAGCCAATCGCATTATGGACACGGCCACGCCCATGGACACGCCCACAAGTTGGCGCAGCAGCTGCAACCAGTGTGGCCAACAACGGCATATATACAAGCCGCACTTGCAGCAGCTGCGGTGGCAGCCACAAATAATAATAACAATAGCAGTATAAATAACAATAATAATAGCTTAAATAATAACAACAATAATAATAGCATTAATAATAATAATACTGATAATAATAATATTAATATTAATCACGGCACGAAATTTGCCGCCGATGTTGCGCCATCTGGTGGCGCGAGCTGTTCCCCCTCGAATTCACCACACACGCACACACACACATACAGCCACAATACGCCGCCCGACTCTCCACAGCCGAGTCAGCGCTCTTCTTCGCCTGGCGCACAGAAATCTAGCGAAGACACAAACCCAACGCGGAATCAGAGTCGGTGCCAGAGTCGCAATAGAAATCGCAGTCGGAGTCGCAGCAACAGCATCGATGAAATGGTCTTTGATGCACCGTTAAATCTTTCCAAGCCGCGCGCTTCGCCGGATTCATCGCCCAGGGATCAGCGTGGAGAGCGATTGACTCCCCTGGCGCCAAGTTCACCTCTGAATTGGCATCAGCAAATCGCACAAACTGCTGGCAATACGAATGTCAATGCCAATGCCAACGTACCCGCCCCTGCCCCGCCCCCGGCTCCCCCCGCTGTTGTAGGTGCCGGCAGCATTCAGCATCAACATCAGCATCAACATCAGCCTCAACATCAGCATCAAGCGTCGCCTTTGTTTGCAGATGTGGAAGCGACATATTTGCAGTCGAGGGTAAGTAAAACTTCGAATATTAATATAATATATAATAATAATAAAAAAATAATAATAATAGTTAATAAATTTAAAAATAACAAATAATAACTAATATAATATATATTATTAATATACTATTAAAGAAATAGAGACAGAGTGAGAGAGAGGGAGGGAAAGAGAGAAAAGAGACATTAACAGTCAATTCACAGCTATTAAACAGCTGAATTAAAGTTAACTTTAGTAACAATGAAATATTAATAAAAAAGAATAATGAAGTTATACTAATATAAATTACTTTTTAAATATTAGCTTAAATATTAATAATTAAATGCGTACAAGTAAGAGGACCTTCAGCTACTAAATGTATTAAATTTGGTAGTCATATATAAATATATATGTATGCGTATAAAATATTAACTGATCATTTAATAATAAGTAATAATAGCTCATTCCAACATTAAATACTGATGTCAAATATTAAGTATAAATAATGTTATAATATTAGTTAAATATTAATAGTTGATTACCAAAAATGTTTACTCCTCTGATTGCAGAGCCGTTTGTGGAACCCGACCAACTGCAGCAGCGCACCCGGCAGCGTTGCTGGTGTTGCCACCGATGCCACTGCATCACTCTCCGCACGAGGCGGAGGGGCAGGCGTCGGGGGTGTCAGTGTTGCACGCGCTGGACGCACGAGTAGGGATTCGATTAATAGTTGCGGCAACAGCTCCGAGAGATCCGCCGCGCTCGATGCCGACAATTGCCATGTGCACAATCAGCTGAATTGTGCTCTGGCCTCTGGCTCCTCCCAGCCACAACGACACAGTCACGGTCACAGTCACAGTCACGCTCACGGTCACAGTCACAGTCACGGTCACAGCAAGCCCCACATCAAGCGACCAATGAACGCTTTTATGGTCTGGGCCAAGGACGAAAGGAGAAAGATATTGAAGGCCTGCCCCGATATGCACAATTCGAATATATCGAAGATATTGGGTGCACGCTGGAAGGCGATGTCGAATGCCGATAAGCAACCCTATTACGAGGAACAATCGCGTCTATCAAAACTGCACATGGAACAGCATCCCGACTATCGTTATCGACCACGCCCCAAACGCACCTGCATCGTTGATGGCAAAAAGATGCGCATTTCCGAATATAAAGTTTTAATGCGAAATCGTCGTGCGGAAATGCGACAACTCTGGTGTCGAGGCGGGGGTGGAGGGGGAGCCTCAACTGGCGCAACACCCGCCGACTGCTCAACCGGCCCCGGACAGGTGGCTGCTGTTGCCGCCGCCGCCGCAGCTGCCTATCATCTCCAGGAGCTCAGCCAGGCTCAGGCGGCTGGGGCGGGGGGGGATTGTGAGTCACCCCCGCCGCCATCTTTAATTGTTAATGGACCCGGCGGGGGTAGTGGCGGCTACTATTATCCGCCGGAGAGTCTGTCGCCGTCGGGCTTCTCCGAGGAGGACATGGAAATGGCAGCGCTGAGGGACGTGGACGATTAAATCTGTTCCCAGTTGCTATGATGCTGATGCTGATGCTGAAGCTTTGAAAGCTACAGCAAAGGAAGCTAGGGAGGGTTGTGCAACTTTGGGATTTAAAACATGGTGTCAACAAGCAAGCCTAGCGTACCCGTAAATCCCATAACATGGCGCCCTAAATTTCCTTTTCCATTGTGAACTAATTATAACCGTTTCGTTAACGGATTTAATTCACAATTTGAAGCGGGGTTGGTTGCGGTACCGCAGTTTACAGTTTCGACTTTATTCTATATTCATTTCCGTTATGATTTAATAATAATCGTTCCAATAACTACTTCTTTAACGTTGAATATTCAATAGAATATTATATAAACGGATTTATTTAGTTCATTTAGTGCCAGACTAATAAAACTCGTTCCTGTAAATTATGCTTCTTCTTCTTCAAAAAAAAAAACTAATTGAATTTTCTGTATCCTTTCCCATTTCGTTTTTATTCGATATTTATTTACGGTTATAGGAGCGTCATAGTTATTGAAAGGGGTTTTATTAGTTCACTTAATAGCAGACTAATAATTATAATTACAATTTGGTACCAGACTAATAATACCCGTTCTTATAGCTGGTTTCCGACACCTGTTCTCACTTTCAAGCTGTAAAATTGCCGAACCGACTTTATTTTCGGTTTTGTTCGTTATACTTCTCCATTATAGGAATGTTTTTATAGAAACGGTTATTATTATTGTATTTATAATTATTATAATTAGGTCTTCAAAAGAACTAATGAATTAATCGGCTCTTAATTTAATTTAATTATTTTTTAAGCTGTATGAAGGATCCGTATCGCTTACGGTTTCAGGGTTGACACCCCGATTTAAATACAATTCAAAAGAAAGAAAGAGCAAAGTCTGTGTGCCGAAATTTCAACAAACCAGAAATTTAAATTAAGAAGCTCGCGCGGAAAGTTGCTGAAAAGAAAAAGAAAAAAAGAGAAAAAAGGACGGAAAGAAAGCTTAACCCTCTAAAGCCCAAAGCTGTCTTTAACAATCCCAAGTTGATTTTCTTTCATTTTATTATTTATTATAATAATAAAAACTACATAAGAGCTTGCCAAAACTCTTTTTTTTTTTTTTTTTAAATTTCTAAATTTATTTTTTAAATTTATTTTTTTTCTCAGTTTTTTTATGAGATTTCAAAAACACAATAATTTGTATAGTTAGTTGCAGAAAATTATAAAATTTGTATATTGTGCAACGAATACTTTTTCTACAATTTTGGTGCTAGAGGGCTAAGCTTTATTTTTGATCGATTTCCGATTTTTCAATAGTTTGATTTTTGTAAATAAACAAAAGATAAACATAAAGATAAACATAGTAAATAAAAATAGAAAATAGGCTAAAAAACTCTGTATGCATAGTTCATAAGTTTCAGTTCAAGTGCCATTATACAAACACACACACACACACACAATACATATTCGATATATATAGACATAAATATCTAGATATATATTTAATTTGATAGAGTGTTTCGTAGTCGTCGAGAATTAATCGCTGCAATTTTTGTGCCATTCACGCACCAATGCCATATAGCAAAATATTCATTTAATTGTAGTTAGCTAGTAACTTGGATCATAAATATATATACATATATATATATATAATCAAATATATTTGGCATAAAGCTATAGTAGTCCGTCTCCGTAAACGTACATATTTGTATTCTTATATAGATGTGTGAGCACAATTCGATAACGATAACAATAGCATATCTATTATATTAAATTAAAGTAAAATATTTCTGAAAAAAAACATCGATCATATATATATAATATTATCTAAAATAATACATATATATATTTATTCACATATAAAATAAATACGTCAAATAAATCGATAAGTGTACGTAGTCCAGCTCGCTCGACAGAGCGAAAGCGAGGGAGAAAACAGCAGTGCCTAATCTCTCTGCAAAATCACTCAGCACTCGACAGTTGAGCAGCCTTCAATCGCTAACTGCGTTCACTTTGAGTTAGAGACGAGATTTCGTCGTTGAGCGTCCGGATCGTTCGAACAACGATTGAGCAGCCTTCAAGCGTCTGCTCAACATGTTGTTCGCTTTTTAGTCAGCTCAAACGAGTTGCGAGTTGCTAGCTGCTTGCTTTCAAACGGCATTTTATTCATGAGCTCCTGCACGTTTGAGGGCGTCATCTAGCTGCGGCTGTTGTTCGATCGGACTCAAAAGTTCGCTTGGATTTCGAGTCGAACTGCGAAGCTAGCTTCCAACTGTCTCGTTGAGTGAGCCGCTCGTTCGAACAATGGCTGGCGCTTGGATTCTTCTTTTTACCCAACTCATGCAAGTTTATATGCGGTGGCTGTTCGATCTAGCTGCATATGTACATATTTATATTTATAGGTTAACAGCACATTTCATATTGTATGTGGGACACTGTAGCTGTGTTGTTTATACACACACAGACACACACACAAATGCATACAAATTTTAATATTTAACTTTGATTTAATTACAAAAAAAATATACATGCATAAATTCAACTAAAATTAAAAAAAAATAAATTGTGCTATTATAAATATATATAAAATTTTGCATGTAAATAAATAAATACATATGTGTAAATGTATATGTGCGTGTGCTATATTATTGCTGCAATGACTAAGCATAAATACAAAAAAAAAAAAGAAAAAAATTAAATCAGGTTGTGATTAATTAACTGACTCCTTTGGCGCCAACTTTCGGACAACTTAAACAAATAACACAGTGTCACACATACACACACACACGCTCACACATGTTTGATGGAACTGTCGCGCACATAGTTGTTTGATGAAGTTTGTATGGACTTGTTCAAATGACAGAGGCTCCAATTGCTAATTCGTACACTTAAAAAAATATATAAATACATACATCTAATAATACAATAATGTCCACAATCAATTCTACACTTTTTCCGGTGTACTACAGTTTTTCAATTTCCAATTTTTATTTTAAAAAATGATGTGTATAATGTGTGTAAAATCTGGGAAAGACATTCATCGCTTTAGCAATGATTGATTTAATAATTATTAGTCATAAACAAAGATTAGACAAAAAATAAAACAAATAAGCAAAAAACAAATATTTATATACGTATAAAATTGAATGTGCATAGAATTAGTGTTCCACATGAAGTGCAATAAATTTTTAAAAATCTGTAATGTAATCTGCTGCGTAACTATTCATTTGAGTGTATATTGCAGATTTGTAGCTTTTTAGCTCTGATATTAAATTGAGATTAAGATTGTTTCCATGTAAAATAATTTAATTTTTTACAAACCTCCGCCACTTGAAGCTGTTTGCTACATCAGCATTACAACACATACAGTACATATAATCAGACAAATGTGCTACAAGAAGCTGATTGCCACAGCATCCGAGCATGCTTCACTGTAACGAACGTTAGATGGCGCTAGCTTTGTTGCATTATTGCAACTTAACAGCTGGTGCTGTACCGGCCTATGCGTATGAGTCAGCCGACAGATGGCCCTGCTTGTTTTACAATAAGGATGAATTGAAAAGTCATCTCGTTTATGCTCCACAGTAAGCAATCCAACAAACAGTAGTCCGAGCAGTTAAGAATTGCCGCAAGAAATTGTAAACGCTCCAAGCAAGTATTACTATTTCTATCTTAGAATCCAAAATATCCATTCAAGTAAATATTCCTGTTACAAATTTAAGATGAGCAATTATTATTATTGTTTTGTTTATGTTTTCTGGATTAACCTCTTGTTTTATTGTTGTTTATCGTAACGGCTCTTGTTTTTAAGGGAGGAGATTATACATGTGTGTATGTATGTGTGTGTGTACAACATTTCCAAATCTAATCATCGAAACTGGATGCAAGCAAGAAATTTGCAGCCAATTCCTCATCTTTTTCGCAGGCAAAATAAGCCTGAAGAACAAGCGCCTCTGGAAATCCAAGTGCCTTCAACTGCAAATAGATATAGAAATAAAATAAATTATTAGGTAAACTCATACATTAATTATATAGAACCATAACTTATTATATACTAATATAATAATTTATAAACTGATAACAAGCAGCTAATAGGCAAATGGAGGCACAATTTCAAAATTTACAGCGATAGATACGGGAATTAGATAAATTGTAATAAATAATAGTAATAATGATACACATAAATAACAATAATAAATAATAACAATAAAAGCAAAAAATAAGTTGCAAAACAGTTAAATTAAATAAAAAAGATAAATTTGTCATTATTCTTTCTTTTTTGGTTTAGAGGGCTGAACTGAAATGCCCACTGTTAACTCTCTATTAACTCACTGTTAATGTGTGCATTCTGTGGAACAGCTGTTCGATGGTGTTAAAATAATACAATTGAAATAAATAAAATGAAATTAATTTCATATTTCTAAATACCGTTGAGGCGTCAAAATTAATGGCCGTTTTCAGCAGCCACAAATGAAATATAATATAAAATATATTTACTATATAATATTTACACAATACTAATATGTATTAAGTACATCGTAACCGATCCTATAAAATATATCCAATTTAATATACATCGCAAACGATCCTTTTTTTTAAATTGAAGGAAATTTAACAGAAAACATGTACAAATATATATAATATATATATTGTATGTAATTTTTCTGTTTCGAACTGAAAACTGGGCTGAAACCTTAAACAAAACTTGGAACTTAAATCGATACTCAAACATAAATTTTAACTCAAATTCAGCCTACAAATAAATTAATTAAAACTAGATTTAAATAAAATTTCGATTACCCGCTCGATGGCGTCCTGATCCTGTGGTGTCAGCCGTATGGTTGCCAGTTGGCTCTCCTGCTGCACACTCCGCTCCTGGCTCAAGCCACCAACATCCTCTGCTGCAATTGTTATTGGCTGAGTTTCGCCGCCAGCTGCTGAGCGTTGAGCCTCAGCTGAGCTCTCAGTTTGTCTGCTTGGATTAGTTGCTGCTCCTGCTGTTGTTGTTGTTGTTGTTGTGGTTACTGCTGCTCTTGTTGTTGTTGTGGAGGAGGCAGTGCGTCCGGCCAGTCGCTGAGGGTTATCACCGCCAACTTCCCCCTCCAGCGGCTGATTCAGCATGTTAAGAAACGCATCCTGATTCTCAGAAATCAACTGCAGCAAAGCCGGATTCGTTTGGCCAATCTACAAATGGCAATTGATTATTCTGATATTTATATAAAATATATATTATACATATAGATATTTATAGTTCGATCTACCTGTTGCAGCACAGCGTGTAAGAGGTGCGGATTTTGATAGATGAGCGAGCGCATCTGTAGGAATTGTGGCTGACTGCGCAAGAACTCGAAAGGGTCTGAAATAAAGATAATACAGATAATAATATAATATGTAAATAAAAAAGTCCTAAGCAATATATAATATGATATATAAGAATATATAATTAAATATAAATATAAAAGACAGACAGTATACATGAGAAGAAAATATAGAAATAAAATGAAGACAACCGCATTTAATTATAAATATTTATATATATAATGATAAAATATATAAAATGAGAACATATAAATAAAATAAATTATATAAATAAAATAAACGCAATATATATATATATATATATATACAATGTAATAATGTAATTATATTTATATTATTAATGATATATATATTATATCATTATCCTACAAAATATTTCTAATCGAATCTAACCTTACCTTTAGTATTTTCACTTGACATTAAATAAAATTAAATATTTACCCGCTGCTGAATCCGCTGGCAAATCGCTGGCCGATCGTCCCTCTCCTCCACCACCGATCTGCTGCTGCAGCAGATTTCCTGCCCTGGAGACGCCCTCATCATCATGGCCGGCATTAAAGAGGCTCTCTTCCTGGGGAATGCCCGTGATAAGATATTCGACAGCACGCTCGGGATTGTTGAAGCTGGCTGCCATGGCGCGTTCGACTTGATCGCGGGCATAGCCCATTTCGACCATTGAGGCCACTGTGCGATTGTATTCCTCGCCCATCAGCAGATTCGATTCTGCTCGCGTCTGCAGCGACGCGTTCGCCAGTTCCCCAACCAAATCAATGCTCGAAAAATCTGAGGCAGCGACGTCGACGTCAGCTGCACGTGCAGCTACAGCAACAGCAGCAGTGCTCGCTGGTTCCACAATCGGTTCATTTGTCGTTTTATTAGTCTTTGTTGTTCCCTCTGCCTCCGCATTCGATTTTGACGTTGGATTCGCTTCCGCTTGTCTTTCAGCGGCTGCTGCTACAGATGCTGCTTTCGGCTGCGCTGTCGTCTCCTGTTGCGTTTTACGCTGCGTCAATGCAGCTGCGTCTGTTGTATTTGTAATGCTGCTGATGCTGACGCCGCTGCTGCCGGCACCACTGCCAGTTCCGCTTATGTCGCGAGTCAGCATCACAACAATGAACTTTTTCTCGTCCACTTTGTATGAACTAATGGTTCGCTCATCGTTTAAAATGACGCCTTAATGAAAAAAAAAAAAATTAATTCAAATATTGCATTTAATAAATTTATTAACTTACCAGCGTAAATTAATTTTTGTTTTTCCACTAAATATTCCGCCCCGCGTTCATTGAAAATTGTTTTTTTCAGTTCCAAGACCTGCAAAATGAGTTAATACACACATACACATACATTTACTAATATACTACACACACACACACATACCGTTTTCTCCGCATCAAAGTCAATTGAAAAGGTTTGCTGCTGTAGGTTCTTAACGGTGATAATCATTGTTTAAACTATTATTTTTTCTCTTTGTTTTTTTTTTAATTAAGTGTTATTTTGTATATTTATATTAATTTGCTACTTTGCTCGAACTTTTTGCCTTTTTCTCACAAAAATGTTTGTCATCGACTCTAGGGATGGCCAGAAAATATTTGCACATCGATAGGCAAATGTGCCGATAGTTAGAACGGTAGAAAATCGGCGTTCGTTGGCAATATTTTGAATTCAGTTCCCGGAAGCGTGTTTTCTATTGCGATAATTGTCCGTAGAAATAATTTAACATATCAAATTTAATATTATAAATGTTAATAATAGTTAGGTAGAAATAATTAAACATATTATCAAATTTAATATTATACATGTTAATAATACTTATGTATCATATGTAGGTAAATTTTTGTAATTAATGCACTTAGTTAAAAATAAATGGTAAGCCGAGTCAAAATATGTTTTTTCTAAATAAAAAGTCGTGAGTTCCAAAAAAATTCTAATCAATGATTTGTAGTAACTATTTTATTCTAATTTAAAATTTGAACAGTAGAATAAATAATAATATAAACTGTTTATTTATTTTTTAATCACAAATGCTTTCTTTTTTATTTATATTTACAACGATTATTTATTTACTTACTTTATTTATTTAATCGGCAACAAAAAATGATATTAAAATATTAAATGTTATATTAAATTTAAATTACTATATCAAAGATTTCATTCAATCTCAAACTAGCTGGCACCTCTACAAAGTAACTGTGTTGCAATTGTTACTCGCAAAATTAATTTTGGTTTTACCAATCATTTTTTACAGTTCCAAAACGTGCAACATAAAAAAAACACACCTAGGCATGTATATACTTATTTACTACACAAGCACACGTACGCATACCGTGTTATCAGCATCAAAGTCAATTGTGAAGGTTAGCTATTGTAGATTCTTAAGGGTGATAAACATTGCTTAACCTATTAATTTTTATCTTCCTTTTTATATAATAATTTGAAAATGTATATTATTTTGTTCCTTTGCTCGTCGTTTATTCTTCTACTTTCTCTTTTTCTATCAAATATGCTTGTAATCGACTCTACCAAGGGATGCCCCAGAAAATATTTATACTTCATTGGCGATAGTTGGCAATTTCTTCGATTCAATTCCCGCAAGCATGGATTGTAATCGATAGGTAGGTATGGTGTTTTCTGTTTCAATAGTTGTGCCTATAAATAATTTCATATATTAACAAATTCAATTTTGTATATGTCAATTATTACTTAGCTATTATATGTAGGTAAAATTTAAAAAATAAAATGTTAAATGTAAATTACAATATCGAATATCGAAAATAACTTTTAAACAATCTGGCAACTCTAAAAAGTAACTGACTTGCAATTGTAACTCTCGAAATGCGTTTTTTACTGCGCATGCTTCTTCTTCCCACTCAGACACATTAAGAATTATACAATACAAAATTATTTTTTTCCAATCGTTCCGCAGCGTTGAAATCTCAAAAGTTTTGCAAAATGTATAAAAAATGAGTCGAATTACAAAGCGGAACAAGCGAAAATTCAATGAAAAATAAACAAAACGTGACATTTTAAATGATTTTGTGCATGAAACGGTAACGGGTAATGCGTAACGGTTAACGTTCAATTGCTGCAATCGCCAATTTCTTAATATAGAGCAGTAAGTTCGACAAAAAAGATAACAAAAAAAATGTGTGTCAAAAATAGAAGTGTAAAAAAACAAATCTGTTAAAGAGAGAAAAAAAACATGCATAAAAGTTAATCGTATGAAATATGTGTCTGTAAGCAGATATATGTAGATATACATGTAGACATATGTATGTATATATATATATATATATTTTATGTGCGTATATATTATTTATTTAGCTGTAACATTTTTACTGCTATATTTTTGTATCGATAAATAAAACATGTTAGCCAAATTAAATACACAAATATTGGGCCAAGGCCTTTCGTATTTTTTGTGTCTCTTTTCGTTTAACCAATCAAACATACACATGCACACATAGGCGCCTGCGTTTGCTTGTGTGTTGTAACGAAAATCAAATACGTTGTTTTGTTTGTGTGCGTGTAAGTATGTGTGTGCAAGCGTCATTGCTTGTTGATGAAGAAGAATAAGGAGATTTACAGTTGCTGTGTCGCTGATCGAATATGCAGGATGTTAAACTAGTTTTACATACACACAATCCTCCTAAACACAATACGAATAATTCAAGGGCAAGAGTTTCCCATTTAATAGCTGGTTTTTTAAATTAAATTAAATTCAAAATAAAATTTTATACTAATGATAATAAATTTAAAAAATGTGCGTTTTAAATTAAAATTAAAAATTATTACTGAGCGACAGTTTTTAAAAAACGTATTATTTTCAAATTAACGAAAATTTCAAAAAAATAAAATGTCTTAATTATTAAACTTACATTAAAATTAAAAAAAAATACAAAATATAAAAAAATGTTACTAGTACTAGTAATCGATGCAGAATTAAAAATAAAATGCGAGATTTACGCATTTTTACAATAAAATTGAAAATGTCATTAAATATATAGATATTTTAAAGAAACGCTTTGATAATGATTTAAAATTAACATTGAAGAATGTTGTATATGTCGATCAGTGGAATCCGGCTGTTACCGAATTTTTTAAGTATCATTCTGCTACATTATTCCAAAATTAAAATATTTATGATTTTTAAATAAAAATTTAAGAAATAATAAAATTTAATATTTTTGCATTTTAAATCAAAATTTAAATACTTAAAATTACGGGAGACATTAAAGAATGTTAGAAATGTTGAGCGTGATTCCAGGTTTTCAAAATTAAAATTACAATCAGTCTATTTAATATATATAACATTTTAATATTATTTAATTCACAGAAAGTCTTCTGATGTCGATCAGGTGATAAGATGCCATCAACTCTCCCCGATTTCAGTGTGCAACATTGTCTAAAAGCGAAATCGAGAAAACTTCATGATTTCAATGCACGAAATTCCTCGCCGACAAAAACAAGAACAATAACAACAAAAAATATCTGGTCTTCAATCCGAGCGCGAGGAGTATTTACTAAAGCATGACGGTAAATTTGAGATCAAAAATATAAAAATGATCTATAACTAATTAATAATTATAATAAATATTAATTACAGCATTATGCAACGGACAAGTGCTATCAGAATAATCGTAACGACGCCTTAACCACGGACAGTCGACCATTATCGCCGTATACGGAGAATACGGAATGCGATACTGTTGCGAGAAATTACGATGATGATTATGAGTTGTTCGGCGAGGAATGGGGACACGGCGATTGCGATGGTAATCGTACATTTAATACAGCCTACGATTACGGCACGGATGAGCAGCACTATTGGCCGGAGACTACTGATTACGGCTCCTATACGGCGGGTTATACGGCGAAAATGCTGCCAGCCGTGCCCGGTATGCCAAATGGCTGTGGCTCCCACAATACGGAGAATACGGAAAATTCATACGTCCGTCGTGGCAGTCGTTACGGATGCCGTTTGCCCGCAGCACCCATGGATAATACGGAGTATCGCATGCTGCCACAAAATGGTGCAAGTGCGACGGACGAAAGAATTGGCAGCTTTATCAGTTTGCCGGCAACAACGCGGATATTGCCGGAACCACAGTTGAGAGCACGTTCCTCAATACAAACGCAGCAACAGCAATCGGAACTGGAGCCGGAAAATTATCGGCCGTATACATCAATGTTGCCTTTAGACTACGGCATGGATTACGGCGGCGATTACGGCTCAAATTATCCGGATAATTTATCGGCTTACAGCGATACGCCGCCAATGAGCAATGCACAGCACAGGTTGCAACAGCAGCGTAAAATATCGCTAATGATGGCTATGACTACGGCGTCGGTGATAGCATCCGGCGAGACAAGAATACCCGTACAAGTACCCGAAAATGCAGCTGGACAGCAGGAGACGACAAATTGGAGCTCAACTTCTAATTCTTATCGTTACACAAATATAAATAATTTCAACTCTGGCGCAAACAACGGCTCCAATTACGTTTCCAACTCCGGCTTAAATTCCGTTTCCGCCTCCGTCACGCCCTCCACTTTAGCTTTTAGCTGGTGCAAATCGGAGGCCAGCTCAGCTAGAAAATTGCCAAAACGTTTGCCATCACCGCCCGCATACAGCACAGCCAGCCATATTCAATCAATGCCGATCGCAGCTGAAACATACACAAACTCAATCTCAATCGCTCATCAATCAAGCAATCAACAGCAGCAACAACAACAACCACGCAGCCACAAACAGTTGCCAAAGTTACCCATACCCAAAGGGAAAACCGCTGCATTCCATACACAATTAGTTCCTAGTCAATCAATCATTCAATCAACGGCGTTTGACGGCGCTTTGCTGACGGATGCGACAACTCTGGCAACTGTTGAGCATGAGTCTAATAAATTGGACTATAGTGAATTCGAAATGCCATCAATCAATCATCAATCAAAAGCACATCATTTAGATCAAGCGTCAACTGAGCCAAATAAAATCAAGAAATTTGAAACATGCGAGAAAATAATGCCAGAATTTCCTCAAATTGCTGATTTTGCCACCACTTCAACCATATCAGGCGCCTATCAATCAATCAATCCAACAACAGCAACTGTTACAACAACTACATCTTCCCCATTCGATATTTCCGAGTATTTAAAACCCTTTAAATACGATCAACTCAAATTTAACGTTGAAAAAGAAAAAAACAGTGTTGATAAATTGGATAAATTTCAATTGGTGGAAATGGAAATGCCCAATTCCATAACAAGCTGGAGCCATGAAAAAACAACAACAACACCAATGTCGTCAAGTGTCGACAATGCACGTTGTGCAACAAGCACATTTGATTATTTAACAACACTGGAGAGCGAAAGTATTGCTCACGATGCAATCACAACACTGGGCCAATTAAACAACAACGTGTTCACAACAACAACAACAACTACAGCAACTGCAACAACAACAACTTCTACAACATTATACAACACTTCAGCAGAAGTTAGCGCTAGCAACACTGCTTTAATTAGTTCACCAACACTTTCCTATGTGGACTATATGAAACAATTTCAATTGCCCGATTTGCCGCCCATTCTTGATATTTGTAGCAATGTTGATGGCGATGTTATTCGATTGACTGCATCAGCGATCAACGATAACGCTAACGATAACAATAGATCAACTGATGAGTTGGGGCGCAAATCGGAATTTCAACTGAATAGTTATAGGCCTAAAGAATTGAATGCATGGAATTTAGATTTGACCAAGGAAAACGCAGAGTTGTCACCTTATGATCGAAAAGAACTACCAGCTGACTTGTATAAAAAAACAGAGTTGCCTTCTGGTGACTATAAACAAACAGTGTTGCCACCCAGCTGCTATGATCGACCCGAGTTTCCACATAGCACTCAGGCAGAGTTGTCAGCTGATGACTATAAAGGAATGGAGTTGCCACCTTATGATCAGTCAGAATTGCCTGCTGACGTCTATAAGCAAACAGAGTTTCCTGGTGATGTTTATAAAAGGCCAGAGCTGCCAGCTCATGTCTATAAGCAAACAGCTTTGCCAACTACCTCTTATGATCACAAAACAGAGCTGCCAGCTGACCTTTATAAGAAAACAGAGATGCCACCTACCTCTTATGATCAAGGAACTGAGTTGCCACTTGACCATTATAAACCAACAGAGCTGTCATCTATCTCTTATAATCAGTCAGTGCTGCCAGCTGACATCTATAAGCAAACAGAGTTGCCACCTATCTCTTATAACCAGGAGGAGTTGCCAACCTATGCCTTTGATCAGCAAGAGTTGCCAGCCTTATCAATTGAAACCTCAACGAGTTTAACAACAACTTCAACGGCCGCTTTCGACGATAGTTTCTACGATAGTTTCAATGTCGATTTATCAGCACTAACAGCAACAATCGCACATATCGAAAGCGAGACGAGTTTAACGACAGCCACAAAGCCAGCGAATAATGTGTTATCGATTGATAATAATCAAGTGATTGAATTATCGGGTGGCTATTACAAGCCACCCAATAAAACAGAGTCACAGTTACCGCTACAATCACAGTCGCAGTTGCAGTCACCGTTACAATCCCAATCACAGCCACCGAAAGCAAAGGTAGTTGCTAGCAGTGTGCTGGGCGGGCTCTCTAAAGGTCTCAAAGGTGGCTTGGATGGTGTTTTGAGTGGAGTCAGTTCCACAATGGAGGCGGGTAAAAATCAGAGCTCAACGAGTAATAATAATAATAAAAAAGGTTTCGGTTTTGGCTTGGCATCGAAATTGGTGCCAAATGTGGGCGGATTGCTGTCGGGTGCTACCAACAAGGAGGCGCAGCCGGTACAGTCGGTACAGCAACCGATTCAGTCGGTACAGCAATCGGTACAGTCGGTATATACAACATACGCCTTCGATGATTATGACTATAACTGCGAACCCAATGCTGTGGTTGCTGCTGACTACCTAGCCAGTACGTCTGCCATACAAGCTAATGACTACCTCGATAGCCTCGATGAGGAGCTGATGAGCGCAGATAATTCGCACATAGAACAGCTGAACTTTGACGATGAGTACGGCTACAGTGAGTACCCACAAAGCTGTCCAAACGAGGCCTACAACTACACAGACCCCTACAAGGTGACGACGTGCCAGCAGAGCGAGCCCATTGGGACAATGGCACCATCTTTTTATGTCTCAAAGAGTGAGACAGAGACGAAAACGCAACCGTTAATTCCGAAGCTGAGTACAAAGGGTAGCGGTGGTAGTGGCATGTTGGGTTCGATATTTGGGAAGGCCGCTGCAGCAGTACAGTCGGCAACGCAGAGTGCCTCATCGGTGGCATCAGCGGTAGTGCAAAAAACGGTGCCCGCCACAAGCAATCAGGGCAAGGCTAAAGAGGTACCGATGGGGGGAGTATCGATGACAACAGCACCTCTAACAGCAGCAGCTATGGGCGTGCCAATAACAGCAGTACCTTTAACAACTCGCTACCCTTCATTGATGGACAGTGATTATAACGAACTAATGACGACGACGTTGACAACGATGACGACAACAACTGGCGCTGATTACGCTAATAGCAATACGCATATGCCAAACAATTACAATGAGTTATCGAGTATCGATAACACGGCATATACGTCCTACTATTCGGGGGCTAATCAAGGCCAGCAACTGCCAACGGTGCCGTTAACAATATCCGGCGGCAAAAAACTGCCCACCATAAATGCTAAATCGGGTTTGCTCATCAAACAACAGCCCACAGAGATCTACGAAGATGATGAAGACGTATCCGATTTGGAACTGGATGAGGACGATGATATCATTATAGTTGATGAGGAGGAGCTGGAGCTGGAGGAGGACCTTGTGGAGGCAGAACCGATTTATGGCATGAATAGTGAGCAGCATGATTACTATATGGATCAGCGCAGACAAACGACACCGTCGAGCAGTCGTCTAACAAACGATTATTATGAACACAGTGTTGTTAATGCCGGTAGTGCTGCTGCTGGTAGTGCTGTTGCCGCAGCAGCGGGTCCTGTTTATGATTATCGTGAGGATTACTTTAACGAGGAGGATGAATACAAATATCTTGAGCAACAGCAGCAGAATCAACAACATCCAGATAATCATCAAGAGCACCCTCAACATTCCCAACATTCACAACATTATCAATCGGTGGCCGGTCAAAAGCAAAGTTCGCTCGATTATCAAGGTGATTATCTGGATGAACCGTATAACAGTGATGACGACTGTGGCAATTATCTAGATGAAAGCTCGAGTGGGAGTGTTGGACTCGGTATTGCAAAGACCCACAAAATTCAGGAGGGTATCAATCAAGGTGAACCAGGTACGCATTCGATTGGCGTACATCATCCGATACAGAAACAGGATAGCATTATTATCGAAGAGGCTGAGGCAGCCCTAAACGAAGCAGCGATAAAGGAACAGGAAGAAGATGAGGAGGAGGATCATGATGTGGATGTGGATGATGAGGATCAGTTGGCGGATCTGTTGCCCATTCGCAGCAAGTCGCAGAAGGCGAAGAAAGTCCTGCTGCGTGGGGAGACGGAGGAGGTTGTCAGTGGCCACATGCAAATTATGCGGAAGACGGAGATTACGGCAAAACAGCGCTGGCATTGGGCCTACAATAAAATCATCATGCAACTCAATGTAAGTACATTTCTTTACATTTACATTTAACTAAAAAAAAATATTAAACTAATTTAAGCTAAAATAAGTTAAAATTAGATAAATGTTCAGTCTCACAACTACAAATTTAACAGAATTATTCTTTATAGATTTAAAAAAGGTTAAAATTACTTTTCGATATATTTTAGAATTTTAAAAATAAGAAAAGTTAAGATTAGAAAGAATTTCTTAATTCACAATTACTAATTATCATATAATAATTAATAATTTAATCCTTTTAGATTTAAGTAAGACACAAAAGTACTTTCCTATATAAATAATTATTCAATTATAATTTTAAAAATTAAAAATAAGATAAGGTAAGATTAGATAAAATATAAATATTAATTTAAGATTTGGCTGAGACAAAAAATAATTTCATATTTCAAAAATTCATTTTCAATCCTATCTCATTTAAAAAAAATTGAGTTTATAAATTATAAATTTATAAATTATATCGACAAAAAAAGGACGATCTGTTTATAGGGCGTTTTTGTAAAATGAAGTGCGATTTTACAATGATAATTATTGGTAAATTATTGCAATATAAATATATCGATTTCTTGATTGATTTAATTTATATTTATTATTAATAAATTGGTTAATTTCGGCAAGATCGCATAAGCAACATCCAAATTATAATCGAAAATGTGTTCTCAAATTTAATTGAAATAAAAGTAGAAAAGGGTATTTGGTAGTAGAGCTTACTCGACTTGAAAATTACTTACCTAACATAGAGATAATAGTTGTAGTCGTCGCATTTGGGAGAGGGAATAATGCGATTAATTTATTGGCTTTGGGGTCGGTTGGAGTGCGGCTGATAACAAAACAATTTACATAGTCTTTAATTATGTATATGTGGAATTTGCTGTGTAGTGTTTATGTATCTATGTCAAATTATACATACACTCAGCGAAAAGAATTCATCTATTCTGGTTTTAGAAATAGTTTCTAAATAAATAATTAAATTAGCAAGGTTCTATTTTCTTTAAAATTTTGCTTTCAAAATTAACAACTCCGAAAATCAGAAATAATCTTTTAATGTAAAACAGGAGTTCACAAAAATATAAAAAAAATTTCTGTTCAGAACTAAGATTTCTAAAAGTTAAAAATTAAAAATACTTTCCAAACTGCAGAAAGAAGTAAACAATTTTTAATTTTTGCAATTCAATAATGTGAATTTCATAAACTAATTAAAATGTTTGTGTGAAAACTTCAATTTCCAATAATTGAATACTATCATAACAACAATAATAATAATAAAAAAAAATAATAATAATGTTAATAATAATATAACTTATAATACCAATAATAATCAAATAAAAATATCAATGAAAATAATAATAATAACAGTAACAAAAATAATAATTTTATTAAAAACACTAATGATAAAAATAACAATAATAATATTAATAATAATAAAAATTATAATAAGAATCAAAGCACCAGAAAATGTAATACCCTAGATATTAGACATAATATTCCTAACTCGCAGGAAAAATTCACTGGAAAATTCTTGGTTTGTAAAAGTACCTGGGAAGCAGGAAGCATAATAAGAATTATGTTCTGAGAATACCAATTTTTTGTCCGTGTGTATGCTGATATGGTGATGATATGAATGCAAATTCTCGCAATAAGCGTGAAATTGGCAACAGTTGAACAAGTTGCTTATTGGTTGTTTATTGGCTGATTGCATAACAAATTGTTGCTCGAGTCGCACGGATCGTGAAATATAATCGAAAGATGAATTTAATTTTGGGTTTGATCGGTGATCGCAGCTGGCCGCGTTTAATGCCGTTAAATGGCAATTGTGAAACAATTGCAACAATTCCCAAGCAGAATACAACAACAACAGTCGCTGAAAGAACTCGCAAATTTAGCTGCCTTTTGAAGCATCAGCGGGAAAGTGTTGTCTCCTATGTAAGTCTGCAAATAAAATATTAAAAATAAAATAAATATATTAATACTAGAAAAAAAATAAGAAAGTGAAAAAAATAATAAAATTAAAGAGATAGGCAGAAAGTTAAGAAATGAATAAATAAATAAATAATAAATAATATATAAATAAATAATATATAAAATGAAAATAAATAAATAAACAAGAGTAAATTAAACAGCTGCTCAACTGGGACACGCTGTATTTGGGCAAAAGGAGTCGGCACTTCTGCATGCGTATGTGTATATATTTTGTAAAGAACCTGTCCCGTTCTCTCTAGCTTATACGCACCTATTATGCATGCATGCGTATGTGTTCGCATATTTATATTAAGTGTCTCTCTCTCTTGCTCTCTCTGGGTTGTAAAGACTGCACAGCTTTTATTGCTTGCAACTCCCGCACAACAATTGCAAGCTTTTGCTGTGCTCAGCTATGCAAGACATGCGCACTGCTCATTGCTCATTGGTCAATTTGGGCGCGCTCTCGATTTACTACGTTTTCTCTATTTTAATGCGCCTCTGTATGCGCTACCCAGAAGTAAAAATAACCAATTACGAATTCGAATCATAATCTATCCTTTGAAGACGGTGTGGCTTTGATTCTATATGTATAAGATATTTTTGAAACGTTCTTAAAACCAACACAGAAATAATAATTAATAAAACATAAAATTAAAAGTCCTTAATTAATAATTAAAATTTTAAATAAAAACAAAATTAATTTTGAAATATTTTGCGGTAATTAAAACAAAACCTTAAATACAACTCTGCAGGCAGGCGTTTGCATTCGCTGCAGGGTCTCTCAATTTGCTGCGTTCTCTCACGCTTGCTCGCTCTCTAACGCTAGCTCCTGCTAGTCTCTTTAGAGCTTTGGCGCTGAGCTTGAGTTTTACACAGCCCCAGTCGGCGTCGGCGTCGTCGTCGCCGTCGCTGTGCTTGTGTGTGCTACTTTAATAAAAGTTCTGAAGGAAGCGCACCAACACAAAGAGAGAGAGAGAGAGAGAGCGCAACAGAGAAAGCGGGCGTGTGTGTGTGTGTTCGCCACGACGAGCAGCAGAGTTGACCAAATTGTAGTATACTTTTCAGCGTTTTTCAATTCACACCAAAAATTTCCTCCGCGGCTGCAACAAAAAGACTTAAATACAATTAAAAAAAGTATCGCCATACAAAACTCGAAAACTAACTGCATATATTACTAAATATATTTACGTAGTTAAAGTAAAATGAATAAATAGAGTACATGTGAAATTACAAAGAAATATATATTTACAGAACTGGAGGCAAAAAACTAAAAACCAAAATCCGAATATGTATACACAATTTTATAGCTGCATGTCTCTATGTCAGTGTGCGTGTGTGTGTGTATAAAATGTAGAATTGTGTCACATGGTGGACTCCGTCAACAGACGAAGGGCCAAACTTAATACACACACACACACACATTTATATATATGCATATACATATATAAAATTATATATACATATACACACACTCACACACATATTTTACACACTTATTATTACACGCTTATTCTGCTCATATAAGATCATGTCTGGGACCAGGCTGATTGTCTAAGCACAATTTCCCTAAGCAGATAAGTCCGATCCGATCCGATAAAATATGTACATATGTAAGAAAAATAAATAAATATGAAAAAAAAAAATATTAATAGCGGCATTCAAAAAATGAAAATAAAACTAGGGTTTTTCTTTTAACATGCTCAATTTTTTTTTTAAGTTCTGGCAAAAACTTTTCTTATTTACAGGCTTTTTTTATCATATATATTACTTATTTTTATTTTGTATTTTATTTTATATTATTATTATTTTCAGATTGTACATGTTCAAAGATTTTACATATACAGTTTAAAATTACAATTATTTTGAATTTAAAAAAAAAAAAAATGTTAAATGGACCGTGACGAAGTTCGAAAATTATTTTTCATGTACTTAAAAATTATTTATACTTATGTATTACTTTTTTTTCTAAATCAGAGCCCCTTATAAATGTTTCTGATATTTCAAATTAAAATTTTAAATTAAATTTTATTTTAATTTAATTAAACCAATTTCTTACTCTGTGTATTTTGTTGTGTCGACTGACTTTAGTAGAAACATAAACATAAATAGGTTAGGGCATTAGGAGAGGTGAGTTTGTTATATTTTTAACTGGAAATGGAAATGCAGAGATATTTATCTATCGATTTGTCTGTCATCTAGATGTCAACTTAATAATTGCTTCAGTATTAATTCCTTGAGTTAGATGATATCAATTAATTATTAGTTAATTAACAATTGCTTACAAAGGTTGACAACTAGTTAGGACTAGGTATCAATTATGAATGATTGACAGTCTAACAGGGTGCAACAAGTTGAAATTTTGCATTAGGGGTACGAAATCATCCTCATTGTGTTTTCTTTTCTTTACAATAGTTTATACATATTTTGTTTTGTTTTATATCTCTGTTTTATTTATATATTTTGTTTGCGATATTTATTACATTGATTTGTATTTTTATATTGATATATATACATATATTTGCATATATATAGTGTTTTTCTGATATACTAATATTGGCTCTTTTATATTTATATAGATATTTATATGCTTTTCCTTACATTACATTATATATAATCAATGTGCTTTTTATTTTAACAATATATTCGGTTGAACAAAAATTTGGCTAGTGGTTCTGTAAATGTATATATATGTGTCGATTACACTGAACAAAAATGAAATTTTGTAAAATTCAAAATTAAAAAGGTGAAATGTCGCTGAGTGAAATGTCCTCGATGAAAGCAAAAACAAGTGAAACAAGCAGCTACAAGCAACCGATGCTTGCTGCCACTACAGATGAGGCAAGCAACGAAGTGTTGCATGAATATGTGGCAGCCGCAAATCAGCAAAAAACGGCAGCAAGCAAAACCAAAATGGAGTTGCAACAACAGTTGCAAGAACAACAATCCTACATTGTTGCCGCAAATGCGGCGCTGCATAGTCAATTTAAAATCAAGCAACAACTGAAGCAGCAACAACACTTGCAACAGCAACAACAACACTTACATCAGCAACATCAACACTTGCAACAACAGCAACCACAATCGATAAATTTGCCACAGGATTTTGGCAAAAATATCAATCAAAACAAATCACAACTCAGTTTGGTCAGTGATAACTTATCGTTGTCAAAGTCGATGAACAATGGCAGCCTGGCATCGATACGCAGCGAACAGCAACTGTGTCAGCTATATAATGCCCAGCAGCACTCCGATTACATTATCTCCGATTATATGGATAAGATCGCAACAAGAATCAGTTTGCTCGAAACAGAGTTGAAATTTGCGTGGCGCGCTTTGGATTTGTTATCGACGGAGTACGGCAAGATTTGGACGAGATTGGAGAAGCTGGAGAATATATCGTTGGAACAGCAATCGGTGGTGGGCAATCTAATGGGGCTAATAGCGGTGGCCAAGGAGGAGGAGGAGGAACAGGAGCGGGAGTTGGGGATGGAGAGGGATCTGGATCGGGAGTTGGGGTTGGGGTTAGAGCGGGAGCTGGAGAGAAGGGAGGAGCTGGGGCTGGAGCGGAAGAAGCAGCTGGAGCGATTGCTGGGGCGGGGGCAGTTGGAGCGGGAGCTGGGCTTGGAGAGGATGCAGGAGCAGGAGCTGCAGCTGGAGCGGAGAGAGGAGCTGGAGCGGCAGCTGGAGTGTGAGCGGATGCAGGAGAGCTTGGAGCAGCAGCAGTTGGAGCTGCCTTTTGGCCTGGAGCAACTTGAATCCAAGGCAGATTTTCAACGTGTGCTGCTGGAACTGAAACGTTGCCGGCAAACTGAGCCAGATTTGCAGGGCGAACTTTTTCTCAGCCAGAATGAGCTGGAGGAAACCCAACTAAATCTATCCCAATTAGATGGCAACTGGTTGTTGAATACTTGTCCAGGTCAAGGCAAACTCTACTCGGAGGCGGAGCTTTTGATGTACGAACAACAACAGCTTATGGCAAATAATGCCAGGGCGGAGCTAATCCAGGAGTTCCTCAATGGACAGCGAGTACTGGAGGAGGTGGCAGCGGGAGGAGGAGTTGGAGGAGTAGCTGGAGTAGGAGGACCTGGAGGAGGAGTAACTGGAGCAGAAGGAGGAGGAGGAGGAGTAGGAGCAGGATTAGCTGGAGATGGAACTCGAGGAGGAGTAGCTGGAGCTGGAGGATTTGGAGGAACAGAAGAAGGATTAGCTGCAGGAGTGGGAACATTTGGAGGAGCAGCAGTAGGATTAGGAGTAACTAGATCAACTGTGGCCAGTTCTTCCATGGAAAGTGCCAGCTGCAATCAATCTATGGATCAACTCCTTGATCAAGTTCAGTTTTTTCGGTTGGCCGCCCTTAAAGCCGGCCAAGGTGGCAATCAAGTGGTGCCCATCCAGGACACGGGCGGCACGGAGATCAATGAGAACTTCTACAGGCATTTAAATGAAGCGTATCGCGAACAGGAACTAAGCACAGAGATTAACAGCGTGGAGCAATTGCTACAGGAGTCAAGCACAAAGTTGCCACAAATAAAGGAAGAGGAGAGGATTAAAGAAGGTGCCCTGAAGGGGGAGGAGGGATCCTTCCGCTTAAAAGACGCCCGCAAACATCGCAAAAAAAAGCATCACAAAAATGAAATGGACATGATAAACAATCTTAAAAGCCTGCTGGCGCAAGCAGATAAAGATAATGCTAAGGATAAAGGCATAGACAGAGATATAGATAAAGCTAGAGATAAAGCTAAAGCTGCAGATATAGTTTGTAATAGTTTAAATAAAAATCAGAAATTAAAAGCGGACAATCAATCAATTGTTCTCGCGCAGGATAATCATTATCAGCAGCAAGTAATTATTCTCGATGCGATGACGGATTTAATTACCCGTGAAATAAATAAAATAACCGATTTACAATCCTTAAGCCCGAATCAAATCCAAAAATTACGTCAAACAATACGCGAAGAGCAAAGTTTTTTCGAAAAACTAAATCAGGTGGATAAAAATTTGACACTTTTATTATTAAATCCCGTAACAATGGCGGAGGAACTGCGTCGTCTTGGCGTCCAGGATGCTCAGTCGAAATTCGAACTGGTTATGCGTAAATTTGAGAAAAATATTGATACACTGAAAAAATTGGTGGGCAACTCTTTCGAGGAGTACAAATTTAAGGAAAAAAAGAAAGCAACTAATGAAAAAGAAAGAGAAAAGGAACGAGAAATGGACGGAGGAAAAGAGCTAGAAAATGAGAGGGAAAAGGAAATAGAAAGTAGAAAAGATAAAGAAATTCTAAAAGTCACCCCAATCGATTACAGTGCACATCTATTGCGCAACAATTCCGATCTCGATGAACAACTCAAATTGCTGGAAACCCAAGAAATCGAAATCAATCGCAAAAAAAATATAGAAGTAATCACAAACAGACTCGGTTTGAAAACGGAGCAGTTTTTCGAGCAGGCCACGCCCACTGCAAACGAGACAGCCTCCCTAAATATATACAATGAAGATGCGTACATAAGATCCTTAAAGAAGAGCCTGGAACGACATAATAGCATGTTATTTTTATTGCATCTGCAGAATCCGGAAAAACATAAAATCTCAATGGATGTGGATAATATTTTGCTGGGCACAAATGGAACGAGTCCACCGCCTCCAGCGCCTAACGATAGTCTCTACGATGAACTGAACCCGTTTCAGGTGAAGTCTGATTCAGGGCTGAGTTCGATGAGTGGCTGGTCACCAAATTCGCCGCTGCCGCCAGGAGAGGATTATAATAATTATAAAGATATGATAGAGTTGATGTTGCAGCTGAGAGGAGGAGGGGGAGGAGCAGAAGGGGGAAGAGCCGCAGCTGGAGGAGTAGCAGGAGGAGGAAGAGGAGACTTCCTCAATCTACAACCAGAAATCGCACACTTCTCAAATCTCTACCAGCAACCGATAAACTCCACGCCCTACATTTTATCCGAGGAGAATCTCAACTATATCCACGAACTATCTAAAAACATGCCCATTTGTTCGGCCTATGAAAATAAATCGATATTTAAGGCGTCATCGAATGAGAAAGTTTGCACAATCGATGAAATGTTGGCATGGGATCATCGTCAGCAATATCAAAAAATCGAATTGAAAAAAATTCCGGACTTAATACAAAAGAGTCCCACAAATCAAAAGCAGTTAAAGACAGCCATGAAACCGTGCTCAACGTATCAATTAAGCGATAGTGATCAGTTAAACGTTAACGATAATTTGTCGGCACGCAAACCGCATTTGACAGATCGTTTGGTTTATTATCCCAGCTCGAATAGCATTGTGGATTATAATAGCAGCAATAATCTCGATTATGTGGGCTATAAGAGTGAGCAAATGGAGCAGCCAACGCTATTGATAACACAACCGATAGCACAAACGATAACAAGTGCTGCTGCTGCACACAAAACGCCCAAAGTGTGGAATAAATTGAACAATTTATTGCCCGATAATCTAAAAGTAAAGCGTTCAATGCGCTATCAACGCTCCCAATCTTTACCCGGCCATGATGCGGACGCGGATGTGGATGAGAATGTGGTGCGTCCAGTGAGCAAACAGCTGCAAATTCGTGGCCAGGCCAATTCTTGTCCGTTGGTCACCAGCAAAACAATAACAACACCGATAACATCATCGATAACTCCACAACCTCCGCGTCACTTAGAGTTGTCGAAACGTTTGCAAAAATTACCACAGCGTCTCATGCAACGTGCTGTATCGGAACGTTCCGTTGAACCAGTTGCGAGTCGTAAGAAACGTTCATTTTCGCACAAAATGAACAGTTTGATGCAAAAGGCAAAAACTTATCGACGGCACAGTTTTGGTTTGCGTCACGAATCGAGCAGCTCGGAGCCCGATAACGATAATGAGCGGGAGCGTGAGCAGGAGCAGCACGATGTGCGTAGATCCGATAATGATGAGGATTATGTGGATGAATATATATTAAATACAATTGAGGATTATGTGGATAAGGATAGTAATCAGGGCAGTTATCGGTGCAGTGATCCGGAGAATAATCAGAATTTATTTGCTGTTGTTGGCGATTTCAGGCGACCACAAAATGGCGGCGAGGTGCAGCAATTTGAGAACTTAGACAAACTTGAGAACTTTGAGGACCTTCAGCAATTTGAGGAGTTTAATAAATTTGAGCAAGTGCCGCAAATATTTGTGGGGAGCAATGAAATAGCTGAGTCATTACAATTGAGAACTGCTGAGAATGATTTGCTTGACGGAATTTTAACAAGTTCTGCTTCCGCAATGGGCGAAGTCTGTGCAGCAACTGCTGCAAGCTCAGGAATACCAAACCTATCTGCTCTACCCTCTTGCTCTGCCTCAGCCCAATCCGACCTATCTACTCTACCAGCCCAAGCAACCCCAGCAAACTTATCTACTCTGTGCTCTTTATCAGCCGTACCCCCTTGCTCTGCCTCTACCCTAGCAAACCAAGCCACCCTACCACTACCAGTTGTATCAGCTCTACCCTCTTCTTCTTCTTCAGCTTTACCCCATTTATCTACACTAGCAGCTTCTTCTCCTCTACCAACCCAGGCAAACTTATCAGCTCTGTCCTCCCTATCAACTCTGCCCTCTGCAGTACTACCAGACCAAGCTACCCTATCAACCTTACCCTCTTTCTCTCCCTCAACTGTACCCACTCCATCAGCTCTAAACTCTGCCTCTGCTCTACCCATTGTAATGACGCAACCGTCTCCAGCAGCCTCATCCATACCAGAAACCCTCTCAACGCTACCACCCTCACTCTCAGCACTACCCCCTTTCGAAATCAGCGCGCACTCGCATTTAAATGGTTTATCGCAATATCGTGCTGGTATTTGGGCCAACCAACAACAACAACAACAATCCTTGGACATACCAGGAACACTTTTTAGTCGAGAGGACGACGACAATCGCAGTCAGCATTCGGCGAGGACCTTCTCGTCATCGCGGCGTCAAAGCACCGAGGATAGCATCGATACGGATGATGAATATTTTTGCTACGAGCTGAGACAACTAGAAGAACTGGAGCAGCAAAGCAGAGAGCAACGGGAGCAAAGCGAGGAGCAATTGGAGCAGGAGCAAAATGAAGTGCTTTTCTCCCAAATAGATGGACTCAATTCCTGGCCCAGCACCGATTATTTGCCCGATGAGGCAGTTAAGCTGAGAATGTCGCAGGTGCTCAAGGAATTGCTGCACTGTGTAGTCAAAGTGGAAGCGGAAACGGGTGATTGCTACTCATCCAGCTCCGCCATCTTTAAGCCTAATCCTCTCGAGCACGGATTAAATACCCCTAGCAGGCAGCAAAAATCACAGAAATTGCTGAGGGTTGCTGATATGCACAGCGCTTGGCAGGATGTCAACAATGAATATCAACAAGCGAGCAGCGAAAATGAATATTCACTGGATGAGGAGCATGAGCGGGAGCAAAGGGTTAGCAGAAAGAAAAAGGTAGCCCGATGCAGCAAAAGTTATCAGAACAAAAATGAACTAAACAAAGATTTGCCAATGGGCTCATCCAGCTCAGCATACACCTCTGAAGAGGAGCACGAGGAGCAGCCTTATAAAAAAAACAGAGAGCAAAAATTTGATAATCTTTCCATAGAATCTGATAATGAGCAGAAATTCTCATCAAGTGGAGCTACTTCGGGTCCAGATACACCAGCAGCGCTTAGCGATGAGCTAGAATTAGATGAAGAGGAGCAAGAGGAGCAGAAGCAGAAGGTGCAAAAAAAGCAGCAAAAGCAAAAGCAGCAAAATGAGCGAGAACAGCTGGAACAAGAGCAAGAGCAAGAGCTAAAGGAACAGGAACAGGCAGCATCTGCAATCAACACCTCTCAAATGCCCAAAATGACACCATGCACTCAAAATGCACCCCTTCCCGAGGCAGTGTTTCCAACTCAAGCAACGACATCTCTGCCAGCTGAGGAAGAGAAAACAACGGAACCAAATTCAAATACAAATCGCCCTTTTAAATTAATTAGTCAAGATTCAAGTGTGGATGTTTCGCAATCGGGGGGAATGGCAGCGGCCGGTGTAAATGGGGGCGTGGCTGGCAATTTGGGCAGCAGCAAGTGGAAATTGTTGAAAACACTCAAAGAGCGCAAAATTGAGGAGAAAAACAATCTGGATAAAATGAAGGAAGAGGAATTGGCCAAAGACAAGGAAAAGGTAAACAGTTTGGATTTGAAAATGAGTAACGTATCAGAGTAAAAAAAAAAAGAGTAACTCGTAAAGAAAACGAGTAACGAGTACGAGTAACAATACGATAACGATTACTCCGCAGTCGATACTAGAAACAATATTAATATTACAATTCCATTATTTTACCTCATAAAATCTGTATACATACAGTGAGAGACAGCTCAAGTCGACCAGTGTCAAAGAAAAAAAATAATTCCCTGCAACTTATTTGGACCAGGTACATTGTGGGCACCTGGGTGCAGGTGGGGAAACCTCAGTTTATTAGGGTCATACATTCATATTGGTGATTAATACATGTACCTACCATCGGTTTTTGGAATTTTTGAAAATTAATGAATAATTAGCTTATGGCAGGCAATTACGTTTTTTCTTTGATACTGGTCGACTTGAACTGTCTCTCTTTGTATATAATTGTAATAAGTTTAATTAAATTATGTTAGCATATATATTATATATATATTTATTTACATTTATTATTTAAAAATGCTGAATTATACTATGAATTCAATTAAATTAAATTCTGTTGTCACATAAATGGTATATTTGTATATTTTTTTTAATGTACTATAAATGAATAATAACAATATTTAAATTTGGTTTTTGCAGAATGGCACGGCAACTGGCGACGTGGGTCTGCGCTCTAATGGGCATCCGGGCGACAATCCCTTCTATAGCAATATCGACAGCATGCCCGACATTCGTCCCAGGCGTAAATCCATTCCCCTTGTCTCCGAGCTGGTAAGTTAGACCCTCTATTTAAGCCTCGAGTGCCCGAGACGACTTCAGACGAACAGTCTTTATTTTCGCTAAGAAAAACTATCCATTTTCCAGAATTTGTTATTTGTAAATCGGGGAATTGATTTCAAATGATTAGAAAAAATATTGAAATTGCTACCAGTTGAACATAAATATTATTATTATTTATGTATCAAAAATACAATAAATTAGCTTAAATGCAAAAATGTATAGTTAACGTTAATTGAAATAATAAGAAAAATTCTAATTATTTCTTTATATTAAAATCTACCTTTTAAGACTTTCTCTTAAAATGTATTTAATTTGAATTGAAAATAAATAAATAATTAAAATTAAAAATCTAATTTAATAGTTAAATTTCAATTAAAAAAAAAAAATTTTTTTTTAAATATCTTGAAAATAGAAAAAACTCTTTCTCGAAGGGCATGCCAAATAAGCAATTAGGCTAGTATTAAAAATAAATATAAATACAATAAAAAGTTTAAATTAAACGTAAAACTAAAATTAGTTAATTTCACTGAAAAATTAATAATAAATAAACAAATTTAAATTAAACATAAAATTTAAATTACTAAAAATTTTAATTTAAAAATTCTTTAAATTAAAAACGACATTTTTGTCGGTCTCAAAAAAAAAGCAAATAGGCGCGAAAATAAACTTAAGCGTCTAACGGTCTCGGGCACTAACGTGTGGGGAATACACATTAAACTTAAACCCTATTCCAAATCCAAACTCATACACGAGCACATCCATACATGCATATGTAACCAATCAGAGACGAGCACAAAGAGAGACCACTTCATAAAAGTGCGCACTGGTTAGGTGACAGAGATCAGTTCGCTCTCTCAGCTACTCTCTGATTGCATTTGTATATGTGTGTGTATGTGAGCAAGACAAAACAAGATTGAATACAACTTATTTGTGTGTATTTTTTGCGTGTTTTTTCTTTTGTACAACAATGAAAAATGATTTAAATGTGGAGGACAGGTGCTGAAGGTATTATCGAACGCTTATCGATTTCAATTTCGATTTTTTCAATTTCACCTTAGTCTCATAATTCCATGTAAAATGTGTACCAAATTTATATATGCATAATAATACCTTTAATCAGTATTTTGTAATGTTCAACATTTTGTTTATTTTTTACAAGAGATTTTGTAGTATGCACAACACCACAAAACTTTACTGTACTGTGGGCAAAACTACAAGTGTTTTTTTAAATTCGGAATATTTTTAAACTTTAGCAGGATATACAAAATAGCGATTATATTTATTGTGTCATTTGCTAACTGCTATGACAATTGTGCAAATTCATATTTTAATTAGGGCAAAGCATTGTGTCATTTGCTATTGCTATGACAATTATGTTAAATCATATTCATTTACTAATTGCTTTGAGAATCATATTTTAATTGGGGCAAATTAAATAAATAAATTAATTGTAGTTTTGTTTTTTTTTTTTTTTTGATTTATTTATAATTTTATAATCATTTAAAGTTGATCGGAATTTAATTATAAATGTAATCAGGTTCGTTAAGAGTCCATTTTAAGGTTTTTTTTAACTAACACTTGGCTTTATTTTTATTTAACGGCTAGCATTGTTAAATACTATGTATAAGTGTTGATAACCATTTGTGTTTGCTTCTATTTAAATACATATGTTGCCTTCATAGTTATTCTCTCTCTTTCGATGATGATAATTTGTTACTGCGTTGCTCTTACACACTGTTTAAATTATTATTCCATTCTTTTTTGTAATTTCGCTTTATTTTGCTAATGGTTTAAGGCTTTAGCTATCGTAAGTTATCGATAACAATAAAAGCTATGCAACAGACAAAAGCTAAATTTTGTATTTAAAATACGAAACATGTTTATTTTATACAACAGAAGTCGCTCACTGACAAAAGCTCAAAGATTTAATAAATAACTAAATAAATATATGAATAAGAGTGTCGAATATACAAAAAAAAAATTTTTTAAAATAAATAAATAATATATGCAGAATTACTTATTGAAAATAAAAATATATATTGATGTAAATATATTAATTCTTACATAAAATTCTGCTCTTGTCTGTTGCACATATTTTTTCTAAATTTGTTGAGCACACGTCAATTGAAAAGTTGTTATCGCATTTCGATTAATCGATTAATAGTAAGTTCCATTAAAACATAAATAATTATAAATATAACTAGTTTAATATTTGCACACATTTCCAATTGATTGGTTAGATTTCTATCACATAGTGAATTTTGATTGCATTTCTCTAATTAAATATTCATATTTTGCTTGCTTTTCGTATTAATGACGTAATTAAATGCAAGCTCAATTTACGTTTTGAGTTTACGTTTGACTTGCTACGTAGTTTACACGTGCAGCGACATTTGCTACGTATGCGTTTCACTATTGCTATCCCCTTTTCGCTCTTTGTTAATGTTTGCCTTGCGCTTTTTATAGACAATGGCGGCTACAAAGCGCAACGCCGGATTAACGTCAGCAGTGCCGCGAGCGACGCTCAACGACGAGGAATTGGTGAGCGAAAGAGAAACAGAAAATAAAAGCTTTCAATGACTAAAAACATTTCTATGTGTGTGTGTGTTTGTGTAGAAAATGCATGTGTATAAGAAAGCCCTGCAGGCATTGATATACCCAATATCGTCAACAACGCCGCACAACTTTGTGCTTTGGACGGCGACGTCGCCAACATATTGCTACGAATGCGAAGGGCTGTTGTGGGGCATAGCGCGGCAGGGGGTGCGCTGCACCGAGTGCGGCGTCAAATGTCACGAGAAGTGCAAAGACCTGCTAAACGCCGACTGCCTGCAACGTAAGTGCAATAACGGAACGTAAGTCAGTCAGACATGTCCGCTATCACAAATGTTCGTTTGTTCGCAGGCGCTGCGGAGAAGAGTTCGAAACATGGTGCCGAGGACAAAGCGAATTCGATAATCACAGCGATGAAGGAGCGCATGAAGCAGCGAGAGCGTGAAAAGCCCGAAATTTTTGAATTGATCAGGTAATGAGTGAGTGTGAGTTCAAAACGAACATGTGTGCAAATGGCTGGTGCGAAGAGAGTGTGATTTGTGTGTGTGTGAGAGAGCTTTGCCTTTAACTTTGTGTATCGTATCGTAGAGCCGTATTCAGCATTGAGGAGAAAAGCCATACGGGCCACATGAAGGCCGTTAAGCAAAGCGTTCTGGACGGCACCAGTAAATGGTCGGCGAAAATTGCGATAACAGGTTTGCAACTGCATACGATATACGATATATGTGCACATACGATATACGATATGTGTGTGGTTATATATTTAAACTAATCAACATTTAACATGTATGTATGTATTATTATTATTATCATTATTATTATTATTATGAATGTATTTTCGATTTTCAATGTTTTCGTCATCAAATCAATGTCTAATTATATATATATGTATCTAATTATATATGTATATATGTATTCGCATATATATATGGATGTGTTTATGTGTGTGAATGATTTGTATGTGCGCATGTGTGAATGCTTGTCTCTCAACTCTTATATATATATATATATATATATAAATATATATATGTTTGTACACACATATACAGAAAATAACCTACCAATGCACACTTAACAGCCAGTTTACAGTTACAAAATGCAATCTTAACATTAACATCATAATTCGTTTGGTTTGCTGTACATACAAACCAATATATTGCGCTTATGAATAGTCAGCATACACCCCGTGTCACTTGAATAAAGCAAACGTCTTAGTTGTTTTTACTTATCCATACTTAAATTAAATTAAATTAAATTACAATGCATACTTAAATTAAATTAACTTCAATTTGATCTGAAGCAATTAATAAATATTAAGAAAAATAGTGATTAACCAGTACCCAAAAAAATGAGGCATTATTTAAAAAATAGGAGATTTTTAAGGAAAATGAAGAATAATTTTGTATGAATCAGTTCTTTTGTAAAATCGAAAAATATTTAAACTGAATATACTATAATACTTTATTAATGTAATACATGAGTAATTATAGCTGTTTGAGCTATTTTTGTGTTTATTTAGTTAATTCAATCTGGATTAAAAGCAGTACCCAGTTTTTAAGAAATGTTTAAAATTATGTACATTTCAAAGGCAGACATTGCATAAAACATCTAAAATGAAAGGAAAAAAAATACCTAATAGATATAACAAAGCTGGAAGTCTTCAAGTAAGTAAATAAGTAAAAGCTTTTAGAGTTCCCTTCAGGCGAGCAGTGTACAAAACAAAATATACTCTAAAACCTAGAATCTAGACTCTAGTAAATACAATGGTTATATTTAGATTTTTAGAAATTTAGAGTGAAATAAGCAATTTACTGAGAGATAAATACTAATCGATATTTATCGATACATTAATGATGGAAATTGAAATGAGCAATTATTTTAGAACTGCTGCTCTCTATTCTAATAATAAATATAAAGAGAAAGAGAGAGAGACAAAGAAATTCGAATCGATATTAATCGATAAACAATGGATGATTGTTAGCGCACCAGCCCCAATAGAAAATACAACTTTAGTTATAAGTTATGGAATTGGTTGCAGTATCCACAATAACAACCCAAATCGAATACAAAAACATTACACGTAATACATATTTAGCTGTTATATATCATATATATATATCCATATGTCTGCAAATATCTGCAATTCAATTCAAGGATGACATTCGGTGTGGATCCAGATACACACATAGATTCATTAGAACAGGCTGAGCACGCAACTGTTGAGGGAACATCTAAATGGTCATGCAAACTAACAATTACAGGTACACGGGCCAAAGCCAGCTCTTTTTGTGCTAAACGCTACTATTATAATTATTATTATTACTATTATTATTATTATTATTATTATTATTGGTATTTTTAATATTATTATTGTTTTGATAATCACTTATATACCCTGTACCTCTAGACAGGTGTCAGAAAAGGTCCCTAAAATATTTCCGAGCTCGAGTTGTCTGTCTTGAATTATAAATATATTTATTCCCCGATTCTTCTAAATATTTATTATATTTTTATTGAAATTTAAATATTACATTATATTTTTAAATTAACTCATTCTCTCCTTTTTGTTTCTTTCATTAAATAAATAATATGAAATATAAATTAAATGTATAAAAATATAACTGTACTATCTTCAACCTTACCTATCTATTTTTTTCAATCTAACTTAAATTTATATTTTACATTTTAGTTTTATATATAATTGCCAAAATAATATAACCTTGCTAATATTTCTTATTTTGTTTTTAATTTAAGTTTCATTTTTAATTCAATTTAATTTATTTTCTAAATACATAAATAGTTAACATTGCGAAACTTTTCCTTAAAAATCTCCCAAACATTTTTTTTAATATTTTTGATTTATAATTTATTGTAATTTAAGCCCAGAAATTATGCTAATATTTATTTTTTTTATTTAAATTTAAATATTAAATTTTACTTTCAATTAAATTTATTTTATGTTCTACTTTTGTAGACGATGTTAAATAAATAAATATATGATTTATGTAGACAATAAATAAATAAATAACACATTACATTACAGAAATCTTACAATTACATCTCATTAGTTAGTTTAAATTTAATATTTTCTTTTTAATTTAATCTGAACTGTTTTTTATTTTTTCTATAATTTTACACTAAAATACTGTAACTAGCAACTGAAACTCTTTTCTGACCTGGGTACAGGGTATCTGCTAGTCGATCGCCTTCGACTAGTTTGGTTTCGTTTTTGTTTTGTGTTTTTAGCGAGTTTCATTGCTTCGATCTGCCACTTTAACTACACGATTAGTGGTTTATATTCACATAAATTCCGAACCGATTGCCCCAAAGCATGAGTTCTAAATATATATGTATCGATACATATCGATGAGCATACAAAAAATGCCGATTAATATTTCAATTTTGAACCAATCCAGTTGAAAAACAAGCACTTTTCAAATTAAATCTGAATCTGAATAATTTAAGCATGTTTCCCCCCCTCCCCCCCCTGGAGAATATTTCTCTGCTCAAAACTAAACCTATCTTTTCAGTCAGAGTGTAGAATTTACCCCATAAAACACGCACTTGAGTGTTGGCTCTGTCTAGCTTTCCGATTAACTTTGCTATTGTAAATATTTATATTCACAAATACACCAACAATAAAACTATTTTATAGCAAATAATTTATGTGAATAATACAAACTTGATTTCCTTTCTTATATTTCGAAATAAAAAAACAAAACAATACACATAAATACATACACATGCGCACCTTTCGACAACATAAAAAAACAAGGCAACACAATACTCTGTATAAGGCTGAAACATCTTTAAAAAAAACACACCAAATCATTATTGACATACAAAATGGTTTAAATGCCTCCCTTTCAGATGTTTCTTACATAGTTACGCATAGAAATTCTTATCTTTAGACAGATAACAAGTGCGATCGTTCCCGATAAACAAATCTATCGACATCTATATATCGATAGAGTTATTAAAATATTTATTAAATAAATCGATATATATAAATAATACTTACTAAAAGAACAATATAATATAATATAATATATAATAATAATAATATTAATAATATAATTAGAACATTTAATATTATTAGTATTAAATATAATTCTTAATATCCAAAGCAATCAACATTAAAATGATGTCGGCAATAGTCGTACAGATTATGGCGACTATAGCGTTCCTACTTGTTAAATCTAATAAATATGAATATTTGATAACAGTTTGTATATACCATGAGTAAATTTTTAAACTTAACTTTCCATACATAATGGAGAGTTGGCCAACTTACTTACGTGTATGCATGATGCCGGTCGGTCGAAATATAACTTATGTGTGTCGCTCTGTGGATCGTGTATAAAAGTAGTATACCACTCCTGTATAAACGTAGAACACATGTCCATAAAACACCATAAAAATCACATTAAAAATTCACTTCTGTTTTCGGTTATTATTATAATTGTAATAAAACCTGAAACTGAAATTTAAATACTTATACTAAGATACCTACTCTTATACTTGTTTGAATACTAATCTTACACTTGTACCTATGACTAAACTTGTACTTATATTATTGCTCTTCATTGCCTCGCAATTCTTCTTCTGCTTCTGTCTCCACTAAATGTTGTATATTTTCTCTTTCTCTCGTTAATTTTAGGATTATTGTGAGGTTTCTTTTTTCTTCTTCTCCTCTTCTTTTCCTATTTTGCCTTTGCGCTCTTCTAAAATTCTCTCCAATCCTTTACTGGAGTTGTGTTTCTCTGCCTCTCTAATTTTTCTCTAATGAAGGGTTTCAACCTTTGGAATTTTTAAAAATATAATATTGATAAAAATTAAATACATGTACGTATTTAATATTTAAGAAATCCAGCGAAAGGCGCTATGACCTATGTTGTAAATTAAATGAAAACCAATTTTACTTTATATGTATATATTTTTTTTTTATCAATAAATTCATTTTCCGGTGCTTTTTGTAATTGAAATGAGAATTAAACAATAACATATTTCACGTTATTTATTTTTTTACGTGTAAATTGAACTGAAAATTAAATAAAAACCTTTCTCTCTTTATATAAATATGTATTTTTAAAATAAATTATTTATCCAGTCGGCTTTGTAAACGAGATCAGATTTAAATATAAACTATCTATATTTGAAACTAAATTAAAGATGAGAATTAAATAAAAAAGCTAGTGTAAATTGTAGCTGAGCTGGGAATTGAATAGAAACGTGTTTCAGTAGTAATTTGCAGATAATTAAAAAAACCTGTTTTTCTTTATATATATATATTTTAATTGCTCGTCCAACAAAATTTAACAACCAATAAAATGTTATTAATTTTATAACACATGAGGATTAATTGTTTTTCGATAAATATGAAAAATAAATATAATTATATATATATTATGGACATATAAAATATATATTTGTAATGCTATAAAGCAGATCTGTTTGTGTAGCATTCAGCTTATGCCTATAGCCAAACCAAACACTCTGAGCTCAAACAACTGAGCTTCCCATAGCCTTTTATTCACACTACTCTTTACTTACTCTACTTACTCTTTATAAAAAAATTTGTATATATCACAAACAAAATAGCCCCTGTCAAACCAAAGCTGTTAATGTGCTGCAAGCTTCAAACACAACCTTCAAACGCACAGTGCAGAGAGCTGCTGCAATCGAACATGTTGTTGCTGGCTGTTGAACAGAGCTAGCCTGGACACGTATAGCAAAGAGCTTTCTGTTAGGCGACGAACGCTCGTTGCGCTCGCCAAGCACATTGCTATGTTCGTTTCGAATCTTTCAGCCTTTCAACAACAATACAACAACATCCAACGTTAACTTGCACGTTTCGAATTCGAAATTCGAGTTCGTCGAAACTTTTGGTTGGTTTTTAAGCTGGATTTATGATTGTTATTATTATTATTATTATTATTTTAATGAGTGTGTTTCGTGTGTGTGTGGTTAAAAATGCTATTTAATTTGTTAATTGTCCACTTTTTATACTGTGAATGCATAAATGTGTTTTTTCTGTATATATATATATATAAATAATTAATTAATTAACCAACTAATTTTCGCACGATATTTGTGCCGTTGCAATTTAAATTTAGCTTACACACCACGTAGTAATTGTGTCAATCAGTCAATCAATCAATCTGACTGATCTGAACTGATTCCCAACTTTTATTGCGAGCCGAGTTTCTTTAATTAAAAACCAAAAAACTTCCGTTTTTTCTCTTCTTCTTTCTCCCTTGATAAACAAAACTGAACAACAACAAAACGAAAAAAATCGAATAAAAAAAACCAATTGGAATTGTATAACAATAACAAAAAAAATCTCTCTCATAACATTTATGTTCGTTTCAAACCTCAACGCAAAAACCCACAAAACAAAAAATACGCACACCCAAAAAAAAATATTCTACACAAAAACAAAAAAAACTACATATAAACAAAAATACACATACCATAAAAAAATAAAACGTACACACAAAAATAATTAAAATACATTCAAAACAAAAAAACTGCACAAAAAAAATATATTTACACCCAAACAAACAAAACTGCGCAAATTAAACATATACCCGTAACCAAAAACTGCATACACACACAAACCAAAAAATAATACCAACCACAAACATGACTCACACTTTCTCTTTGGGGGTTCTGGTATTGAAACGAATAAAAAAACAAAACGAAAATCGAAAAAACGCAAAACTCAACCAATTCGAATTCGAAATTCGATGTGTGCAGTGATTTGTGCTCAAGGCCTGATAGCGAAGGATAAAAGCGGTACGAGTGATCCATATGTGACGGTGCAGGTTAGCAAGGTGAAAAAGAGAACGCGCACAATGCCCCAGGAGCTAAACCCTGTGTGGAACGAGAAGTTTCACTTGTGAGTATTTTCCCCACTACTAACAACAACTTCTACTACTACCACCACCACCAACACTACTACTACTACTACTATTCCTATTCCTTACAACTCTATTACTATTTCAACTACTACTTTCGCTTTGTGTTTGTGTTGTGTTGTGGCCCCCACCAACCAACCAATCACAGATTTTCTAACTATTTTGTACACAACTAAAGTTCTACTACTTTTTATACGCACTTTCGCTACTTACAACTACTTTTGTCTATTTGTACATAATTAGCTTCATTTATGTGTCTATCCATTTCGGTTGCTTGGTTTTGTATGAGAGCCAACAACTTGTTTTGTTTGCCTTGGTGTCGCCTTTGTCGTTATTCGCGCTCTCTCTAGCTCTCTTCTTTGTATGCTGCGCACAACACTGCACAAAACCTTCTTAGACCGCATCGATCGATTGCACTCAGCGAGAGAGCTTTGGGCGAGCGGAGCTCCCAGTTGCAAAAGCTTAATATTAAGTTTCTTCTTTGCTCACTGTTACAAAACCTCGTTTTGATAGTTGTCATTCAATATCTGTATATGGACCAGCGTTCAATTCAGCTGTAAAAGCTGCTTTACTTGGAACACTCAAAAAAAAAAATCAAGTGCCCTGAAAACTAGACAATTTTCGGGACTTTCGCAATAATTTTTAAATATGTAAAAAATTACTAAACAATATTAATAATAATAATAAATATAATACTTAAAAAGAAGTCATAAGAGTTAGCACAGCTGCTTTCCTATATTATTATTATCTATTATTGAGAAAATTATTCTAAAACGCATAAATAAAAATTCGTAATTAAGAAACCCATACCTACAATGAAAAATTAATCAACTTAGCAGCAAAGTTCGCAAAGTTAGAAAGAATTAATTGCTATTTTATAGAAATGTTTTAAGAACTAATATTTTCTAAAAAGTAGAAATAATAAAAATAATTCTTATTTAAAGATTACTCTTTACACTCCACAGCTTTGCTAGTTTTCAGAAAATTAAGACAAAAACTGAAACCGAATATCAACAAATTAAAAGTATCCGTTCTTAGGTACAATTGCACCAGAACTGCAAGAACTGAGAGTATTATTAATTTATTATTATTATTAGTATTATTATTCTTATAAATGAAATTAGATTTCATATGTGATTAATTAATTTTTATTTTGTAAATGAGTGCAATAATTTTGTATATTATTTTTTATGTGTGTGTGAAACAAATTTTATAATTAGCGAGGGAATTTAATGTTTAATATGTATATATAAATTATTATTAATAATATTATTGGGGGAACTTAGCTATATTTATTGAATAGGGCATCCTTCTGAGTCCCCAGCCCAATTCTTGCATGAAAACTTGATTGAGTTTAGAGAAATAATTCCCTGGGATTACCACACAACGTTTACCGGCCAAGTAAATATTAATATTGCGAGGTACTTTTAAATACATATTTATTTGCATTCGTTTAAAAAAAAAAATATATATATACCAAAAATGCACAAATCTCTTAATTAATTAATTCTTGAGCCTAATTTCATAACTAATGTCCATGCATGTAAAACCTTCCGACACACGATATATATAAGGATTTCTAGGGTTGCCATCATACCACAAAATTGAATACTTAATATCTTTATATATATATATATATATACCTACAAATATATACTAAAAAAATCACAGTGAGTGCCACAATTCTTCGGATCGCATCAAAGTTCGTGTTTGGGATGAGGATAATGATTTAAAATCGAAATTGCGCCAGAAATTGACACGCGAATCGGATGATTTTTTGGGTCAAACAATTATTGAAGTCCGTACGCTGTCTGGTGAGATGGATGTGTGGTATAATCTGGAGAAACGTACGGATAAATCAGCCGTATCCGGCGCAATCCGATTGCACATCTCCGTGGAGATCAAAGGCGAGGAGAAGGTGGCACCCTATCACGTGCAGTACACCTGCCTCCACGAAAACCTCTTTCACTACCTCTGTGAGGAGAACTGCGGCATGGTAAGACTGTCCCTACAGTTGCGGTCAAAACTATAGCAACACTCTGCGACATTATTTCTTATGAATGGGGAAAACAGAGCATTTGGTTTGAAATTTTTTTAAATCAAAATTTCTAATATATATTGTTCAGAATTCCCAATATAAAATTAGCAAATCTCTTAAATATTATATTATTATTTATATATTCTTATATTTTGATACCGTTTTGTATCGGTTACACCCCACTGCCTGTTCTCTTGCTTTTTTTAATTTAAAGAAAGAAGTGGCATAAAGTAACGAATAAATAGAAATCGTTTATTTTCTTCTAATTTGCATAATTATTATGAGTACTATTATTATTTAATATTATATATTTAACATCATTATTATTATTATGCATAATTGTATCTTTTAATTAATTATTTAACATTATTTTTATTATTATTATTATATGTAGTATTTATATTTATATGGTTAATATTTATTATTATTATTTCTTAAGTGCACATTTAAAAAAAAGGCTGAATTCATTTTTTGCGTTAATTTTCTGTTATTTTTGCCAAAATGTGTTAATTTTTTTAAAAATGAAAACGTTGAATTAAATCATGGATTTGTGTTTTGTTTGTTTCTTAGTTATTTTAAGAGTATTTTTCATCTATTTAAAACGAATTTATAAAATGCATATTGCTTGAAATACAACTTTATACAAGTTACCTAGAGAGAGAGAAAGTTGCTTTTATTTTTGCCGCAATTGTATATTAGCTGAGTTTAAGCTGGGTCTGAATTTCTTGAATTATTTCATAGGTCAAGCTGCCCACGCAGAAAGGTGACGATGCATGGAAGTTGTACTTTGACGAGATTCCCGAGGAGATTGTCGATGAGTTCTCCATGCGATATGGCATCGAGAATATTTATCAGGCCATGACCCATTTCCATTGTCTGTCAGCGAAATATCTCTGTCCCGGCGTACCGGCTGTGATGAGCACCCTGTTGGCCAACATAAATGCATATTATGCCCATACAACTGCCTCCTCAGCTGTATCGGCCAGCGATCGATTTGCGGCCAGCAATTTTGGAGTACGTATTACCCATATACTTATCTAATATTATTTCTCTTTTGTTTTGTAAGCTTTGAAATGGTCATCGCAATCTCTTTGAAAGGGTCTTCGCTGGCTATTTGTTTAGATTGCCTACAAATATATTGCCTATAAAGGATAAAAATCGATATGCCATGCCATAACATAAAATCACTTGTCATTTACTTATTACCTATTTTTGTAGTTTTCCAGAAGTAAACAAGTAAAAATATTAAATTTGAAATATCAAAGCCTATCGATAGAAATCGATAGGTTGTTAAATCAATAGCAGCTTAGTGCTAACTGCATATCTTTCATTATTTTTCTACAATTAACACAGAGGTTTGCAGTCGATCAGTCAATATTTAAATACAACCTTTGTTTTTTTTTCTTTTTTCTGATTTGGTTTTTCCATCGGTTTTTTTTTTTTTGTAACATTTGCAGAAGGAAAAGTTTGTCAAGTTGCTGGATCAGTTGCATAACTCACTGCGGATTGATCTATCGATGTATCGGAATAATTTTCCCGCATCTAGCCAAGAGAAACTTATGGATCTTAAATCAACTGTTGACCTATTGACCTCCATAACATTCTTCCGCATGAAGGTGAGTAAAGGCATGGATAGAAATACGATAACATGTCAAACAATCGATTCATTGAATAGGTTCAAGAGCTATCGAGTCCACCGAGAGCGAGTACGGTTGTCAAGGATTGCGTCAAAGCTTGTCTTAGATCCACTTATCAATTCCTATTCGAAAACTGCTACGAACTCTACAACAGAGAATTTCAGGTACGTAATTACGTATTACTTATTATAACTACTATGAATTACATGGAATCACATCGCAGGTGGATCCAAACGAGGCGAAACGTGATACGGACGACCATGGACCAAAGCTGGACACCGTCGATTTCTGGCACAAGCTGATTGCTCTGATTGTATCTGTTATTGATGAGGACAAAAACAGCTATGGCACCGTCCTCAATCAATTCCCACAAGAACTGAATATCGGACAGGTATATATATAACTATATTATATTATATTATGGTATATTGTATCATATTATATTATATTATATCATACTATATTATATTATTTTATAATTAGATATATTTATAACTTGGTTAGAAAATAAACGAACGTAAATACAGCTGTGGCAATAATAATAGTACCACATGAACGCAGATTTTTTCGACACCCTTAGAAACATATCCTGGTCTGTGTCCGCGTCAAACAACGTGTACAAATTGGAGTGATACGTCCTCTAAAGCGTTGGCATATCGATAAAATCCATAGTTGCAAATCGATAAAGCATACCTCCTACCTGTGCCCATAATCGACAAAACCCGATTTTTCAGAAAGTGTAAATCGATAAGCTTGCATGCGTTTTGGCAGTGGAACAAGTGAACTAAAAAAAACAATTTTATTCGACATTTTCAACTTATTTAAATTTAATTTTATAAGAAAGAAAACAAATGAACGCAAAAAAATAATACCACCATTTTTGCAAAAGGAAATTAAAAATTGAAAAAATAAAAATAAATAAATGACATAAATAAAAAGATAATGCGATAAAGAGTTCATTTAAAGTGCTTTATGTTGCGGGCGCATTACTAAAATTTAACTTGTGAAGAGAATACTAAACAATATGTATTAAAAATCCATATATGAAAGAATTGGCAAAAAAATGCTTTGTTTTTCTCATTCATATGCAATAATGTCGTAAAGTGGTGCTGTTATTTTGCCTCAACATATTCATGCAGTTTGCTGCAACTTTTTGCTCTAAGCGAACATTTCCGCATATACGAATCAGGGACACGAACCCGAACCGAAACTCAAGCCCGATTTCAACGTAATAGCGAATCAGCTGTCGACCGCTTTAGCGAAATCTTGAAGCATGCTCAATGTTGCCGCTGCATACATCCAAACACATGCTTGCCTGCTGCTGCTGTTTAAGCTCAGCGAACATTTGCTCATTTTCGATTGTCTGCTTCTGCTGCATACAAGCAGGCAGTAGACAGCGGCGCTCAGCTTGCTTCGAACTTCGAATTGGGCGCAAGCTAACAACAAACACGAACGGGAACACGAAGCCGATGCCGAGAACTTTAATACGCTTGGGCAAGCAACGACTGTAACAATTTTCGTTTTTAGTTATCGGCTGCGACGATGTGGGGCCTGTTCGCAGTGGACATGAAGTACGCACTCGAGGAGCATGAGCAGCATCGCTTGTGCAAGTCATCGGCTTACATGAATCTGCACTTTCGCGTCAAATGGCTGTACAGTAACTACGTCAAAGAGGTGCCGCCTTACAAGGGGGCTGTACCTGAATATCCCGCCTGGTTCGAACCCTTCGTCATGCAGTGGCTCAATGAAAACGACGATGTGTCCCTGGAATATCTGCACGGTGCCTTTAATCGTGACAAAAAGGACGGGGTAAGCTAAAAATAAAACACAGATTATTTATATTTTTAAATATTTATGTATTTACATTTCATTTATAAATTTATTTTTTTAATATCCATATATTTATTTATATAAATATTTATTTATTTATATATTCATCTATATATATGTATCTTCTTTAAAATTCTCGGACTATGCAAATGCTCTCCCTCTCTCTGCCTCTGTCTATGTGTCTGTCTCTCTCTCTCTCTCTCTCTCTCTCTCTCAAACTCTGATGACTATTGCCATTTTCATTGTATATTTGTATATTCGATCCAATTAGTTCCAAAAGAGCAGTGAACATGCTTTGTTCTCCAATTCGGTTGTCGATGTTTTCACACAATTGACGCAGTGCTTCGATGTTGTTAGCAAGCTCGAGTGTCCAGATCCAGAAATTTGGAAACGTTACATGAGGCGTTTTGCTAAGACTATCGTAAAAGTACTCATTGCCTATGCTGATATTGTGAAAATGGAGTTCCCAGAGCATATGAGGGACGAACGAATTGTAAGTACAACGGAGCAACTTACTCATCCAGGCGCTTTCACAAATACAAAAACATAAATATAAAATATGTGTAAATGTAAAATATAATCATTTTTAATTAAAAAATCACATACATTTTTAGATATCTGATCAATTGTATAAATAATAAATGTTAATTAGAAGATAGCCAGCCTGGCGCATGTAACAAAATTGCATGACCAAAAAAAAGAATTAAAAATAACTTAATATCTAATCTGTCGTATGAATAATAAATGCCGTCCACAAAAGAAGGTCTGCCTGTCGTTCTGAAGGAAGTGCGTACTAACAAATATATATATAAATAATTTTAAAAAAATTCAAAAAGTTAAATATAAACATAATAAAATGTTTACTAAAAAATCACATAGATAATCTAATAAATCGATTAATAATAAATGCCAACTGTAAAATGGTCCGTGCATTACATATTTAAAAAATAATCAAAATTAAAAAAAAAAATAAACTACAAAAGATTTGAATTTTTTTAATTTTAAAAATTACGCACAATGACAAATATATTTATATATTTAATTTATATTTGATGAATAATAATCATGAAAAATGAATGCCACCTACAAGATGGTCTGCCTGCAGCTCTTACACATTAGCAAATAAATAATAATAAGAAATAAATGAAATATCTTGCTCTGCCAGGCCTGTATTCTGATGAACAACATACAGCAGTTGAGAGTGCAATTGGAGAAAATGTTCGAGTCGATGGGCGGCGATAAACTGGAGGAGGATGCTGCCAACATTCTCAAGGAACTGCAGCAGAACCTTAACTCCGCCCTGGATGATCTAGCCACGCAGTTTGCTATAAGGCAAGACCAATAACTTTACAATCGAATTATTTATAAACAAATATTTACTATAAAATTATGAATTATTTATTATGTAAAAGCATTTTATTTCTACATTAATTTCATTTATTGTTGTCTTATATTTGATTTCTTGTTTTTCCACAATTTAATTGAATTCTTTCAACTTATTCAAAAAAAGAATACGATTTTAAGTTCATTAAATATTTTGAAATTTTCAAAACGAAAATTATGAATTCTTCTTGAAGAAATGAAAGCACTTGCACACTGGCTTACATTTGGGTGTGCAAAATGTTTTTAAAGTGTTTTCAACAATGAAACTGAATAATATATATAATATTATCTATAAATGAAAAATAAATTATAATTAAATATATCTATAGCTGAGCATAGTTTATATCGTAGTCGATGCTTATTTATTTTCAATTGTTTTTGTATAGTTTGGAACCACGCATTACACAATCGGTGCGGGAATTGGGCGACATGCTGCTCTCCATCAAGGGCGGAAGTGGGCCTTTGACAGCGGGAAATCAGGCTGTGCAACGAAATGCAGTTGCCGTTGAGGCAGATGATGTGTTGAGGCCTCTGATGGATCTGCTCGACGGATCCTTGACCCTATATGCCCAGTCCTGTGAGAAGACGGTGCTGAAGCGACTGCTCAAGGAGCTGTGGAAGATTGTTATGCGAATTCTGGAGAAGACCATAGTGCTACCCCCAATGACTGACAAGACGGTAATTAAATTATAAATAATTATTTAAATATAAATTGAATATAAAAAAATATGTATATAAAAATATATATATATTGAAATTAAATAATAATTAAAATATAAATATATTTAAATATAAAAATAAAAGAAAGTACATTATAAATCAATTTAAATTTATATTTAATTCATATTAATATATCAATAGATTTATAATAAATATAAATTAAATACCAATTAAAATAAATTATAAATCTATTGAATTATGAAGATTAATCGAAATATAAATACAGATAGAAATTGAATAATTAATAATTAATAATTATGTTTGTTTAGATGATGTTCAAGCACCTAACTGATAACGCAAAGAATTTGGCATCAAATGCAAAAATCGAAGATATGGGCCGTTTGTTCAAATCGCATATGGCTGGCAAGCAGGATGTGAAAAGTGCCCTTAGCGGTGTTATGGACATATCAAAGGAGGTGGAAAAGAATCTATCACCCAAACAATGTGCCGTACTCGATGTTGCCTTAGATACAATCAAACAATACTTCCATGCCGGCGGCAATGGATTGAAGAAGACCTTCCTCGAGAAGTCATCCGAGCTGCAAAGTCTCCGCTACGCACTCAGCCTATACACCCAAATGACAGACACACTCATCAAGACATTCATCTCAAGCCAAGTGCACGAAGGTCTGTAAAAACAATCAGTTCCCAATCAGCATCAATCTTTACATTCTACAATCTTTATTCTCTAGTTGATGCTGAGAATGCCGAGGAAAGTGTGGGCGAGATTTCAGTGCAAATCGATCTATTCTCGCATCCGGGCACGGGAGAGCACAAAGTTAATGTAAAAGGTAAAAAATATAATAGATTTCCTAGCCTCCTAGCCTCATAGTGGTCGTAGCACTCCAATTTTTACACTTGTCTGACGATTGCACAGAGTAGTATTTGTTCCTAGTTCCAAGACATTCGGACGGACGGGCGGACAGACGGACAGACAGCATGACGAAAAGTGCACAAAACCAAATCAGGCATTTTTTTTTCTTTTCTTAATTTAGAATTTAGAATAATTTCTAGAAAATGTTTCTAAAATATAAAAAAATCATATTTTTGGAGTTAGCGATTTGTGATTTTAGAAATGTTTTTCCTATATTTAGAAACTATTTCTAAAAGCAAGATAAAAGTTTCTAATTTAGTGAGCCTATTTCTAAAATGCACAGAGACTAGAAGAGCTTGAATTTAAGTTCTCTTATACCTTTCGCAAATCATTTATTAATATATCTATTAATATAAATCGATACCCAATAAAAGGACAAATTTTTTAGGTATAAGCTAACAATTCAAATATGCCTCGAGATATATTGTTAATAAACTTTCATAAAGATGGAATATACCCAAATTAAGTCTCCTCCTAACTGGTTTTTATTTGGTTTTTGCTCATTTTCAGTTGTGGCTGCCAACGATCTGAAGTGGCAAATACCTTCTGGTATGTTTAGGCCATTTGTGGAAATAAATCTGATTGGACCGCATCTGCAGGACAAAAAACGGAAGTATGCAACAAAATCAAAGTCAAACAACTGGTCGCCCAAATACAATGAATCCTTCAGCTTGTAAGTACTTTTAATTACATTTATATTTTATACATATTTTATTTAAAGGATTATTTTAAATGTATTTTTTAGTTTATATTCTTAAAAAATTAAATAATGTTAGATATAAGTTTGTGTATAATTTAATACTTTAATTTTGTTAATTTTTTTTTGTTTCGACTAATATAATAATATAATTGAATTTATAATATATTTTTGTTGTAATTAAATACACCCAGAAATAATATTAGATTGTGTAAATTTTAAAATTTAAATCTAAAAAGCATGTATTTAATTTAATTGAATTTTTCATTTAATAAATTAATTTTATATGTTTATATATTTATTTTTATAGCGCCATTGGCAATGAAGAGCAATTGGATTTCTTCGAGCTGCATATTTGCGTCAAGGATTATTGTTTCGCCCGTGACGATCGACTCGTGGGCGTGGCAGTGATACCCCTCAAGGATATTTCAGAAAAGGTATAATATATAGATATATATATATATATATATGTATATATATATATATATACATATATATATATATATGTATGTCTGTATTTATACATATCTTATAAATATTTCTTATTTTTTAATTGAAATTTAACAATACATTTTTTTTTGAATAAATATATATATATACATATATCTATATTACTCTATATTGAATAGGGATCGGTGGCATGTTGGCTGCCCCTGCAGCGCCGCATCGAAATGGATGAAACAGGCTGGACCATTTTAAGGATATTATCGCAAAGGAATAACGATGAGGTTGCCAAGGAATTTGTTAAGCTTAAATCGGAGATACGTCAGGAACCGACCATGGGCACTTAACTCTCTCACACACAGTTACACACACACACACCCAACCCCACACCCAACCCCACACCCACACCCACACACACACCCACAGTTTAAGGTTGAGTTTGGAACGTATGCATTAACGTTGACTTTGAATCGTGCATGCAGTTGTCGCAGTGGTCCGGGCCTTCTGTATCGCCAGGAGATTCTCACCTACAAGGCTTAACCAAGAAAACAAACACACAAAAAAAAAGGAAACACACATATGCTCAATCTAAACACAGAACATTCTTATTCATAGGAGAATTTATACATTAAAGTAGCATTATGAAAAACTATCCCCAACAAATACATATTTAACAAAAAACATATACACTCCAAAACAAAAAAGATACACAAAAAAACGTATAACTCTAAGCTAATATGATATTATTTTGGCGCCATCAACTTACATCATATTTATCATATAAATAAACACAATCTGTACAGATGTACAAAAAAAAAGAAAAAACCAAAAAATATATACACAATTTGCTTCCCCAAAAGAACCAAAGGATTACATTCCATATTCACCTATCTACACATATACATATATATACATTCATAATTACATCGGGAATGTAAAATTGTCATTAAACGCACATTCCTAGATTTTTGTAAATAATAAGTACCTGTGTATAAATTTCATTGTTTTTATTTTCGTTTTTTTACACTAAATTTGTTAAATATTATTTTTGTGCATAAAATAATTACATAATAATTAATAATAATTTTCTATTGTAACAATAGAATTAGCCTATTATCGAATAATTGTCAAAATATATACATATATAGATATATATATATATATATATACATATATGTATAAATAAATATGAAGAAAAACCACTTTTTGCAATTATTTTTATCGATAGTTCGATATTTGCCGGTTCCGGCAGAGGCTAAAAATCGGTAGCCTAGTTCTTTCAGATATGATTTCAGCATTCGCTTTCATCTTATCGATTCCGATTACTGTTGCTACTCACACGACATACACACACACAAACACTCATAAAAACAAAAGAGAACTTTGCAGTCGGACGTAACCGACAGCGAAATACTTTCATACTATACATAATGCCAGCTGAAAATAGGTAGCAAAGAAATGACGTCCAAGTTTGCTTTTCAAATTGAGGTAGGTATAAGCTTATGTTACCTTACTTCGAAGTTTGGTAACTGTAGCTCTTAAATAGCGGGAGATATAGGCTTCTGAAAATTTTGGAGGCGGGTGTTACCAGTAACATACTTTCAAAATTTGATGACTAGCTTACAAATTGTGGAAGATATGCGCATTTCAAATTTCTAGGGCCGATGCTGGCTGTAGTCGAAAAAAATGTCACTTTAAATTGAAAAGAAGAAACATTTATAATTCGAGAAAAAGTCTGTTTTGTTTTATTTTTAATAGAAATAATTTTCTAAAAATCTGACAGCATAGATTCAAAATTACGTATTTAATTGAAAATAATAGATTTACATTTATTTAATTGACAGCTTTTCAGCCAACAAGCAACAAACAGTTGCTTATACATATATTTATTTAATAAATTTGTGTACATTAGTATTTAATATTTATATTTATATGTATAAATGTATATAGGAAATCAATTTAAATTATATATATAATATAGTATTGTATTGTATTTAATGCTTGGATCTATCTATGCCTAGCTGCTCATCCCATTCGCTTGCGATATATCGATTTATTGATAGGCGATTTAACCCCACTTCTGAAAGAGTCCCATGCGCTGGCATCGACAATTGCTGCCCCACAAATTGCAGCGACATGAGCTGCTGAAGCAACAATCGCCTGGCCGATTGTCACACGCTCCATTCCGACGAATGCAACCCTTCCGATAAGCATGGACCCTGTACGAGGACCGACGTCTGTGGAGTAAGGATTTAAGACAGGATCATTGATCAGATTCGAAATCTCCTATTATTAGCTGAATGTCAACGAACATCTGGCGACGCAGAAATTGACAATAAAATAAATAAATCAAATGTACTTATTGTAAGTCGCCTTAAAGAAAATATATTATTACTTAATGTCGACCACACATATTTCACTTGAAATTAAAAAAACAAAAAGCATCTATAATGCATTTTAATGAGCAGAACAATACAAATTTTGAAAGCCGACAAATAAAATAAATATGCACTTACTTATCAATTCTTGAAGTTGGAAATGTGTTGGGATCATCGAATGTATTTGTAGCAATTCCAGAATATTTGTTGCGGCTCAAGGTGCCTAAACAACAATTCGCAATTAATGTTTAATTGAGATTAATTAATATAATATTATTTTAATTGATCTTATTTATTTATTTAATGTGGACATTGCAATCTACCAACTGAGAACAGCCCACAATTTTATTATTTATCGCTTATTATTTTACTTTTTATAACTGAAATATATTTTTTGCAACTTACTCCAATATATTTATGTTAAATAAAATCAGTCCACAGTTTTTGAAAAGGTTTTCATAATTAGAAACATGGGAGTAAGGTTACTAATTAAACTAAATCAAATTAAATAGAAGAAATTGAATTAAAAAATTCAAAATGAAAGTAGAAATTAAATAAAATTAAACATTTTATAAATTAATCTGCGAGTTTTCAATTATTAAATGGTACAATATTTGGTTTAAGGATCGCAAAACCAGTAAAAAATATATGAAATTAAATAAATACAATTTTTGGGGTTCTTTAGCAAATGACAAGTTTTTTATTTATTTATCTTCAATCAATCAAGAAATATACAAAAAATAAATGTAATTAAATATAATTGAAAACAAAATTTAATAGTTGAAAAAAATAAGTTAAATAAAGTGCGACACTTTTCACGTAGGTAAATGATTGTACATTTATAGATATATATTTATAATAATTATATATATACTATTTTTTATGGCTATCTCCTTAAACGTGTATACATAAATTGTATGTATATCTCCTGTATACGTAATATTTTTCATGTATTGCATTTGACGAACCAAAAAAGGCGTTCAACGCATTCTCCACATTCATGTCCTGCATTTCGTGTACAGCTGCCATATGTTCACGATCCGGGAGTTCACTGTGCACCCGAATGCCAACTACTTGTTGCAACAAAACAACCAATAAAATTGTCAAAATACCAATTGTTTTGAATGTGAAACGCTTTCGAGGCGGAATTAAATACATATTGAAAATAGACAAATTAAAATTGAGAAACTATTGGAAATCTTTTTCAAATTGCGAATTGCGTTTTAAAAAAATAACTCCGGCAAAATTGTTGCTGCCACAGCTCAATACTCACTCAATACTGGGCACGGACCGAGCAATTTTTCCTCTTTCACTCTTTTCTCTTATTTCTTTTTTTTTTGTTCCATTCAACTCGTTTTTCAAATGCGTCTGCGCCGCAAAAAAAAAATTACCACATCCCTTGCGGGTGGTTGAATGGGTGACTGGGTCAATCTCCCATTAAAAATTGGTTTATATTAAATGGGTATATTAATTTACTGAAAATTTAAGCAACAGTCATAAGGAAACATCTCCAAAAATTAAAAAAAATAAATTCAATGTTTCAAACCGAAACAGATAATTTCGTAATTAAATAATTTAACTTTCGGAAGTTGCCGAATACTCGTATATAGAGAAATTTGATATATGAGTTCTCCTAAAGTTTAAGTTTATTTTATTTATCAATATATATCGATGTGCGATAACAATAAAAGTCTCAAATTTAAAGTCACACACATCCCAAAGATATATAATATTTAATTTTATATATTATGAAACCATAAATAACATCAAAATCTCATACGAAATACCCAAGCGATGAGTGAAAAACTATTCACATATTTTTTAAACTAATATTTATTGTGTAAGAGCTGATTTAAGGGTATCTCGTAGTCGATCAGACTCGGTTCGAACGATCCTGCTGTTTCATTTATCAGCAATGTAGTTCCATTTTCTTTAATATTGCAAGCAAATGTAAGTAAATAAGAAAATGAGGGAAAAATACTTTATTAATATTTGCAATTATATATATAGATGTACTACCGGTGCTATAATTTTTCACTCGTTACTTTTTAGCACTCTTCCCTTCTATTGAAAAAAGACAATATTTGAAAAAATTACATATATATAATATTTAAAAAAATTATATATCTATATTTCAAAAAAATTGCAATATGAATGGTTTTTATTTCAAGCGTTACGGTACTCGTCACGTTAAAGAGTTACATTTAAAACGTTACTCACTGCTTCACACACTCGTTACTGTTAGTTAGTTGTCCGTTTAAAGCAGCCATCTGTGGTTGCTCAACTTTAAATTTCGATAGCCAATCATTGCTGTCATTTTAGCTTATTAACGCACAAAACAGCCAATAAAAACTAACAAAACTATTAACAAAACAAAATAAATTAATAAAGCTTAAATGCCATTCGCATTTAGCCCCAACTATTTCTACTACCTTTAATATATCTTTCTCCCCTTCTTATCAAACTTGGCAACACTAATAAAGGCAGTTTACATCGATTAATTTGAGCTGAAGTATAAAAATAAATGAATTACCAAATATAAAGGCTGCATTTTATATTTTAATGTTTAACAATACTAAACTATTAGTGAATAATTAGTTGTATAATTTAGGATTATGCCTTAAATAACGTTTTACCCAAATTTAAATGTTTTATATGTACACCGATCGAGTTATTTTTGATTGATACATAATTTAATTACATGTTCTATTTTATTTCGTTAAGTCAATGGAAAAATGCAATTGAATAACTAAAAACAAACAAATAAAAACTACTACGTAATGTTTCTTACACTGTTTACAACAATGTCAAATATATACGTATATATACATATATATGTGTGTGTGTTATGTGTATAATAAACCCCCCAAAAAATGTGTGTCCTGATCTCAGCTGAATTGCTTTGTTTATGCTTTTTTCCTTTTCATTTTCAATTGCTTTCTGAAGGGCGAGTTTTGTGTTTTTTTCTTTTTTATTTCCTTTTTGAGTACTTTGCTTATGTGTTCGCTTGCGAGCGAGTCAACTGCTCACGCGTTCGTTTGCTTGCTCAAGTGTTCACTCTGCTCCCTCGCTGCTCATGCGATCACTCTGCTCACTCGCTGCTCATGCGTTTGCTCTCTTTCTCTGCATCTCTCATTCGTTTGTGTTGTGACGTATTTAAATCTGACGCTCGCCAATTGTTTTTGAATAATATTCATAATAATAATAAAAGCTCACGCGCGCAAACGCAATGCAAATCATATTTTATATACGCTATGTGGTCTCATAGCTAGTGAGTAGAGCCGCATCCACCGGTTCCAAGCAACTGGGGCAGGTTAAACTGCGCATTAGCCAATCGTCAATGCAATTCACATGATAAATGTGCATGCAGGGCAAATAGCGAACGGCTTCATCGTGGCAAAATTCCACCATGCAAATGACGCATTCGCGTGCCGCTTTCTTCGAGCTGCTGTCATACGTGCCAATCGGTAAATGTTGAACTAATCCAATGCGTTTTGCTATTTTTATTTGATCCTCTTCGGACATGTGAGTGGTGGTGGCTGCAGCGTTGCCAGATATATTGCCACTGACCGTTTGATAGAACAGCTGTGGCAGCGGCTCCTGCTACAAAATACACAAATATAACTCGATAAATACCCAAGCTGATAAGCAGGTGCTGCTTACCTGATAAATTGGCATTGGTCCGTTGTCCTGTACACTAATAATGCTATCGCTGCCGCGCAAAAGTGAAATGTCATCTGGACTGCTCATTTTCAAACAATTGCCCATTTTACATGCGTTGACTAGGGGCGAAGATAGTAAAATTTTAATATTTATTGTAAATTCAAAAATACATATCGGCAAATTATCCCAATAAAGAATTCAGTAGCAAACAATGCTGTCTACTCGATAAGTACTTGTAGTAATTACACACACACACTGCATATGTGAATAAATTTGCGCTTTATTACAGTTTAACTATACATATATAATTTAAACATACTTATTAAATATCCATATCTATCGACGAATTATCCCAGTAACGAATTTAGTAACAAATAACGCTGAGTACTCGATTAGTACTTGTAAGAATTACACACACACAGTGCATGTGTATAAATTTGCGCTTCATTAAATTTTAACTATACATATATTTATTCACACATAAGCATATACAATAGCAGCCAACTTTAACTGCTTAAATGTAACTTCCTTTGTTTAGCAGTTTCAACAATAACGCAAAACGTAAATAACACATATATATATTTACATATACGTATATATATAAATATATATATATATATATTTGTATATATATAGTTTATATGTACATGGAATTAGATTAAAAGTTGTTCATTGGCATTATGCTTTAATTAGCACATAAACATTGTATTTATTTAACATACCAGTTGGCTTTTGCGGTTTTAATTAACTATTATCCTCTTACTTTGCTTAGTTTTTTTTTGTTAATGCCAATAAAGATTGTAAAACATCGATAGCAACAGCGATACAAACTGTGTATATCTAATTCGCTGATAACTATCGTTGAGCGACAATAGTTTGGTAATTGGATTGTTCACATTAGAGATGGCACTTTATGAGTTGGTGAAGTCCGCGAATTGCTTGTATTATAAATTATTTTTCATATAAATGTATTGTTTTTAATTAATAAAAAATAAGAATGATTGCCTTTGCATATTAAAAACCATATACAATTACTGTGTAAATGAACGACTGACACAAACAAATGGACAACTGAACCAGTATGCATGGCTAAAGTGTGACCATTTGCTCTACGCATTAAAATGACAAACGCTAAAAGTACCAAATTTACACAAGTTAATACACGAAAACAAGTAGTTGAGCTGGCAAACAAAAGCTAACAAAAAATTTTAAGAGAAACAATCATGGCCGAGGAGACTATAATACTAATACTGCTGGTAATTGTAATGCTAGTTGGCTCATATTTAGCTGGCAGCATACCGCTGGTCATGAAACTGAGCGAGGTATGCAGAAAAACGGAAATATAAAAAACATATAAATACTTATGGGTAAAATCTATGTTTGCAGGAGAAACTAAAATGTGTGACCGTATTGGGTGCAGGTCTGCTAGTGGGCACAGCATTGACTGTAATAATACCCGAGGGCATAAGATCCCTGTATATGGATAGCAGGCGACAGCAGATGCCACAAGCAGCGGATGCAAGCACAACGGGCATTTTGGTGGCGCAACCGCAAATGGATTATTCGCGTACAATTGGCTTGTCGCTGGTGTTGGGATTTGTTTTCATGATGCTTGTTGATCAGGTGTCGCAGCGCCAGACGACGGGCAGCGAAAACGATAAAAATATTACGGCCACACTAGGTCTGGTCGTGCACGCGGCAGGTGGGCACACTGAATTTTTTCTTCTCGTTTCTCTGCTTTCATTTTGATATTCTTTGTTGCAATTTCCAGCCGATGGAGTCGCTTTGGGCGCTGCTGCCACCACCAGTCACCAGGATGTAGAAATTATTGTTTTCCTTGCTATAATGTTGCACAAAGCGCCGGCCGCATTTGGTTTGGTCAGTTTTCTGCTGCACGAGAAAGTGGAGAGACAAGAGATACGCAGACATTTGGGCATATTTTCGCTGTCGGCGCCGCTGCTGACTCTGCTCACGTATTTTGGCATTGGACAGGAGCAAAAGGAAACGTTGAATTCTGTGAATGCCACTGGAATTGCAATGCTTTTTTCGGCGGGCACTTTTTTGTATGTGGCAACGGTACATGTGTTGCCAGAGTTGACGCAGGGCCATCAACACAGTGGAACGCATCGCAAGAGTGGCACTGGTTCCGGTTCCAGTTCATATGAGTATCATGCGCTGGAGGAATCACGCAGCGAAGCGGGCATTGACTCTGCTGGGGGTGTTCAGGTTCACAGCAGCAGCAAACCAGGGCTGCGCTATGGTGAACTCATCATTATGATCTGTGGCGCCTTGCTGCCCCTGGTCATCACTTTTGGGCATCAGCATTAAGCAAACGAAACCTCAAAAAAAATTGATACATTCATAGCTAGCATTTAATTCGTAATTTGTATATATTTATAAGTTGTAATGTAGGGATTGCGCGCAATATACACTTGTTAGTCAATTGCATAATTAATGCAAACAGTTTTGAATTGTGATAAACGATACCGATTAGCCGCAAATCGATTCGCCTTGGCTTCAATTAAATATGTTTGCTAATCATTCCAGCCAACCCTGAGAAGCAATGCATCAGCATGGCACACAACACAGTTCCTATTTAATCAAACCTTAAACTCAACATGTTGGCGAACGGCTGCGATTGCTCAAATTCGAGTCGGCTGCTGGTTACTTAAGCTGTATGGAAATGTTTGTTTTGCATTGTTTTGCTTGGATAACCCTGACTAACTAATTACCTAATTAAAAATTTAAAAGCAGTTTTATACTTGTGCCTTACGTTCGGATATTTATTCGTAAAGATATTACATTAGTGATTATATATATTCAAGGTGTGCGTTCATTTTTGTGCAATCATACAAGATTGAACGTGTATGGTAATTTTTGCAGATTTGAAACCGTTATACATTTTTGTTTTATTTCCCACTACCAATTGGGCAATTACCAATAATAAAACAACGAGTCAAAATTCATTTTAGATCTTTTATTTTTGTTATGTATGTATTATGTATGTAATAATAATATTAATGACTTGAGTATAGGCGACTTGGCTTTGACGCAGTTGGTTTTTATTTTTTTTCATTGTAGTATGTGTGTGTGTTTGTATGTATGAATTTTTATAATTTCAATTTGCAGATTTTTTTTAGGCCACTCGAGTTAAGTTTTCTCCCCTAACACATGTGTTTGTGTGTGTAATATCTTAATATCAATAATTAAAGTCCTTGTGGCAGATTTGAAGCGTTCTTCTTCTGACAGCAACACACATGCACACGTACCTAAGCACACACACATACGTAACCTGCAAATGTGCCATCACAACGTCAACATCATCAACTAAGAGAGCTGCTTTAAGATAGAGCGAGATAGCATGCCTAACTCAATTTAAGCTGCGCTTTGGCGCGCCCTCTTGCCAGCTTTTGAGCACGTGTGTGTGTATGCGCTTAAGTTCCCAGTAGATATATGCGTGAGTGTAGAACAGTGCGAGGGTTGTTTGAATGGTTTTGTGGTTTGTTAAATTTGGTTTTATTTTTTGGTTTTGTTTTTTAGTTTTGTTTTTGCGGTTTTCGGTTTTGGATTGGTTGGCTTGGTTTTTAAACGGCCGTTTCGGTGTGACTGTGCGATGAGAGACGCTCAACATCGATTTCGGGTATGTGCAGCTCATCGGGTATATTATCGGCATAATCGATCGATGACGTCTCCGATAAACGTTTGCTCAGCGATGTCTGCTTGCGCAGCACCTCCGCCAGCGATGTGTTTGTGTGCTCACCGTAACGGGCATCGAGGCCTTGTCGAAACGCATTCACCACTCGTATCTATTACGACATACGTTACGTTACGTTCCGCGTTTGTAGTAGAGAAATGAAAAAAAAGAAAAGAACAACACCGAGAACAGTGACAAGATAAAGACAGAGACAACAATATAAATGTATTTATGGTGTTACAGTTATATATTCTTAACAGACAGCGAGAGAGTCAGAGACAGAGAGAGAGACAGCCAGAGAGAGTCACAACACATACAAATGCACACAAGAGGGAAATCATAACAATAAATAAAAAACGGAAACATCCAAAATGAGTGCAAGGTGTTATATATATGTGTGAGTGTGTGTGTGTCTAGAAAGCATGCGAAAAATGGCGGACGGACAAGGGGAGAATTGCCAGTATATATATTTATATAATAATAAAAAATATATATAAATATATACGTATATGTATGTATTTTCGTATGTATGTATTGTATTTATTTACATATACAAAAAAATGTTCATGCAAAAATTCGAACTAAAATGCAAAACTTGCAGCGCAAAGCGAAATGCGAAAATAAGGCTATAAAGGAAAAAAAGAAACAAGAAGAAAATAACCACAAGCAAGAGCGTCATCAAATTAGGCACGCTTCGATTTTCCATAGGTTGGAAGACTGCAAGTATAACACTCAAGGTGGACAGTCAAGTAATACACTCAGCGGCGTTTTGATGATCGGCTCCATCAAAATATTATTATATTAAATTATTATTAAGTCATCAAAATTGAACAACGGCATGCAATGCGTTTCACGTTTCTTCATGTCAGCCGTACTCTTATATATATATATAATTGTATTTATTTGTTTAAAGTAAATCTAAATAGCAGTAAATTATTGGCTTTCGTTTGGAATAATGTTTCTGGGACCATCAATAATCGAAAACAACACAAACGATATTGTAAATTGTATAAGCAACTATAGCAAAAGTTATTTTGCATTTTAATTTTGAAAAGCGGACTTGGTTCAATTTTGGTTTGGAAATATGAAAATTTAAAAATACGGTAACGAAAAATAATAATAAAAATGGGACAAAAAACTTTTTATTCGACGACATTAAATAAGTAAAAAGGCTTTTGTTCTATTCTTTTAAATCTTTTATCTTTCGACTCAGAAAAATTTTGTTACAGACATAAAATAAAATGATTTTTTTTAAATTTCTGTTTGTAATTAAAATATTTGCACCAACAGGAACTCAAAAGTGAGGCAAATATAAAATAAATAGTTTTAAGTGAATTAATAATTTAATATTCTAATTTATTGTGTTGCATATTCCGATTTAAAAATGCAGCAGTAAATATTTTAATTTAATTAATTTTCAAAGATTACTTATTGCTTATATTTAAATTAATGAATTAAAACTCTAAACTGTATTGTATAAATATACAATACATAAAAAAGGAAACCCCAGAAAAAAAAACTAAATATATAATATAAATAAAAATATTAAAAAACGAAAACCCTGATAAAAAATTTAAAATCAATGAATTAGAAATCAAACTTAATATAAAACCTAAAAAATCTAATTATTATTATTAAGTATTATAGTTGAATTAATATAAATAAAAAATATACAATTTAATAAGTAATTTATAATTAATTAAAACAATTAAACTACAGAAAAATTCAGAAACTACTTTAAAAAAATCAAAATATTGTTTTGCATATTCTAATTAAAACCTAAACAAAAATCCCAAATACACCCATATTGTGGAAACTATATAAGCCGTGAACTTTATGTCCCACATCGTTAATAGAACAGAGTATGGTCATAGTCGATAGTTTCCGACTGCAGAGCGTTCTTACTTTGTTATACATTGTATATATAAAAATGAATTATTTAATTGTGTAGCAGGTTGTTAATATAGCAGGTAGATAAAATGGGTTAAATAGATCAAATGGGTCAAAAAGGTAGATAAGGTAAAAATAAGGAAAGAAGTCTTACAGCTTGATCAGTGTTGCTCTTGCTATATGGAACCGGAATCAGGCGTTCTTGCAACTCTCCGCCTATTACCTTTAAAAATCGAAAAGAGAGTGAGAGAGAGAGAAAGCAAAAGAAAAATGGAATATATATATATATAAAAGAAAGACAAAATAAGTGGGGGAAGAAGAGAAATACAGGTTGAGAGTTAAATTTAATTTTAAGTGTTGATTTTATGTTGTGATTAAAGATTAAAGAATTCTTCTACTACTAGTTGAAAAAATTATCGATATATCGATATACTTACTTGCATACGTACATACGAATATATGCATTTGCTGTATGCATGTGAGTATTTTTCAAGTACTTTAAATACTCATGTATGTATGTATGTAAATATTTACGTACATGTAAAACATAACTGTTAAATAGATAGGTGTCTTTTAGGAAGTAGGGGGGGGGGGGGGATGGACAGAGGTGGATAGTATGTGTATGAGTGTGTGGGGTAAAAACAAGAAAAAAGTAAAATAAAACCAAAATAAGAAATCGCCATTTTGAAAATATGTACATATATTAATGTAAATATATATGTAAATGTTGATTTGTTGATGTATGAACTTTTCAGTAATATATATATATACTATATATACATAGATAATATAATTTTTTTCAATATTCACAAGTCGCATTTTAAACACATACATAATTAAATAATATATGTGTGTATGTGTGTACATTGAAAGACTGCTGATGAGCGAATACTTTAAAATACTTGTCTGTAAATGTGTATATATGTGCGTTTTCGAAGTTGGTTGGCGATAGTTTTGCATGATGGTTAGCGCGCTTCTTAAATGTTGGACAAGATCGTTGCATGTTACGACAAACAGTAGCAGCGTAGGAAAAAAGCTGTTTGGCAAACTTTTCGTTTTTGCATTTACAATTTTGCTAATTGGCAATGCAATTTTATTTCAAGCCTTAAAGCTACCTTATTTAAAACTAAAGAGTGTGTTGTGTTAATCAGGTCTTAAGTTAAGTAAAACGCTAGTGTTGGAAAGCTCAAAGCTCATTGGTATGTGAGCAAACGCAAAATGTCTACAAATCAAATATGAAAATATCTTGGTTAAGGCCCTATTTATTTTGCGCCAAATATGAATAAAAATTGTACTTAAAAACAAGTCTAATATATAATACATATATATTTGCATAAAATATATGCACACTAATACACAGTAGGATGGACCTATTATTATTAAATATTGGGTAATGAAACTGTAATGCAACTTGCGCCAATTTTTGTTTTCACTAATTTTATTTTTTTTTATTATGCTTTTTTTGTACTTGCCATCGCTGCTCGAATGATCCACAGCCACCCTAGATAACTGCAAAACTGTAACTGTTCTTTTCCATTAGCTCATTCACAGCACGCACGCACACAAGCACACGCACGCATGGACCCGCACGCCAGGCAAATAAAGATGCAAAAATTGTTTTGTTGTTTTTTTGTTGTTGTTGGTATTTTGTTCATTAAGTTAGTAATACGAGTACCACAATAATATAATAGTAATATTAATAATGAAATTTATACAAAAACAAAAATCATAAACATTAAAAGTATTAAAAAATCATGCGTTTAAATATATATATAACAAAAATTGTTACTAAGCGTTAGATTAATTATCTTAATTAAATTATGTACTTTATCGGGCAACGGCAGAAATAAAAAAAAACAAAGCAACACACGCTGACTAAGCGGCAAATATATATGTATGTGTGTATATGTATATGAATGTGTGTCCGTGTTGTGTGTAACTCATGGCGATAAATTTGTGTGTGTGTGTGAGTTACGTTTCTACACACACACAAGCATGTCAATTTTTTTTCTTATTTTTTTTTTCTTTAAATTCGTGTTTCGTTCTGTCCATTTTTGTGCTGTTCGCTCAGCTGCTGCAAATTGCGGACAACGTCTGAGAAGCCGCTACCGCTGCCGCCAGCAGCAGCCGGCGAATATGAATGTGAAGCGGATAAGTTTGTGTTTGCTTGTGTTGAGGTAGTTGGGCAGCCATTTTGTAAATTGCGGTGTTGCTGCGACTGCTGCTGCGGATCTTCGTCAATGTATGATATGTCCGCAGGCAGCGGAGACAGGTTTGCGTTTGATACATGCTGCTGCTGTTGCTGCTGCTGCGACGTTGGCTTCTGCGGTAACTGCGACTGCTGCTGTTTGCTGGCGCTGCTGTTGTAATTGGGGCTCAACAGATTTAAATTGTAGAGCGGATGACCGACAGCAGCAATACTGGCTGCCGTCCGCGGCGTACGCAAGCTGTGCAAACTGTGCATCGAGCGGCGTTCGCTTAGATCTTCCAGGTTCGAGCGGAAAGCACGAATCACCCGCAACTGAAATCCAAACGAAATTAGACAACAAACGAACAGAACGGGGGGAGGGGGGATGATAAACATAATAAACAAACAAGTAGCAGTAATAACAATCATAATCATAATTAAATAGCACAATATATTGATAACAATAAACGTTTTTTACAAAACATGTTCAAACATGCATAGCGCAATTGTATGTTGTGTGCACATGTGTGAGCACTTTTGCCAGTACTGAGTACCGAGTATTTTTGCTAGGCTTACCAATCTGAGTAATGAGTACTTGTGCAGACTGAGTAAATACACACATGCTCACACACAGCGTATGCAAGTTTGTACATGTCGTAATTTAAAATAAATAAATGGTTTTTTTTAGATCAAGCCAATAATAATAGTAATCACATAATAAACAATACAAATACATAACGAGGGAGCGGAGCGGGAAAGGGGGTGGATCATCAAGTGTTTTTTGTCCGTTTCCCTATTTGAAAAAATCACTTTTTATTTTTATTTTTTCAATTACCATGCAATTTTTAGCAAGGGGGCCGGGTAGCGCTTTTTTCTTTCGTAAACTTTGCAACACTATTTATTTTTTTAATTGCTGCTGAAACTGTTGTTGATATTACACAAAATTAAACATTAGGAAATCAGTGGAAATTTGTTAACAGTCCATGAAAAAAGGCAGAGAAAAGCAGAAGAAGCAGCAGATAAAGTATTGCCAGAATTAAATATATGTAAGTAACGCGCATACATACATACACTGGTTGTATTAGTGAGATGTGAGGGAGAGGTCCAAAATGCAACTTTAATTGCTGTATACAAACAGACATGCATGATGTACAACCATATATATACAACAAAAATATGCCCAACAGGTGGCGTTGCACAAAAAATCCAATTAACAGGAAATGTTTCTATCTAAACCACTGTATATATATACATATGTAAATTTTAGCATAAATACATAGTGTCAAGCTGCGGGTGTTGCAGTTGTAGTGTTGGTGTAGTTGTCTGTGTGTGAGTGGCACATACACGTGTCGACACATATAGTACACTACAATATATATATATGTAAATCGGACAGAAACGCAAGCAAAAATATATTTAGATGTAAATAATAAAATAAAACACTTAAATACATACAGACATAAGTGTCTTACTAACAAAAAAAAACGAAATCGATTTGAATTACATTTTAAATAAGCTCACACACACAATCACACACACACTCGCTAATTACTTATTAATCAACGTATTCATTTAAAAGATGGCGGCTGTAAAGATGGCCGTTGTACCCCTTCTCCCACCAACCCTTTTTAATTTAGAGCAGAGTCAAGCTGATTGGTCGATCGAATTAGCTGATTGCTTGTGTCGCTTAATTCAAAAATCTAGCATTAGACAAAATGCTTAACCGAGCAGAAGTTTGTAAAACTAAATGCCGATGGAAAATGTTAAAAGTGCTTTACTTTACATACAATACATACACACACGATGCAAGGATACAAAAATGACATTAACTAATGGTAAGTTAACAGCTGCTAATAACAGTTACCGAGCAGCTGATAGATTATTTATTTATTAAATGCCAAAGTAACTATGGCTTATAGTGGAATAATCTCGTCATTTATTAATAGAGAAAGTGAGATCGTTTTGAAAGTGAATTTAGATACATACATACTAAAATGTAATAATATACGAATTTGTATGTAGAGCTCTTAAAATGTCGAGTTTCGCGAACGCTGCGCTTTTTTTTGCAGTTGCGAGCTTTGTCGTTGATCGCCCCATCTCTTTCATACTCAGCAGGATCATGCGAAGGATGAAATTTTCGGGTGTCGGTCCATCTCTAATGTACACATACACACACATACATACATAAGTTGGAAAGTGTGTAAAAACCTTATTTTAATATTTACTTTGACGTGCTTTTTTTTTTATCTACCTTGAAAGGGTGGTTGTTGTTTTTTTTAAGGAATTCATAATTTTTCATATTACATACGTTTTTCAATGCTCGTTAGCAGTTTTGTTGATAGTAGTAGAATAGTAGTAGTAGTGGTAGTAGTAGTGGTAGTAGTAGTAGTAGTAGAGTAGTAGTAAAGTAGTAGTTGACAGAGCAGATAGTAGTGGTAGAAAGAAGACCTTGTACTGTTGTTGTTGATGCTGTTGTTGTTGTAGTTGTTATCGATTGTTAAAGTTGTTGTTTTGATTTGATGCTGTTGTTTTTTTTGCCGTTGTCGAATTGTTAGCAGTTATCGAAATTTATTTATCTCCGTCGCATCAGGTTACTAACATTAGCATGTTTTGTGTCTATGGTAGTTGTTCTTTTTGTTGCTATGCTAAACAAGCCAATTTGCGTTTTGCTTTGCTGCCGTCCGCCGTTATACATAGTTGCCATTTGCAATGTTTTGTTTGTGTGTAAGTGTGGAGAACTTGTATGCATGTGTGTGTATATATGTATATGTGATAACTCTTACTAAAAATCCACTGCAAAACTAAAACTCAATTTTTTCCTACACACACACACACACACATGGACTTCTTTTTGTGAACAATTTATGTTCTTAGTTTACTTGGTTTAGCTGTGTTTGAGTATTTTTTATTGTACATATTAAATAATTCTTTGGTTTGCTTGTTAAACTCGCCGCCACAAATTTGACATACATAAATATATACATACATATATATATATACATACATACATACAAATTTTTTAGAGCGGTTTAAATCCTAACTACAAAAAACTTTTATATGATTCTAATTACTACATAAATATTCGAAAATTATACTAATACTAAATACATACATAATTATATATGCACATATGTGTACACACATGCATACATACATACATACATTCATATACACATACATATGTCGTTTTCTTTCACCTACAATTTGATTTTTTTTTCGCTACGCACACACACATCCATATGCATGTATTGCTTGCCTGCATCTCTTGTATGTATGTATTTTTTTGTTTTAATATCTGCTATTTTAACCATTCTTATTTCAGTTTGTGTATTGGATGAGTGACTGACTGTGTGTGTGTGTCTGTGTGAGTTGTATGAGTGTATTAATATTGAACATCATTACATGAAATATATATGCACATAAATATGTGCTTCTGTGTTGCATATTATTGCAAATATGTCAAATTACACTTCAGTCTCTCGTATTGGTTCCGCCGGCTTAAAAATTACAAAAATTAACAAATATCTGATAATTACTTTCGCAATAATTAAATCAAATTTGAAAGCTAATTTATGAATTATATACTTATTTATTTAAAATGTCACCAAAAAATAAAAAATTAAATAATCAAATAATTAAAAATCAGACACAACTAAACATTAATCGTAATCAAATCGAGAGAAAAAAAATATATATAGAAAAAAAAGTATGCGCATGTGTACATGTATTTAGTATAATATATACTAACTATTTATGTTTGTTGAAAAAAGAAATCAAGAATTTACTTCAAGGATGATTTCTTGACACGCGACGTCAACAATTAAAATAAATCATTAGACCCGATAAAAGAAAGATTTTTGAATATCGATACACTATCCTGGGAAGCTAACAAATCGCGCCAAAGTGAGTTCATTTGTATGTAGAATTGTGGAATGCATGATAGATATACACACATACATACAAGTCGTCTCTCTCTCTCTCACATATATATTTGTATGCATGTATGCACATAAATAAAACACAAGCAAAAGAAATGAAATGAAACAAAAAAAACTTGACTTGAAAATTGCAACAACAAACATTTTGAAGATAGAAGAGGAATTTTACAAACAAAACGAAATCGAAACTTGAAAAAGGAGAGCAAAAATATATCCAATCATATACAGTAGTCATTCAATAAATTGGAAAAGAGCTCCCTTAAAAATGCACATAGAAAATTTACTTAGAAGACATGCCAATAACAAAAAAAACCAAGACTGGATCAGGTCGTAGTGAATTGTAGCCGTGGTGGATTTCTTGTCACGCCCAAAATGTGTAATTGATATTTAATTTTTCTAGAAAACATTTTTAAGTGAATATAGTAAAAATTAACTCTTTTCACTGTCAACAATCAATTGGTATCCAATTGTTATAAATGAGAAAACTAATTAAACATTAAAAAAAAAACTAAATAAATTGAATATTTTAAACAAGCTTTGTGTTTGTGGATATGTATAAGAGTTTAAAAGAAGCTCAGTTGAAAAAGGAAAGTTTGTAGTTATAAAATCGATAAGAAACCGATTTTATACTTTATTTCATGTGCTTGATCGTAACTGAACCCAAAAACTCAATATGTTGCCCACAGTTGCACAGACACAAGCTACAAAAGTGTTGCTCAATTCTCTGCTTTTGTTGCTCAACTCAATCCCAATAAAAGAGCCAAATTTAATAAAAATAACTGCTGCTCACACACATACATATACACTATTATTTTTACGAAAATTTGAATATATAATATTGCCACATTTATTTTATATATATCCATATAAACTCTGCGAAATTCGATTAAATGCACTTGATTTTCTTCCTTATAAAACTGAAAATACAATTTTATTTTGTTCCACAAAAGTTTGTTGTTTTAAATACACGTCAAATAAAAAAGGATTTTTTTGTAACATTAAGATAACATTTTATATACATTTTTTTGATTTTTATGTAAGGTGCGAAATTCGATTAAAGGCACTGCTAAAATGAATAAAACAAAGAAATGGCATATAAATAGCAAATTAATAATGTTTCCAGAATCCAGACTTGTTAATAACTTCAAAAATTTGATTTGTCATCGATTCAACAACTTTTTGGAAGTCAGGTAGTGGGAATTCCTCAACGATAGCATTTGCTCAACTGTCTTAAACATGCATAAACTCGACGGCACAGGTGGCCCCACATGTCTTCTATGAGATTCAGGTAAGGTTATCTTGCTGGCCACTCTAAAAGTTGAAAATCCTTACCCTGAAACCACTCACGACAGGCCCGCGAGATTCAATTTTTTTTCATAAAAAAATACCACATTTTGCCATTCCTGGTTCCAGGACACATGTTTTTTTTTTTTTGCAAAATTTAAACTGGTTGCTTAGTTTGCCTTTGTTAATGCTGGCTTCGACTTTATTTTCCGCCAAACCAATCGATTACTGCCTGATAAAATTTGTTGAACAGACGTTACGATAATTGTAGCCGTAAATCATTCAAAATTTTAGATACCGTATCATTTTTATGGAGCACAGCACGCATGATTGCAGAGTTTTGCCTGCATCAAATTTGTTGATGTTGGTTTTTGAGCGATTTTTGTTGTATTTTTCTTATAATTTTAACACATTATCAATAGCTGATGCCGATCTTCGTAATTTAATTGATATTTGCCTGTTGCTCAACCCAGTGTCTTTGTAAGCCAGTATCATAGCTCTTTCCACAGGTGAGTGTTTTTCCCTTTTCCCATTCCAAATTTTTGAGGGCAACTAATCGGTTTCTTTATGTAAAATATTAAATGAATATGTATACTTTATTATCCCATTCAAAGAAAATCGAATTTCGCCCCCAAACTAGCTATAAAAAGGAAAAAACCCAAAAATCTTGGAAAAAATTAACGGAACATTTATTCCAATGCACCATAAAAGTGTAGGAAGAAGAAACACTGTTATAAAATGCGTAAACAAGATCCCGTTATCCTTGGTACAGTTTTTAGCAGCACAAATATGAGTGCCAATAATCGAATTTCGCAGAGGGTATATGTGTGTAAAACATAAAGAACAGTTACAAATACGGGCAAAGCAACTACAGAGAACATACATACTTACAAGAATAAGAAAGAAAGAGGTGAGTTACATATAATTAAATATATATTTTTATAAACACACGCACACACACACACACAGTTATCGTATATACTTACTTCCATGTATATATATATATTTAAGTATATATATAAATATATATACACAGATGCGACAAGTGATATTTAAATTTGTAATTTGTAATTTTTAAATGCCTTATTTTATTCACAATTTTGTTTGAACGCGTTAACGATATATTATCGATAAGTATATAAACAATAACAAGCGTAAAGAACACAAAAAATAAATGCAAAAAAAATTAAAATTGTCATTTTTAACAGATGGTGGCATAGTGGTGGGTTTGAGAGAGGGGTGGGGTGGTTTGGAGTGTTGGGTTTCTTGGGGAAATTTGATTTGTGAAGTGGGAGACATAACAGAACACCGTCTATAATTTTTGTTGTTTGCCAATAAATTTAAATGAATATACACTTTTCTTACCGGTACTGAAATCTGTAGGTGAGTTGAGATTTTACGCGAATCACATATTTAATTATATATATATTTTTTTTTTTTGTTTTTGGCATTTTTAATTTTTGAATTTGGTAATTTTATTTATGTATGTTATTTTTTTTTTTTTTTGGCGGTTTTTACGTCAAAATTCAGTCAGTCATTCAATCAATCGTTTTGGGATTGGATTTTTTTTTTTTTTTTTTTTTAGCATTTTTTTTAAAAAGGAGGGCGAAAAATATGAAATGAGTATTATAAACTTTGTAATAAATTCTTCTTTAAGTTGTAGTTGTTGTTGTTGGAGCAAGTGTGAAATGGGTCTGTAACTGGTTCAACGTTCGACTTTTTTTTCGCTATGCGAACATTCTCTTTAAATAATTGAATTCATTCTTTCAATAGGCCTTAAAAAATTTCAAGCATTTGCTCAACTGTTGAGTGAACTGAACCCTAAACTCATTATGTTGGTGCTAACTAATTACCCACTTAAATAAATAAAACAGTTGTCTTACGATCGGATATTTATTCTGGTAGAATGTTTATTTATGCAAGCTCAGCTTTGAGATCGACCTGAAATGCAACATGTTTAAGAACGGCTGTTAAAAAATTTGAGGCAGCTGCTCGACCAGTTGGGAAAACAATCGATTGACGCTGAGAACCTCAGTTGTATGAAAATATGTATGATACAATTTCCTTTTTTTTTCTAATGCACAAGCTCAGAGCTCAGAGCGACAATAGCAAAAGTTGGTTTTAAGTGCTGTAAAATCAACAGCAAACATGTGTGTGCAGCTATGCTCGGCTCTATGTTGTTCGATCGCTGGTAGCTCCCTATCAAACAAGATATTCAAAATGACGATAGATTTGTTAAAGAGTATGTCTAGCTTCGATAAACCGAAGCGCAATTGATTAAATCAAACTAATTACGATAAAGGCGAGTCCTTTTTTATAGTATGTATTTTTTTTAATGAATTATATCGAGGAGGGAGTGTTGTATAAATAGCAAACTACATTTCGTTAGAAAATAGGTATAAAAATATTCTTGTGGATTACGATTCACATGCAATTTTGTCACAAAAAAAAAAAACAAATTTCAATTAGAATTCAAAACAAAAAAAAAATTCAGAAAAAATAATGTGAACAGTATTCTATGGAGCCAAAAAAATTAGAAAAATCGATAAATGTAACTGCTGCTTCAACTAGACAAATTTTGGGGGTAGGGAGAAAAAGGGAAAAACCGGAATATCATCAATGTCTAGTGTAAAAGGGAGGATACAGAGAGAGTGAGCGAGACAAATAGAGAGAGTGAGAGAGAGAGAGAGCTGTGGCCTTGAGAGAAGGTGACGACGAAAACCTGTTGAATCGACTCTACAGAAGAAATACGAAAATCCGTTCAAAAATAATTCATTCAGTCAAAATGGTTGTGCGCAATTGGTTTTGGTAGTACTGTAGCAGAAGTATCGATATTTTCGATTTAGTATTTGTATTCAACAGTTGAAGAAATTTGCATTTATCGATAGCTTATCGAGAACCCATCAACGTATCGATACGTCAATAACATATCGAATATATTCATAAATTGTTTTTGGATTTAATTAGGGTCTCTTGAGAGTGTTTGAGAGAGAGAGAATAGAGAGAGAGTAAAGATATCACACAGTTAGTTAAAAGATCTAAAGTTAAGCCTGATGCAAAAAATGCAACGACGAACACCAAAAGAATTAAAATAAAACTCTAGTTTTAATTATTATTTTAAGTAAAACAAAGCATTCAGTATATGATTTTTTTAATTTTTCTAGACACGAAAAAAATTTGTACGTTCGATAAACTAGAAGCGGAAAAATGAAGAGACACAAAATCCAGAAGTGGACTGAAGAGAGAGAGAGAGAGTGAGAGAGAGAGGGAGAGTGTAAGAGCGAGAGGAGAGAATAGGGAAGAAAATGTGTTTTCTATACTACCACAAGTAAACCTTTATTTTTCAAAACTGCTTTAACTACAAAGCAATTAATATTTGCAAAAAACTACGAGGAATTTGTTTTTTCTTATTTTTTTTGCCCGTTTCCAAATTTTGCAGTCAATAAACAAAATTTATTTTAGTTTTACAGTGTATATCTGCCATAAACTTGTTACTAGAATATTTTTTGTGCTCACAACACACACTTGCGGTTAAAATAATAGCACTCTACGAATTATTTTTTAATATGCATGAGAAAAACAACGAAAAACATTATTTAGTGCCTTCCCCCTATATATATATATTTGCAGGGAACAGAACCAAAAATTATTTATTGTTATTTAAGTTCATATTTGCAAAATTCTAAATTTTTTATTTTTTTTCCCGTTAATTTTCTTTTTTTCAAAAAAAGTATATATTTTTTAATTTCAATTTAAGTTAAAAAAAAAACCAAAAACACTGAATAAATTAAAGTTTCGTTTCCTCTCTCAATTTTTTATTTTAAGCGAAGAAGTCGCGTTTTAAAATGTATTCTTAAGTTGATTAAACTTTTTTTTTTTTTTGTGAAAATGGTGCTATTATTTTGTTGGCAACTGTGAAATAGAATCGATTTCTTTTAAATTCATAAAAATTTCCCATTTTGAATTAGCTCCTAAGGGGAAGAGGGCCCAGCGGAACTGATAAAAAAATATATGTTTGTCACAGCTTTGAGCCATTTGTTTTAATGACGAATATCTATCGAAGTATCGGCTTTATATCGATAACGACATTACATGGAACACGGCATGTGTACAAAAAAACTTAAAGCAAACGAATACAAATCGATAATAAAAATAAACCAAAAAAAAAAATACAATTAATATAAAGAAAACAATTACAATTTATGTAAATGTACCCAAAAAAAATCTAAGAATGAATAATTTGCTGACCAAAAACCCCAAAAACCAGCTTAATTGGTTAAGTGTATATTTCAAATCAAATAATATTTTTAATGTAGCATTTTTTTGGTGCATGCGAACGGGGCGGAAAAACCTCATGGTTAAGAGCACTGAACTCTTAACACTTAACCCCCTAATTACTCAATACGGGACTTTTAGACCTCCCTTAGAGCTAAGATTATTTTTGCTTGTCAGTCCTACAAATATTATTTATTATTTATGTTCATATTCATTTCCACTCCACACAATTTCAATATATTTTATATTTTTTAATATTATCACTTTTTTTGACGACTTTCAGCTATTTTAAAGTTTATTTTCAATATTTGTTTAATTTATTAGAATTGAATTCTCTCGGAATTATCTTATAAAATATATCAAATATATATTTGAAAAATATTGAAATGTAAAATATATAGAATTTATAAAGTTATAAAATGTTAAAATTGCTCAAATGCAATTGAAAGTGTTAATGCAATAAACTATCTGTAATTTATTCAGACTTAGCCATACAAGAAATTAAGCGAATAAGAGAGACATAAGAGGGCACTATAGGGTTAATACTCGCTAATACTCGTTAATATTCGTTCATACTCGATGCATATATAAGAACGAGTACACAAAAATAAATAATTAATTTATTAGAATTATTTTTTATGAATATTTTTTTAAGTTCGGCATTAACTAAGGCCGTTTCAGGGCACTAAAGGGTTAATACTCGTTACATTCTTAATAGCGAGTAACCAATTGAAGTATTCCATTTAAATTATTTCTGGTTAATGTTCGTTAAGCTCCGCATAAACTTAGACCCTTCCTTGGGCACTAGAAGGTTAATACTCGTTACTTATGTCCGAACGAGTAAACAATAGAGGTATTCCCTGGCTGCGTTCGCATGCCACCAAATCGACTTGAAATTCGACGGATGTATATAAACACAATTTTTTTTTTTCTTTAATATTTTTTATAATAGTAAAAATGTTGTTCGGTTAAAATACTTCGAGTTCATGGCTTGACATGAATCGATATTAGATAATATAGATAAAAATATCTGAATATGCACGCTTTGTTGTAGATATAAATACAATTTTCAATCAGAAAAAAAATACAATTTAAAAAAAGAAATGAATAATTCGAGAAAAAAAGGAAGTCAACTATTTGTTCTATATAGATATAGATATAGATATATATATATATATATTTTTTTTTTTGTACTGTATTTCGTAATTAAAAAGAAAAGAATGGCTCGTTTTGGGCTAAACAGTTTGCTTACAAAAAATGAAAGAAAGGGTATCAAAAAACTTACTTGGGTTTGCAGACGAGTCAAGCCACGAATCCATAGAATTTGTCCCGCTCTCGGCTTCTTGTCCGAATCAATCGAATCGAATCGTTCCTCACCCAAATTCATCGCATCTGTATACTCCTCGGGATGTCCGCGACCCCAACTGAAATCATTATAATAAAATTAAAATTAGTATAATAGAATAAAAATGTAAAGCATTGTATGCAAAAAAATCTTTATAATTATTTAATTATTATATTTAAGGCGAATTTGAATAAAGTGTGAATGAACGAATCAAATAAAATAGTAGCGCTTATGCCGAAAAATGATTTATAATTTGATCACTCGTATATTTATATCTATAGTAGATTATGATATTTTATTTTTTACATTACAGTATTTAATATTTTATAATGCTCAGTGCAGTCTTAAAAATCTATGCATGAGATCATGTTCACTGTGCTAGAAATAAAAATGAATCATACAGCCTTAAGAATGTATAGAAATCAGCAAATGAACCGTAATCAACGGTAAAGTTCCTCCAATAGTGTTTCGGAATTGCTTCGAGAGAGAGAGAGCCCGACCGGCCCGGGTGCGACCCGCACAGAAACATGTTGCAAGAGAGAATTGCAAGAATATGTGTTGGAGTACGAAAAACGAATAAGTACGCTCGAGATGTCCTGCCCAGACGAATAAACCAATCAGAAGCCGAGTTCAGAGACGAGCCAATTCAGTTTGTGTGTGTGAACTATGCCCACAGTCTGTGAGGCATTGTGCTGAAACTTAAAACGTAGCCATATTTTTGCTGTAGGCACTTTTTGAAATATATATTGTAAAATTTAGTTGGCAGTTTAAATTCAATGTGTAAGGGTTAATTAATTTGCATGCCTAAATAGACTTACTTTTAATTATATAACTTATTTTAGCAAATGAAAAAATGAATAAGCAAATAAAACATATGGGATTTTAGGACTAGCTGCAAACTGAAAAAAACAAATAAAAATCAATTTAAGGCATATTATAAAGTTATTAATCACATGCAAATTAAATTAAACTATATAAAAAGTTTAATCAAATTCAAGTTAATTTCTAAAAATAGTAAAATTAATTAAAAATCATCTTATAAATAATAATAATAATAATATGCAAATTTAGTTAAAGCATATTATAAAAATATTAGTGATATGTAAATTAATTTAAGCCATATAAAAGAATTTATATAAAAGAATTTATCTGTAATTTCTTTTTAATGAATATATTAAAATAATCATATGCAAATTATATTAAACTATGTTATAAAAATATTAGTCATCTGCAAATTAATTTATAAAAATATTTGACTTAAGCTGAATTTTTCTTACTTACTTTACTTTTCATTACAACCAATCTATATTTTTTCTATTTAGCAATACGTTATTTTTATTTTAAATTACGCTTCATAATATAAATTTTTTCATAATATTTTATTTGTAATTACAAGTCAAACACAAATTGTATTGATTGTCCACCCTCCAAAAAGAAAAATGCGAACGGCAACTAGGCTCGGCTCGAGTTAGCTTTTTGATTGGTCGCTTCGTGATTTGTGTGATCGAACCAAAAAAGGCAAAACGTTCAAAGCGGCGGCAATAGTTGAAAGTGAATGAACCCATGTTAACCGAAAGCTGCCGGCAACAACAGCGAACATGGCTCTAGCGCACACATGTTCTAGTGTGAGTTCGAGCTGTCAGCGATAAACTTGTTAACAGCATACAACAGATATCTTTTATTTATTTGGTATGTTTTGTGCATAACATTAATATTAATTGCTAGACAATTTTTGCGTACGATTTAATAAAGGTCAAATTGTTAGAAATATATAAGCAATATAAAGAAAAAATACCTACATTTTTTGATAATACTTAATTTGTAAAATTTAATTTGTTAAATTAAATTTGCAGCCAAAGCAGAAAATATTTAATTGTAGGAATAGGTAGTCAAAATACATACTTAAATGTAGTAAATAATAACACACTTAAAATGTAGTAATAAAAACAAATAGTAAACAGCAAGCAACAATTTACTAAATTTAACTAGGAATATTTGTTATTATTTATAATTATCCGTAATTTTTTTTTGTGCGTGTGTCTGTTGTGTGAAAGTTGTTTGTGTGTTTAAATGCAAGCCAAGATAATTTCAAGCGTTGTACTCGTCATCGCTATAGGAGGGAGTAGGGAGGAACGGGCATTGGGGGAAATGAATTTTCACTTTTATCACATTTATCGCCAAGCAACAATTACAGTTATGAGGGGACTGGACTTAATGTGTTAATGTGTTTGAGTTGATTTTGAGTGTTACCAGCCCTGTTTACAGATCGATCAAAAGTTATCAAAAACACCGATTAGAATTTCTTATTTAAATAAAATAAATTTTTTAATTAATTTTGAACAGTAAATTGTGAGAAAAATAAAAAGAAAATAAATTAATAAATTTATATGGTACTCAGCATATTTATAATATATATATAATAAATAACGTTAAATATATAATAAATATTTATTTCGTAAGCCAATTATTTTATTTTGAAACTAAAGACAGTGCTTTGGGCGATGCGATGTTATTATTATTAGAAGATATTATTATAATAGAAACATTTACATAGAAATACTCACGATAAGATTTTGGGCAGCTTTCTTGTGGGCACCGAGGTGATCAGCTGACCCCAGACTAGAGTACCAATGCCAAAGAAGACGCACCACAGCCACTGATCCAGTGAAAGCGCCTTGGTTGAGAAAGCCATTTTGCCATACTGAATGATAAGAACCTGAAAAATAAAAAAAAACAAAAGGTTAATTTAACAGAAATTAATTAGATTTGAACTTAAAGAGACCTGTGAAATCATTGTGAATATCCAGATGGTGTAGAAAATGGGATTGGTGAAGAGACCCTCTACAACATTGCGCTGTCCATGAATTTTTCTCGCATTGATCTCATTAAAAAGAGTCATCATAACAAACGTATTGAAGATGATCGTGAAATGTTGTGTGGGTCCAGCATTCAAATCCTGTCCACGACCGGACTCAATATCAAGTATTAAATCACCTAAAAGAGGAGGGAATTGTTAATATATATATATATACATATTGAAAACTATATATATATTTTTAAGTAAAACCCACCCACAAAGAGCAAAGAGAAGATGATGACCAACTGGTAGATGGCCTGTCCTAATATGTTCTTCATCATTGTGCGCGATATTAACGGTTTTGTGCGTCCATATGGCTTACGGAGCAATAGATCCGGTGTAGGCACCTCCGTTGCCAGGGCGAGGGAGGCCAGTGTGTCCATAATAAGGTTCACCCACAACATTTGCACGGCCTGCAATCGATTTAAACGAATCGGTAAATTAATATTAACTAATTAATTATTAATATCATATTCATTACATATATCATTATTTATTATATTTTATTGTAAACCAGAACGGGAAATATTTCAATTTTTTTGGCTTTGTTTTTTAGCGTCTAAACTACCACACTGTTAACCCACTGTTAACTCAATCCGATTCAATAATACGCTATTTTAAACAGTGAAAAAACAATATAATTACTATAACTACTTCAATGTTTAATCACAAAATAAAATGTATAAAAAAAAATTAAAATAAATAAAATAAAATATACATATAAAAGATATAAGATAAATCCACTCAAAATAAATAATAAATTAAATCTTGTGGAACACTGGGCAAGAAAAATATCATTAAGTGAATGCAGATCAAGTATCATTGAAAAAATAGATATACCACAAATAACAACTTGTCTACACATTAATATAAAAATATATATTTAAATAGAAAATGTACAAAGAGTACATAATAAACGTAATCTATTAGCAATAATATCCCCAACATATTATCTACATACTAATAACAAAACAATAAGAATATTAAATAAAATCAAAATGAATACGCATCCTTAAGCAGTGACAAAACTATTTAATTAAATTATAATTAACATTTCATATTTACACATTACTAAACGAAAATTATTTCTTACATAATATATAATATATTTATAATTATAAATATGATATGGGACCTACCTTGAGTGGGGAATCCTGAACGGCACAGGCGCCAATAAATGCAACAATGACGGCAACGACGTTCACCGTTAGCTGAAACTGCAGAAACTTCGCAATCGAATCGTAGACATTTCGTCCCCACATCACCGCCTTGACAATGCTGCTGAAGTTGTCATCGGTGAGTATAATATCGGACGCCTCCTTGGCCACATCAGTTCCAGCAATACCCATTGCGAAGCCAACATCGGCCTTCTTGAGAGCGGGCCCATCGTTGGTGCCATCCCCCGTCACAGCGACCACCTCCCGATTATCCGTCACTGTGCTATCGATCATGCCTAAAATGTAAAAGAAATAATATTAATATATTATGAATAAATAGATTTCATTCAAGTTAAAGGCTAACCTTTGACTAGTGTGTACTTGTCGGTGGGTGAGGAGCGAGCAAGTACTCGCAATTTGGGCCAGACCTTGTCAAGCAGATGCTGCTGGACCTTTAATATATAGAAAAAAGATAATATATGATATTAATTATATATAAAAATATAAACAATTTAGATTAAGATATAATACAAATATAACATAATATAAAATATAAATATATGTAAAACAAGTTGGGAAAAGTTTAACTGGATTATAAATATAATGTCCAATATAAAAAAAAAAGTAAGAATAATAATGCAATTTAATATAATTCTAAAATATAGAAAAGCAAGTTAGAAGTTTATAATGGACTTATATAATATAAATTTCATATATAATATATTTTATTTATATAATAATAATATATATTTACATACCCATATACATACACATTAATCGATAACTTACATCACCATTGCTGTCGCGAATGCGTTGATTGAATTCTTTGCCCTCCAAAATGAGGAAATCATCGTTTGGCCGCAGAATGCCGCATTTCCCAGCAATTGAACGGGCCGTATTAACATTATCACCGGTGACCATGCGAACTGTGATGCCCGCCCTTTGACACTTGCGAATGGCATCGGGTACCTCCGGTCGGACCGGATCTTCAATGCCCACAACACACAAACAGGTCAAATTTGTCATAATATTCTCTTCGTCATCCCAATTGGGTTCGCCATCGATGTGAACCTCGTTGATGGCCGCCTTGCCGGGCACAAAATCGCGATAAGCAACGGAAATGGTGCGCAGACCGTCACAGGCCATCGGTTCGATCACCTCGCGGATGAGACGCTCCTGCATGTCCCGGGTGAATTTTTCCAGCGTACCTTCGTGACCATAGATAAACGAACATCTGAAATAATAATGTCATTAGTAAAAATTTATTTTATTTTTTATATATTATATATTCACTTCTTCATTATAATCTCTGAGGCTCCTTTTGTGTACAGACGATATCCTCCATTTGGTCGGGGGATAACAGTTCCCATGCTTTTGCGCACCGAGTTGAAGGTGTAGACGCGTGTGAAACGATCCTCGGGTATTTCATCACGTATTGATTGATATTTAACGCCCAAGGCCTGCACAAAACCGAGCAATGAGCACTCAGTTTTATTGCCCACCTGAATGGGCAAGTCTCCCGGATTTTGACCAGGCTGTAAAGGTTTACAAAATTAACATAATTAATAATATAACATTTTAAACAGTGAAACGAAAATATGGAGATAATAAATAATAAAGTTAATCTTGTAGAGCATTAGGCAATTATATATATATACATATATAGATATGTAAAAAGAATATGTAGAAAAAAAATTATATTACTTATACAGAATAAATAATAAACTTTAAATTGTAGCAAACACTATCGTCAATATTAAATATGCAAAAAAAATTAAATTATATTATGTAAATGAAAATTTAAACAGTGAAAAAAACTATCTATATATATTATATAGTATATTATTAATAAACTAAATTAAAAAATCGATATCCAAGTATCAATATTTGATGTCCACAAATCAAAGAAGAAAACCCAAGTATGTAAAAAAAAGTAAAATAGTTAAAAAAAAAGTTAATTCACATATTATAAATAATAAACTTAATGTTGCATCAATAAGCTAATGCAGATGGAGTAGTGTTAAAAAATCTATATACTACAACTAATAATATTTGATATCTACATATTATGAATAAAATCCACACAGCGTTAATAATCAACTTAAGCATACAGCAATAACAAATAAAAATCTTTGTAAAAAATCCTACCATTATATTGGAAGTGTATGCAGAATTCACCGATATGCCCATTGTGACCAAGTTTCCAACATGCTGTGGAATATCGTTCAACGTTGGTAACACCTTGCACAATTTCTCACAGATATAGGATTGGACGACTGTCATTCGATTTGTGGTCAGTGTGCCTGTTTTATCAGAGCAAATAGCAGTGGCATTTCCCATTGTTTCACACGCATCCAAATGACGCACCAAATTATTATCCTTCATCATTTTCTGCAACAAAATATATACAAATAAAAATAAAAATATATCGATAATTATCGATTAACGCACCTTCACAGAGTAGGCCAGAGAGAGGGTAACAGCGAGTGGTAACCCCTCCGGCACAGCAACAACTAATACTGTAACACCAATAATTAAATGCTTGACCAGATTATTAGCATAGGTATTCTTCCAGGGTTTCTCATCGATAACAAAAGTCTTCACACAGAACTGTATTATCAATATGATGACTGTGAGCACGGCTATCGTTGAGCCCGCATAACCAATTTGTATCGCCAATTTGGTTAACTTTGCTTGCAGCACAGATTTCTCCTTTTTGTGCCCAGTTTCGGCGGCACTTGTCGACGATTGCTGCACATGATTCCCATCAGATTCTGATTTGATGGCATCGCCTCCGCTTCGAGGAGCTGCTGGTGCATTGGCTGCTGCTGCTTTCACTGGTGTACGTCCATCAGTGTCACCTATATATATATATATATATATATAAATATATACACATAGTTTTCAATTTATTAATAATTAATAATTTATATTTTTAATTATTTTTATACCCCTGCAGACGATATTTCGGTATCTATATATTTTTATTTTTCTTTATAGAACTATATAAATTTCTTATATATTTGTCTTTTATTATTTTTAAAATTTTATTTTTTAATTTAAATCTTTATAGGGTCAGTAAATTGCTGTGTGTATAACGTTTGTAGCTTGAAGGGTATTTTTTTATATTTATTTTCCATTCGCTTCTAAGTCGGGTGTAACCGACTGCAAAATACTTTGATACGAGACGTAATGCCAGCTGATAAGAGGTAGCAATGAAGAGGGTGGGTGTAGCCAAGAAATACTGACCAAGACTGCCTTTCAAATTGCGGTAGCTATAAGCTAGTAACCTTCCTTCGAACTTTGGTGATATGGGCTTTTTGAATTTTGGGGCCGGGAGTGGGCATGGCTGAAAAAATTATAGAGAAGGTTCCTTACAATCGCCCTTCCAAGTTTGGTAACTATAGCTTTTGAATTGAGAAATAAAAAGGCTTCTGGGAATTTTGGAGGCGGGAGTGGGATGGCCAACAAAAATTAATTTTGGAGTACGTCTCGGTAATCTACCTTGGTCTACAAATTTATATGCTGATCCTTGGAGACGGTTACCATCAAGTTACGTTCTAGGTTTGGTGAGTTTATCTTTAAAATTGTATCGATTTGCACTTTCCGAAATATAGGCATTGGCGATTATGGGCGCATGTGTGGACGTGGCCATAAAAATGTGTTATCGGTTCTTAAAGGCGGGAATCGATTTTCGAATATCGATTTCCTAGTCCAATTTTTACCCTTTGTCTAACGCGGGCACTGACCAATATATGTTCCAAGATTCAAGTATCTATCTGTAAGGGTGTCGAAAAAAGGTTGCGTTCATCCAGACGGACAGACAGCATGACGGACAAAACCAAACCCTTCGGTATCAAAGTATAAAAACTGGCTTACGCTTATAAATATTAATCATATTCCATCCTTCAACTATTTTAGACATCTTTATCTAATACTATTTAATACTCTACTTTATATTTTGTAAGTCAAATGATTAAAAAAATACAACAATCTATATGGTAGCTGCAGAAACATCGATCATTGACAGCTCCCGATTATTATTGATAGCAACAACACTGATGATCTACTTCAACTAGAGAAACGATAAGAATTTCATTGCAACTATTGTGGCATTAATGAAATGAAAATGATTGAAATAATTGAATATTGAAATCGAAAATCGATAAGTAATTAGAACCAATTTAAACCGAATTGATGATTTTTTTTATGGAATAATCACTCAAGGAATATATATATTATTATATATATATTGTCTATTTTATACCCATAAGAAACCTGTTTAAAACTCCGGTCTGCAAGGGTATTTTTATGTTTCTTTTGGATTTGTTTTTAGATTTGTTTCATTAGGTTTCTTTTCAGTGTGATTATTGTAAAAAACTAACTGTAAATCTGTAATAGTAGTAGTATTTAAACTGTATTTTAAGTGAATTCACCTGTAAGGCTCTTGCTCTTTTGCTTGCTCGCCTTTTTAGCTTCTGAATTTTCGATAATTTTTGTAATCGGTGTTTCAATCAAGGTTCGATCCATTTACGTCATTTTTTTTTTTAGTTTTTTTTTTCAATTGAATAAATTTTTTTTTTTTTTTTGTGTTTTTTTGGTAGTGGTGGTGATTTGGTTGGTTGATTTGTTGGTTGGTTGATTGATTGGTTGATTGTTTTTTTATTGGTAGGTAGATGGAGGAGTTTTCAAAGATGGGTCAATCAATTCACGTCATGCAATATTGGAATATGAAAAAATTAAAAATAAAAAATAAACGATATATTTATATATAGAATTCAAGAATATAGATATATTTAAGCTCTTACTCTTACTGTTTGTTTTTATGCGTGTGAGTAAGGTTTTTATGATATCCAGGTCAATACGTTACTTAAACTAATTCAAAAAGATAATTTTCTAGCCATTTTGTATATACAACATTTAACTGTTTTTATTATCAGTGTAAGTAAGTAAGTTGGATTATTGCTCAGTGTATTTGGGGTATATAAATTTCAAAAGATAAATTTAAATACGCACCCTTCTTCATCTTTTTGATTTCAGCCTCCTGTTCGTCGACGGCGGCGCCGAGCAGCGTGAAAATAATTCCGGCCTGTGAATTGACGCCGACGGCGGTGACAACCATCTTGCCACTGCCCTCCATTACGTGGGTCCCAGACAGAACCATCGGATCTGAATCGGCGCCCTTCTTCACATGATCCGATTCACCGGTCAACGATGATTCGTCCACCTAAAGAATTACACAACACACAATGCAAATTATTTAAATAAAGATAAGTAATTTAATAAATAAAGATAATTTAAAATAATAATAATATAAATGACAAAACTAATATTTGGCCTATTTTATGAAGTATTTTGTTTAATTAATTACGGTTTATTTTATTAAGGTTTCCTTAAGAACTATGATTCTTTTTCAAAATAATCTCCGGTATTTGTTGCCATATTTGATACCTAGTGATTTTGATACCGGTTGCAATTGATTAATTTCGATAAACGATTTCAATTACAGGAAATGAGATTTGATTGGTTTTTTCTGGGTTTTCTCTAATCCATTTTGCATTTAAATAGGCTCTGAAATTTTATACATATTTCTTATTTTTTAATTTAAACATATATATTTAATGTTATTTTTAATTTAATTTAATCAATTTTTTACTTTTGGTATATGGCTTTATTGACTGACTTTAGTTAACATTAAATATGTAAATAATCAGGTAAATAAATAAATAGGTAAGTGAATATATATATTATTAAATAAATAAGTAATTAAACAAATAAATAGATAAATACCTTTAAGTCATTGCTTTGGATAAGGCATCCGTCTGCGGGCAAAAGATCGCCGTACTTGATTTGAGCAATATCGCCGACGAGAATATCGCCAACCGATATCTGGCAGACTTCGCCGCCCCGAATCACTGAGAACTTGTGCTCGCCTTCGATGCGATTCTGCAGACCCCGAAACTGTCGCTCCTTCGAGTAATCATTGAAAGCGGTCACAATCACGACCACAATCACCGAAATGAGAATGGCGAGACCCTCGATCCAACCATGATGTTCATCCTCCTCCTGCAGTAGAGCTAAAAGTCACAGAATATATATATTATAAACAGAGGATACAAAATTAAAAGTAATAAATATTATAATATATATATATATATAATTATTATATATATAAAAATAAATATATTATATATATAAAAAATAAATATATACAAGATATACAAAATAACTTAAATATGAAAAAAAAGACATGTTTTTAAATGTGTCTTTTTAATTGCAGCGTTTTCCACCTATTTTAATTGAAATAACATTAAAAAAAAATTGTGTTGTTTGAAAAAGGCAGAAAACAAACGAAAAAAATAATAGTAGCTGCATTTTTGCAATATGTGAATTTTGAAATGTGAATAATAATATTAATTAATAATATGTATATAATAATATACATAATAATATACATAAAATTCTGAGCAATTTATATTATTTATAAATATATTTTATTTTAAAATATATATATATATATGTTTGTATCATATCAACTATTTTTTTCTCAACTGTACATAAACAATGACAATAGTAATAAATTAAATGTAAAATATATATATATAAATAAAGATTACAATCATACTATAATAATATATTATATAATTATATATAATAGTAGAATATAGACTTACGCGCATCCTCGTCGGCGGGCTTATAGAATGATAGACCGAGTGAAACTAGCGCAGCTACCTCTAAGATAATAAGTGTGACATCCTGAAGCGCCTCCCACACAAGAGTCAGAAACGTTTTCGGGGGTTTCGGTGGTATTACATTCGAGCCAAAAGTTTCACGTCTATGCTCCTCATCCGCTTTCGACCCGCTCAGGCCTAGATCGAGAAATGTTTAGAATTCATTTAAATTTACAATTTTATAATATTATTTTTCTACCTTCATTTGGAGATGTGTAGAGTTTTTTGCATAGCTCATGAATGCCACCGTATTCATTGATTTTCGCTATGCCCTCGCGGCCCCGGTGCTCCATGATATCGCGTAATTGCTTAAGTGATACCCCATATTGCGCCGGTCTTCCATCGATTGTGGCCATTGGTTATAATATCTGTTCAAAATAAAAATATATATGCATATTTTAGTATTCATCAATAATAATAAAAAATCAATAATAGACAATAATAGAATACATACATATTTGTTAAATAAACCGATACGCAATATGAATAAACGGTATACAAATTTGAATACAAAGAAATAACCATTTCCAGTTTAATTTAGCTTAAACTTATTTAAATATTTTGTAAATCGTTTAAATATTTTATTTTTAAATTATTTTAATATTTTTTTTTTTTGTATCGACTGAATTTATATGACATTAAATAAACAAATACATAAATAAATAAATGGCCCAATGACTCCGATTAATTCACACAGTTAATAAATTTTCACATATGTATCTCTTTGCAGACGATCATCGAATGCTGAATAAAAAGTTGCCAACAATTTGTTCACGGGGTGTTCGAAGAGAGCAGCGAGCGCAGCAGCGAACATCGTACATCGAACATGTTCGATTGCAAAACGTTAAGCGAACGAACATTGCAGCTGTGCCCGCTACACCCCCTCGCAAAAACGTTAATCGCTGCAGCTGTGCGCAATACGTAAATTAACAACCCCATCCCCCTTCACTTCCGGCCCACCAACGACTCAAGCCCAACAACGTGTAGAAACAGGCAGACAAAAGCACGCGACTCAAGCATTCACACATACGTGCGTACATACATTTATAGGTATTTACCCATACATACACACAGACACACATGTGCGTGTAATAAAATTGTCGGCGGTCAACGGCTCTGTTAGGCTCACACAAATTGACACACACACACATGCAGCTATATTTCGAAAATAAAACATTACCTGGGCAAAAAACAAAAAAGTTCAATGCGCGAGTTTGAATATAGAAAAAGAATCGCACATTCAATATCGAAAAAAATACAATGACTCAAAAAAATAGCAAAAGAAAAGAATGCGACTAGAAAAAGATAAGTGGTTAGCAGTAAAAAAAAATGTCTATATATATGTTTATATATCTATATATCTATTTGTTATCCAACACTTATGTGAAAATGTCTTAACATGTCTAGATAAAAGCATGAGCGATGATGACGTGTTGTGACGCAAAATGCGGTAAAGGACAAAAATAAAATTGGATTAAACCGGCTTCTTTTAGAGACCGCATAATGCTGCTTTTTTTAGATTTGTTGGCGTCACTGATAAGCATAGATGTGTACACATAAAGTTTTATTAAATCCCAGCGCATTTGAATATAGCTCGGTAAACAAAAGACAGGCTGAATGCGCTTATACTTTCAATCTTGCTTGGCCCGCCCAAGTCCAAGAAAATAATTATCAAGTATTTTATAAGTACTTGGCCATGCATGCTTTGCAGATCAAACAGCAATTGCTTATCGCAATTGAAAAGACGCAGGGAAGAGCGAAAGCAAAGAAGAGGAAGCAGCTGGAGTTCGAGCCAAAATATCGATAATTTGCTTATCGCAAAATAGAATAATCTTTGTATTGAATGAAACTGCAAAAACACAATATCAAATTGTTAATGTAGGTCAGGAATATATTTTTTATGTGTTAGAAATTCCTTTATTAATGAAAGAAAACATTGTAAGCAATCAGAAAAGAATTGAATTTTTTTGCTTGTAAAAATAATATTAAATTATATATTCGTCATATCTATTTATTTTTTTTTATATATATATCTTTCTTTGGCGCCCAGTTATTTAATACACAAGCACACATATAGGTTTTTTTCAACTGGACGCTATGCAAGGCCAACTACACACAACACATGCATAAATGTTGGCAAGGGCATGGGAAAACTAATGCAATTAGCTTTATGCAGCGCACGCACATATGTATATGCAAGCAGGTGTGCATAACATTTTCGCTTGTCCTTTTTAAGCCACACTTTCTATGCTAATCAATGTGTGAGCGAGAGAGCGCGAGGAGCAAGCTAAAGCCTGTTCGCTCTCTCTCACACACGCACAAACGAGCAAATGTAAGCAAGTATTGTTTAAAAAAAATACCTCAACACACATTTTTCACTCGACACACGCAATTACGTCATACAGCACAGATTTTTAATGTGCAAAGATTTTTGTGCATGTGTGTGTGTATATATCTTGGCATTGGCATTCTAAAATTCTTTTGGCTGTCGGCTATGGTTTTTCTTTATTTTATGCAAAGCAAATCAAATTGGAATTGTAATACACACACATATACATATATGCATTTATACACATACTTAAATAGCTACACACACATATAGTTATTAAATTATTGATTTCTAACGGGGCTGGCGTAAAGATGACAAATAACGGGATGATATCACTTTTATACATACATATCTTTAAGTCTATATGTATGCATGTATGTATATTTGTATGCATGCCTACACATGCCAATAGTCTGGCAACGACATGTGTGTGTGTATATATTCGTGTGTGTGCTTGGATGTGTATTTGTTTGTGTACATGTGTGCGTGTATGTATACCATATGCAATATTTGATACACAGGAATGCTTATGCGAAAATCTCTGCACTTATACACCCAACTTGACATATATATAGACATTTGTTTTCACTTTAACTAAGTTAATTATTTACCCAACTTTGAGTTTTCAATATCCAAATTATATTTATGGGTGCTGCCACGCGATTTAAATAAAACTGCAGCAGGCGAAAAAAAAAACGAAAAAGGAGATACGAAAAACGCAGCGCATAAACAAGTGCAAACACAGCGCGTAAATAAATGAAAATTATATGTTAAAAAGTATAAAAAGTAAACATTTTGTTTATTGCCGTTGTCCTTTGGCAACAATTATTATTACCAGAAATGCTAGTATTTTTATTTGTATTATATTTTTTTTGCCAGCACAACGGATAGACTCGCAAGGTATACACAAATACAGAACAGTGTGACCAGTTCGACTTAAGCGCATAAGGCAAAATCAATTTTCAAAACGATATATTGCTGTTGGCGGTAGTTTTTGTTGTTGCTCAACACTTGACGATTGTCGCCTGGCGTTGCCAGATCATTAGCTATCAATTATTTTTATTTATGGGTTTTTTAAATATATTTTCATTTTATCTACATAAAGGTAATAAAAGTTAAAATTGTCTTAATTTGTCACACTTTTATATATTTACTAATATTAATAATAAGTGGCACTCATTTTAAGGTCACTGACTTAAGTCACTTTTCTTATGTTGGTGGTCATCACTCACACTTTTTATAACTTTTTATTGAGTAGAAGAAGAAGGCGGGAGCAGCAGCAACCGCTGGGACTTGCATTAACTAAAGAGAAGACTGCGCTCCGCTTTGCGAGACAGCCTTCTATTTATAGCCTAATTGTGGTACATTTATACTAGTGTGTACATTTGTACCTAATGTATACACATTTATCCTAGAGTGACAGTTATTTGTCCTGCTTATCGCTGTGTAGCCGCATGTTTTTTTTGTTGTTTTTTCGTCAGTCTTTTGTTTGTTCTGATTACGTTAATAATGCGACGTTCTTCTTCTTTGCCTCGATTTGCGTGATAAGCGCATAAAAATCACAATCCGTCTAGCTTATCGGATCTTAGCTGTATGCCGATGAATGAAACAGAAAAAAATAAAGATATATAATAATATTAAATAATTAATAATTATTGAAAAATAGGCATTATAAATGTTAGTTATATTTATTAATATTACGCTACTTTAAAATTCATGCAGCTGCTGGATGCTGGCTTTGTGAACAGCATATTTCACAGCTGCGCATAATACCCGCTACTGTCGCTTTAGTTTTATTCTGCACCAAAACAATAACAATGACGATTTTTTACTTAGCATATATACTTAGTACATTTTTATATTCTAATTCTCTCATTTACATTTTTTTAAAAGCTGCAATCGCTTCCGTAATTCGATAAGCAGCATTACGTAAAACGTAATTTGAACAGTTAAATACTTGCTTGTGTATGCATTTGTATATCAATTTCTCACCTACCAAAAAGCGCAGAGAATTTAAATTGTATAAGCGACCAACACACAAGACACAACTTGTATAAAAATTCCACGTATTTTTTATTAACACATCGCGTCATTAAAAAAATAGATATATGGTTAAATTAATTTCGTTTTTAATTATGGGCGCACTTTAAATCTATGGCATACTTTCAGGCATAAGAAAAAAATCGATTGCAACTAGCAATTTTAATGCGAGGTAATTATTTCTCGAAACTATAAGCAAACGATATATCGATAATTTTTTAAAGAAAATTAAAATAGATATATGGTTAAATTAATTTCGTTTTTAATTATGGGCGCACTTTAAATCTATGGCATACTTTCAGGCATAAGAAAAAAATCGATTGCAACTAGCAATTTTAATGCGAGGTAATAATTTCTCGAAACTATAAGCAAACGATATATCGATAATTTTTTAAAGAAAATTGGGCGAGCATTTTTGCGGTGCTATGTAGCTGACGATTAAAACAGCTGGTCACATTAAATGGACAAATTATATCGATAGGGTCGTGAGTTAGACTGATTCTGAGTAAATGGCTCGATATTTGAAAAGAGAGTGCCAATCAATTACTTTTTAATCGATATGCGTCCTTAAAAATTTTACCTAAAATGAATAAAAATAATTAATAAGAAATCGAAGTTTAGTTTTAATGTGCATATTTTTCATTCAAAATATATTTTTATTTTAATATAATTAACAAATAGTATATAAACAAAAAATATTGTCCCCTGCAGCCAAATTGAGTTGCGCTTATCGATATGCTGGTAGCAACCGCAGTCAACAGAGCAACCCTCCCAGTGCCGATGCAAACCGATGATCCAGTTCGGCTCCCTGCCTGAGACCTTTTTGAGTTGCCTCTGTGTGCGTCGTTGTCGTTTTCTTCGGCTTTTTTTTGCACATTGTGTGTGTGCACAAATGTTGGAGTGTCGCATTTTCATTTATTATTGACTTAAATTTCAATTTCAACACAAAGTGCAATTGTTAATTTGGTAAGCGAAAAGAAAAAACAACAATAATTCGCATTTCACGGAATTTGTGTGATAAAATAGCACCAAAATTTTGATACCGATTTTTGTTGAGCGTCGTCGTCCATTTGACGGCATTGCCAGGTCAACATAAATTTGTTAGCACCAATGCAGCAAACACAGTGCACAATAAAAGTTTATCTCTATTCATTTAAATGTTGAATTTTAACTTAATTACATTTATTATTACGGTTTTGACAAGCGAAAAGATGAATTCAAATTGTAAACAAATCCATTGAAGAAGAATAATCTGTTTAATTGCTAAAAAACAAAAACTAAAAGAAAACCCCGATTAACGATAAACGATAATTATGGAAAGCGCATCAAATAATTCTGCCGATGAGCTGAACGCGGAACAAATTGTTCGAACTGACTCAAATTGCTTGGCACGCATCGATATGGAAATGGATGCCACCTATCAAACCGATAATCCTAATAATAATAATAATTCGTTGTGCAATAATCAATATGGTTTTCGCTGGAAACGCGTTTTAAATCCAACGGGGCCGCAGCCGCGTCCCCGCCACGGACATCGTGCCATAAATATCAAGGAATTAATGGTCGTTTTTGGTGGCGGCAACGAGGGAATTGTCGACGAATTACATGTTTATAATACAGGTATTTTTTTGTAGTTTTAAATGTGGTTTTATATTTAATTTGAGTGCAGAGCAGGAGGCATGACATGGTATGCCACTAACGATAATTAAGAACATTGTTTTAGTCGTGTTTCGTGCTATGTGTACAGATGCACTATCGCTGCACAATACGATGCATTGTTGAGCGACTTACCATTGTGAGTCGATATTTATGCAGCTGCACTATTTGACAACACTGCATATTTAGTCTGGAATTGCAGTCATGTGTCGTGCTATTTGTGCAGCTGATATTTAAGAACACTACAAATCTAGTCACGACTGCCAATCTGAGTCGACACCCTACAATTGATAATTTCAGTTGCTAATTGTCAATTTTTAATTTATAGTCACCAATCAATGGTATGTGCCCGTGCTGAAGGGCGACGTGCCAAATGGTTGTGCTGCTTACGGTTTTGTTGTGGAAGGCACGCGCATGTTTGTCTTTGGCGGCATGATTGAATATGGCAAATATTCAAATGAACTTTACGAGTTGCAAGCAACCAAATGGGAATGGCGCAAAATGTACCCGGAGACGCCGGATAATGGTGTCGCTCCATGCCCCCGTTTGGGGCACAGCTTCACAATGGTCGGCGAGAAAATATTCCTCTTTGGCGGACTGGCCAATGAATCGGATGATCCCAAAAATAATATTCCCAAGTAGGTGGCACTTATTAATTAATATTAGTAGTTGTAAATAAGTTTAATATTTTTCTACTTTTGTTTCTTCGCAATAATAATTATATTTATTAGTACGTAGCAAATAATGATAATATTAGTAGTTTTTTGCTTAATACCAAAATAAATAGATGTTAAAAAGATAGTTATTAGTAGTTGTATGTTTTTTTTTTATTTAATGTCGACTAAAATATAAAACTTATTAAATAAAATTACACCTCAATATCTAATATTTAAAGAAAATTATTTCACTCATTTGTACCTCTAATTTTCGACTCCCCCTCAATCGAAACAAAAAAATCCCAAATATATAAAAAAAATTAATTTCATAATTATAAATAAATAAAATAATTTTGACTAATTTTACAGTTATTTCTGATGGTAATCTATAATTTTCGACATGCTTGCTTTCAGTCGACCGCAAAATCCCAATATAAAATATATGTAAAATCAAAATAAAATTTAATATTTTAAAATTTAAGCTACAAAATCTTATAAAATTTCTGGAGGCATAAATGAAAGAAATTTTTAATACCTCTCGAAAACTAGAATTAATACCAAAAATAAAAGATAAGAGTAAGCAATTCTCATTTAAATATTTTATAAATGTAGTGTTAATTTTTTAAAATATATTTTTTCAAATTTGGTGTTACTTTCAGATATCTGAATGATTTGTATATATTGGATACGCGAGGCGTGCACAGTCACAATGGCAAATGGATAATACCAAAGACATTTGGCGATAGTCCGCCTCCCAGGGAATCGCACACGGGTATTTCGTTTACGAGCAAAGATACGGGCAAATTGAGCCTACTCGTCTACGGCGGAATGAGCGGTTGTCGCCTGGGCGATTTGTGGTTGCTTGACACGGGTATTTCTCTAGGAAAACCAAATCTATTAGTTATTATAATTGTTTTTAATTTTTTTTTTTTTACAGATTCTATGACGTGGGAAAAGCCAAGGACTCGAGGACAAGCTCCACTTCCGCGATCCTTGCACAGTTCGACAATGATCGCAAATAAAATGTATGTTTTTGGAGGCTGGGTGCCACTGGTGATAAATGACTCGAAAGCGACCACAGAACGTGAATGGAAATGCACAAATACACTCGCCGTACTCGATTTGGGTATATATTATATAGTATAAAATGTATTCTGTATTATAATAAGCTATATATGTAGATACGATGACGTGGGAGAATGTCACCCTGGACACCATCGAGGAGAATGTGCCCAGAGCACGAGCCGGGCACTGTGCCGTTGGCATTCAGAGTCGTCTCTATGTTTGGTCGGGGCGAGATGGTTATCGCAAAGCTTGGAACAACCAGGTTAGGGTGAGATGATCTACACTTATCACAGAATTTAATATATATATACAGTGAGAGACAGCTCAAGTCGACCAGTGTCAAAGAAAAAAAATAATTGCCTGCAACTTATTTGGACCAGGTACATTGTGGACAACTGGGTGCAGGTGGGGAAACCTCAGTTTATTAGGGTCATACATTCATATTGGTGGTTAACATATGTGCGGTTTTTTGAATTTTTGAAAAATAATGATTGGTCGACTTGAGCTCTCTCTCACTGTATATAAGTATATTTTATTTATATACCTATAAGACAAAAGTGTACAGAGTAAAGAGAGGTAAGCTCAAATTTTAATATATAAGCAACATTTATTTAATTTGTATATATTTGTTTTATTTATTTAGTACAGAAAGGACTAAAAACGAATTTTAAAAAAAATTCGAATTACTTATTAAATGGTTTAAAAAATAAAACTGAAATATTGGCTAATGTAAAAAAAAACGCAATCTGATTAAAAATTCTTCAACTTTAGCAGTAGTAGTAATGAGAATGAGGAAAGTAAAACGTTGGGAAGATAGACAAATTAAGATTACAGTAGAGCAAAGCAAATCACTGGACTTGTGAGGTAGGATAAATTGGACCAACAATTATAGAGATATAAATAAAGGGAAAATATAATTGTTTAAATTGTATTGGCAGTAAAGCGTTTATTTGAAAATGCAACTACCTACAATTAATATCAGATTGGGAAACACATACAAAAATTAAAAATATGAAAAATAAAAAGCTAAAGTTAAAAGTTCTGGATTTCTGAGAAATGCATTTAATTAGAGTCTTCTATTTTTACAGTGTTAAAGCTCACCTTATTTATTAAGTGATATAAAGAAAGGAAAAGCATGAAAAAATAAAAAAAAAGTTAGTAGCTTTGTGATAATATTGTAAAATGTAATTAAATTAAACTAGTTGCACAACTGATTATTTATTTATTGTGTTAAGCGTGCATTTGTTTTATATGCACACATCCCAATAATTATTCATCTCTTTCAAGTGCTTAAGCAAATCTAAAAATAACAGCAAGACTCCAGCATAAATATAACAGAAATATACAAAATAGTAAATTAAATATATGCAATAATAACCAAAATGCAAAAAATAATAACTAATATACAAATTGTAAATAGAAAACTTTGCTTTGGCATAGGTAAAAATCTTGATTTTTTAATACCAACAAAATAATAACTACAATTATTTAATATATTTATGTTTCAATTTGTATATATTATAATGTTTTAGGTCTGACAATACTTACTCTTGCAGGTGTGCTGCAAGGATCTGTGGTGTCTGGAGGTGACGAAGCCGCTTTATGCTGTCAAAGTAGCTCTTGTACGTGCATCAACCCACGCGCTGGAACTCTCCTGGACCGCGACAACATTTGCCGCAGCTTACGTGTTGCAAATACAAAAAATCGAACAGGGTCCGGCAACTGCCACAAAGCAGCCGCCAAGTGTGGCGAATGCAAGCGCCACTAATGGAGGCGCAACAGATGCCGTTGCAGCAGCAGCGCCAACTGCAACAGCAGCATTAAAATTCGAAAAGAGCCCCATTTCCGTAATGCATCTAAATGAAGCAAAAACGCCCGCTGCAGTATATGTGGCACAAACTCCATCGTCGCAACTAAAGCCGATATTGGCTGCCACAACTGTGGCAACTGTGCAACAACCACAGTTATCCATCATAAGCAGCACAGCTGCAACAACAAGCAGCAGCAGTGGCGTGGCAAGTGGCGTTGGTGGCATCTTGCACAAATTTCGACCCAAGGATGTTGCAAGTTCCACGCCCAGTAATGTACTGCAACTCAGCTCGACGCCGAGTTCAACTGGTGGCGCCTCTTTGCGTATTATACCCAGTGTTGCAACATCAGCTGGCCAAACTTTGCGGCTTGCCACAAGCAGCAGCAGTGGCAGCTTCAGCAGCAGTGGCGCCACAACAACTATACTAAAGGCAACAACTGCTGCCACAATGCAACAACAACAGCAACTGCAACACACAACGGCAACAACTACAACAACAACGGCAACTGCAACAACTTCCATTGGTGGCAAGCAGTATTTCATACAGAAACCCTTAACACTCGCCTCCAATGTGCAGTTGCAGTTTGTGAAGACAAGTAGTGGGGGCATGGCTGTACAAACGTTGCCAAAGGTCAACTTTAATATTGCCAAGGGTGCTGCAACAACGGGGCAGGGGCAGGCACATGCTGCAATCTCCATTTGCAATCAACAACTTGCCTCGGCGGGTGGTGGATCGACACAAATTCAGGTCACTTCAATTAATTACTATTGTTTGATAATTAAGTAAAGTATATTATATATATATATATATATATATATATATATATAAAGTACAATAATTGTAGTGCTCCGGTTAAAATTTAAAATGTAGAAATATTTAAAAATGGGTGGAAAATCCTTAGTAATTTTGCAAAACTAATTAGGTAATTCAGGTGATCCTCAACATCTAGTATTTAAAGTAAAACCAAAGTGGAATCGATTGAAATTTCGTATTGCAACTATTATCACGAACTAAATGCAACATTTTTTTTTTAATCAACATGTTTTAAATGATTTTTTTTATGTTTAGATTTAAAAAGCACAAAAAATGTTGTAATTTTGCAGACTATAGGTCTATTGAGGTAATACATTCAGACGAAGATCAAATCGTAGGCATTCCATTTGAACGATTCCAGAACTTCTTTGCTGAATCGGAGAATATTGTGGAGCAAGAATTCCAACCCAAAATTGAACATAGAACATATCTTTAATTGTAGAAGGCTCGTCGAAATTCTTGACACAGAGTTTAAAACGAGATATAAAATATTAATTGATGCTCAAGAAGTAAATTTAAATCATTTTGCCATTTAATTCATAATTTGACTTGGTGGGACACCAAGATTTCTGCTTTTTATACTTTGATACCGAAGGTACATAACTAAAATCGTACTCGAACTCGTGCCACAAAATTATATTACCTATACACAAAAGAATAATTTAAATAGGTAGGAAAGAGTAAAGTTTATCCAAGCTTGTTAATCTAAGCTGTTATTATTATTATACAACTATTAATATTATTTATATAAATGGGCTGTTATATTTATCTGATCCTTAATCTCTTATAATTAGATATAATTGTTAAAATTGTAATGCTTAGCCCTATTACTACTTTCTTTTAATATTATTATTTATACTGCTATTGCTTGTATTTGTTATTATGTACCTGCTTCAACTGATAGACTAACAAGTATTCAATTATTATTTAATAGCAGTACTATTATTTTATTTGTTACTATTATTAAAACCGCTATTACTTTCTATATACCTGCTCCAATTGAGAGATTAATTATTATTTTTATTTTTTTTGTATTACTACTATTATTTTCCATATACTTTATGCAATTGAGATATTAATAACTACTCAACTATTTCAACCCTAAACAGATTGCAGCTGGTGGGAGCTTGCAGCCGAAAACAGTAATGGCCTCTGGCACAATAACAACAGCAACTGCTGCTGGCAATCAGCTGACGCAGCTGCAACAACAACAGCATCAACAACAACAGCAGCAGCAACAACAACATCAAACACAAAAGTCATTAGTATCGGGCAATGTGCTAAAATTGGTGTCGCCACACAGCGTTGCTGGTGGCAAGTTGATAATGAAAAACTCGAACATATTGCAAATGGGCAAAGTGACGCCAAATGTGATGGGTGGCAAGCCGGCATTTGTCATCACCAGCAACAAACAAGGCGCTCAATTGGGCAATCAACAAATAATCATTGTTACCACGGGTACAACCGGTTTGAGGACTGTGTCCTCCACTGGTGCCGGTACGGGTGTCATGAGTAGCGCCGGCAGCAATGCCACAAATATTGTCAGCATTGTTGGCTCTACAGGGACAACAGCAACTCCCTTGGCTGTTGGTGGTGGCGCCACAACACGTACCGTTATCTCTGCCACGCCGACCAATGTGAAAATGGTGCGAAATTTAACGGGTACCGCTGGTATTGCTGGAAGACCCATTACTCTAACGCTACCCACCTCAACAACAACAACAAGCCATTTGATAACTGGCAATCATGCGCAGAAGTTGCAACAAAAGACTGCTGTTTATATTGGTGGCAAACCGGTCACAGTGATGAGTGCCACAAATGCGGCAGCCAGCTCTACCGGTCCCAACAAGCTGGTCATGTTACAAGGGGCAACGGCTGCGAGAAAGGGTTTTGTCAACATTTTCAATGCGGGCGGTGTGGCAACGGCTGCGGGTCAACGCACTTTGACCCTGTCAGCGAGGAGTGCTCCCCTTAAGACCACACCTATTATATCCCTCAAGGAGAAGGAGAAAATTGTGGAGGCAACAACAACTCAGCAGCAGCAGCAATCGATAAACATTGCCAAATTGGATGTTTTGGATGCGGATCCCATGGATGATATTATTGAGCAACTGGATGGCGTCGATGATTCACTCAAACAGCCAACGGGAACTCATCAGTTAAATGATGGTGAGCAGATTGATGATGAGGTGGGGAGGGTTGAGCAGGAGAATGCCACATCCACATCCGCTTCAACATCGGCAACAGCTGCGGCAACACTTTCGGGTATCGCCTCGTTGGAGACTGCGCAGGATTTGGAAAAACCAGCTGTAAATGATGATGTTTCTGGTGTCAGCAGCACGACGGATATGCATCCGGCAGGAAAATGTCCAATAGAAAATATGGATACAAATGTAAAGATATATATATGTGATTATTAATGTTATATATATTATCTTATAATATTATTATTGCGGTTAATGTTTGTAAATATTTTTATATAAAATTATAATATATATATTTTTGTTGATATATCATATTTTATCATTGTTTATATATTATTATTATTATGGTTGCCACATTAATATTAATTATTATCAATATTATATATATTATTATTTATTATATTGTACCTTAAAAATTGTGGCTCTTGTTGTCGATATCGGGAAGAGTCTTATCGACATAGTAATTATTATTATTATTGTTGATATATTTTTATTTCTATTATTGTTGATATACTATTTTTATTATTGTTGATATATTTCAACGCCTATATTATTATTATTGCTCATATGTTATTATAATTATTTTTAATATTTCTATATTATTTTTTATTATTATTAATATTTCTATAGAATTTTATATTATTAATATTTTTGATATATTATTGTAAACTGTAATTTGGCTTATATTGTTGATATAGCAATATATATTATTATTATTAAGTTTTGTATGTTATTATTATTGCTCAAAAATTATATATTATAATTGTCATTATTAATATTTTATATATATTTTTAATATGGTTGTTTATATTACCATTAATTATTTGTAACCTTTGCTTCGTTTTATAGGCCAGCCTCCCAGCGCCTGCTGTAACAACAACTGCAGCTGATTGTAATCAGCCGACCGCATCGGACACGGAGGCTGCCAATATATTGACGACGATCAAATCGGGTGAGGCTTTGATGCTGCTGAAGGACACAACCATATCAACAACCAGCGAATCGGATGCAGATCAGAATCAATTACAGTTAAACGTGCAGCGTCAGCAACAGCATCATCATCAAAATGGTGAGTTGTGTTATAAAATATGTATAATTGAATATATATTTAATTAACATTTATCTCCTCCCCTCTTGCAGTAGACGGCTGCCAACTGGATGCGTTGGCATCGGCAGCTGTGATGCAGGCGGCGACTGCTTCGGCGGATTCCAGTCAAACTGCGGCTGCAGCCAGCAGAAGTCTACTCGATGACAGCTCCTCCGCCGCCTCCGCGTCAGTCTCATCAGTCAGCCATCTCAGCTATAACAAATCGAATGAACAAAATAAAAGCTGTAACAACAACGACAACAATGTAAGTTAGAACAAGTAAAGAATTCGCTAGTGGAAAGATAGATCGATGAGCAGATGCGCTGTAGACCATCTCTTATATTTATTATTTTACTGGTTTATTATTTGTTTTATTTATTTTATGTATTTATTTATTTGACTTATTTATTGTTAATCGATCGTCATCAGTAACAAGTCAAATTCCAGTATATAAAAGCAAGCGAAATTTTCATTTATTTTTAGTTTTATTTTGAGAGGGCAAAAATGAAATCCACCCTGTTAACTCACCGTAAAGCTGAGTGGATTAAAAATAAAAAATGGTATATGTGAAGGAAAGAGTAAGAACATAGTTAGAGCTAGATTGATTCGGCTTTTGCTCTTGATTTATATATAAATATATAAATACATTATGAAAATATATGTTAGTGACAGACTTTTTATAAATATTGATAGCAACAAATAACTGCAAAAATTACACAAAATAGGGAATATTCCCAACACAACGTTTGTTGTATATTCCAATTATTTTAAATATATTGTTGTTTTATAGAATGTGTCCACTAATAATAATAATGTCATTGATGACAACGACAAATGGCATACAGTGGGCATTTTCAAGGAGCTCTCTCACACGGTGACAAGTTACATCGACTACAAATACTTCAACGAGGCGACACAGCGCGTTAATTTGGACTCTGATCATTTGCCCGATTTGGCGCAATATCCACGCATCAGTTTGGATCCTGGCACCGCGTATCGCTTTCGCCTCGCTGCTCTCAATTCCTGTGGGCGTGGCGAGTGGGGAGAGGTAATTTTTATAATATTTATATTAATATGTATAATTAATATTAAATATTTCCTTTCCCATACTTTAGATTTCCAGCTTTAAAACTTGTCTGCCTGGTTATCCTGGCGCCCCGTCCGCCATTAAGATTTCGAAAGATATTAAGGAGGGCGCCCATTTGACGTGGGAACCGCCGCCGGCACAAAAGACCAAGGAAATTGTCGAATACTCCGTTTATTTGGCTGTCAAACCCACCACAAAGGATAAGGTGAGCTCGCCCCAATTGGCCTTTGTTCGCGTCTATGTTGGTGCCGCCAATCAGTGCACGGTGCCCAATGCATCCTTATCGAATGCTCATGTGGATTGCTCCAATAAACCAGCGATTATCTTTCGCATCGCTGCTCGTAATCAAAAGGGCTACGGGCCAGCGACCCAAGTCCGATGGCTTCAAGGTAAAGTTGATGTAGTATTTGTTAGTTTATTCCTATATATCATTTATTATATTCTTAAATAAATTATATTATATTCTTAAATAAATTATATTATATTCATTGTCTCGTGCTTCCATAAACGAACCTTGTAGGATTTATAGACACATTTTATGTTATATACTTCCGTTAGGCGTTTGGTTCTGTTAATCACTGCCTACTGCTTCATAAACGAATTTCTTAACTTTTTAACTGGATTTCTTAGTGTCTGAAAAATAAACTCACGTAATTTTCTAGACCCATCATAGTTAACCCTGGCGTAGCCGAGGGCAGTCACCTATTTATATTAATGACCTCTGTTTAGTCGTTTAATATCAGCATATATATTTATATGGATTTTTTGAATACACCTCAATTAACCCACTAAATCTGATATATATATATTTTTTATAATTTATATATATTTTTGGTTTCGGGATTTTATTTTGTGTCCACTGATATTAAGTAAAACAAATTATTTCAAAGCAAAAATTAATTATATAAGTAATAAATAAATAAAAAATAATAATTCAGTTAATTAATAAATTAATACAAATCTGAATTTCACTGATCCGACCACAAGCAAGTTAAATAAATAAATAATTAAATCTATAAATAAATATTTTAATAAATATATAAATAAAAATAATAAATAATGAAATACATCAATAAATTTGTAAATAAATATATAATTAATAACAATAATTAATATAGAATATTTATACTCGGTATTTCCCCAGATCCAACCACAACCAAGTTGCAAGGCGCTGTAAATGCGACCAGTTTGAAGCGCTCGCAGGAGAAGACTGGCAGCGGCGCCTCTACGGCAGGCAGCGCCTACAGCTCACCGCAGAAGCGGGCGAGGAGCTCCGGTTTGCAGAGCACCGAATGATTATCTTTATCTTTTTCGGCGTGGCAAATCTAACTGGAAGCAGTTTATTATATATTGTACAGTGCATCATCATCATTAACATCATCCATCAATTGGAAGGAATTTCTTTTATTTTTTTGCAAATCATTGTCGAAAACTTCAAGAGAAGGCCTGGATTTGGTCGTTTTAGTTTTAACTTAGTATATATATATATATAAAAAAAACTTTATAGCTTTAAGTCCAAGGTCGGAATACACACACCAACACACATACATTTTACAAGTTAATAATTAACATATACAATTTTTCATCAAATTTTATGATTGAAATGCACAAGGAACAAAAACAAGAAAAAGAACAGAAAAAAACATTTCGTGCGTATGTTATGTATATGTATATGTACATCAATTTACTTATAATACAAATACGTAATAAATAAAGTTGGTAAGAAATTATACACACATTTTATGCACATTTTAAATAAATATTAAACGGAAAGTCGAGTATAAACGGGTAAATGGGGGTTGCATTTAAATTGCCATTTTCTGCAGAAAAAGCACAGCTTATTTTGCACCACTGATTAATACCAAGTAACAGTTTATTGTTAATTTGAAATGGTGCAAAATTTTTGTATTGCTATTCATGCAATATATTGCCTTAGACAGACTAACGGGTGCTGCCAACTATCGGTTAGTGAAACATACCAAATTTAGCAGCTAGGCAATTATCGATGTAAAGTATCGAATCCTTTAGCTCTGCTCTCAAAAAATTAAAATAGTGATTAATAAACCTGCAAAAGCAATAAATAATTTGTAAAAATAACACCCAAAATGCGATATTTGGCAAAGTAAGAAGACGAGTGATCTTTTATCGATTTAATATATATATATTATATACTTATAAGTATATACATATTCCTTTTATTAAACTTATTGCACTAAATTCTTTATACAATTTCAAAATGTATGTACTGAATGTTGCTAGTTTTGTTGTGTACAATGAATTCTATTGCACATGGTGTGTGTATGTTGTGTGTGTGTGAACTGAAATACACAGTTAAAGGGTGAAATCCCAACTAGAGTAGGAGATTGTTGAGATCCAATGTATTATATGTACATACATACAATTCTACATATGCATAGCTATGTATATATATGTATGCATGTATTTATGTACATTTGTATTTACAACAGATTCTATCTATAAATGAGAAACAAAACATATTTTAAAATAAAAATATAATTATCCATCGATTTCACAGATTTAGGCTGAGACAAATAGATTTAGGTAACATACATATTATTTAAAACAGCATAGATAATAATATTACATAACTAAGCAATATTGGTTGTGTTATCGGAATTGTACAAATTTAAAATGAATGAATGACAGACAAAAAAGGAGTATCGAATATGGATCATCCGTATTTAAAATATAATAGTTCGTTCTCTTGATTTTTGTATGTTTTTATAATTTTTTTATTTCACTTAAGATACGCAGCATGCATTCAATAATATATTGTGCATGGTTTTTTTATTATTATTATTATTTTTCGTTGGTATTTAGATTAAATGTATGTCGACTTTTATACACATGTCTATTAGCCTATTGAGGATTAGTATTTTTATGTGTGTAAGTAAAAAGCTGGATTCCACACATTTCCCACATTCACATTCGAAACATTGGCAAAATTACAACTAATCGACTTATTTATTTTATTATTATAAAATAATTAATTCAAATAAAGGCGAAACTTAATTTCTATTTTGTTTGCAGCATTAAGCTATAAAATAAATTATGCAAAATAAATTAAATTAATTTAATTAATTGGAAATAGGCCCTGATACTTTTTATAAAATCAAATTTCCAATATTCGCAACATACTTAACGAATGTTGAATGTACAGAAATGCTGCTAGTGGAACTCTGGCTATAATTATCGATGATGAGTTTGCATTAACGATGTCGTTATGGGTATTCCTCCACCTACCCATGAACACTTTAAAATCACAGCATTGACACACGATTCCAGATTATTCAGTTCAGTTAGTTGTTGTACTGTGTACTGGGTGCTGTTGCCTGACTTTAAATTAAAGCTAATCCTAATTGTTACCATACCTCTTTGAAGCACTGTGCTCAGTTCGAGATAAATAAATATATCGATAGGCAAAAGAGAGCGCCAAACAAAAATGACGTAAAAAAATATCAAAGTGTTGCCTGTGTTATTTTTCTGTTTAAAATGACCGAACGTATTTAAATGTACAAAATGTTTCTGTTCATTAATGATAATTTTACTTGTGTAAAATGTCGCATTTGGTATTATACACTTTAGTACGTTTACACTTTAGCTACAACATTTATTAGAAACGCGCTATCATTACAAATAATTTTCTGTTCGTTATAAATAATTTTGCTTTTCCATAATGTAGCATATTTTTCATGTACTCAAATTAAGCTCACACTTTAGCAACAACATTTAAAAAAGAGCACGCTCTCATTGCGAACGATTTGCTGTTCGTTATCGATATTTGGTATTTTCAAAGTATGCACATACGTCCACACTGTGCTACAACATTTATAATTGGCGCGCGCTCTCACAACGAACGTTTTGAGCAGTGTTTGCTTGGCGATAACTACTCAATTTTTTTCTGGAGCTATGCGCTGAATCTGAGCAGTGGTGGATGGACGATAACTTTACTTTCTTTTATTGAGCTGAGGCTTTGGCGATGTTTTTTTTGCTGGCAAATATTTAAGTCAATTCGCTGCGGCTTCTTCATGAATTGTGTGGATTTTGCTGCAGTTGCTGTTCCGATTGCGATGGCGGGTGCTGTGCTTGTGTCGTGCTCGATGGAAAACGATGTGGTGATAAATGAAGATCGCTGCCATTTAATTGACGTTGCTGCTGCTGTTGTATTGTCGATTCGAGTTTGATTGCGTTGCCACCGCTGCTGCTCGTGTTGTTTGGCGTTGCCGTGGATGTGTTGGCGTTGCCACCATTTGTCGCCACCACCGAGGCTGCCAGACGAAATGCAGCCTCAGTGTGAGAACGCAAAATGGCCTCCGCCTGTTGATGCATGCGTAGCGCTGTTTCCGGATGATGATGCTGTGTGGAATTTGAACTGGAACTAGGTGTCACAGCGTGCTGCGAATAATTCGAGGCCTGATGATGCGCCTGCTGATGTGAATGAGGATGTTGATGATGCGAATGTGGATTTTGATGTTGCTGCTGCTGCTGTTGCTGGTGGTGATGATGATGCAGTGACTCCATTTGATGCATTGCACCCAGATTGGTTTCGAGGGTGCCGCGCATCATGCTCATCATCACCGATGAGGTGTCCGTCTGCATTTGCAGGCTAGGAACATTGATCGTTGGCGACCGACGCGTGTTGCCAGTGCCGGGCAGTGTCTGCTGCGGCGACAGCAGCGGCAAATGGGGCAACTGCCCGGGATGATGTTGTCCCGCCTGCTGTGGATGCGGATGCTGATTTTGTGGGTGCAGCGGGTGATCGCTGGCCTAGAAGTTAGTGGAAGAGAGAGAGAGAGAAAGAGAAGATAAGGCAAGGTAGGCTTGAGGTTTTGTAATTTAGCGCCTTGTAAAAGAACATACTTAATATAATCGATAAGTATCGAGAAGTTGGAATAATGCAACTGTTACTTGAAACTTATCGATAAGTTGCTAATTCGATTACTGCGTATTTGATTTAAGCTTGATTATTTTTCAGATAATATACACGTACTCAAATGAATACTACGGGATGGATGAACTGAGGATTAAATGAATAGGAATAAGTCTTTTGCGGTAGTTAATGCCTTGGGTGCAGAAGACTTTCTTGGTTCTCCCTTGCTTGTGGACCCATCCGATATCTCTCTCCGATATCCAGTCTAGATAACTAACTATGTTCATTCAATTTCACAGGAGTGGAAGTAATGAGAGGATAGATCTGAAGTGGACCACAGGGGATTTTTCCTTACCCAACCCCTTTTTGCCTTATCCCAACACGGCTTACCTGCTGTTGCTGATGTGAGTTGGCGGGATTGTTCATGCGCATTGCTGCAGCGAGGTTAACAACAGCCGCTTGAACCACGGCGCTGCCCGGTCCAGCAGACACAGCGGCATCGATGGCGCCATCCTGCGATCTGGAGCCGGCGGAGGCGGCGACAGCAGCCGCCGCAGCAGATGCGGCAGCCATGAGAGACATGCGATTCGCATGCAGCTCGGCGTCCATGCTGTATTGACTCAAATTGATTTTACTCGAACTGCAAATGTTATTATTATTATTGTTGTTGCTGCTGTTGTTGTCGTTGTTATTGTTGTTGTTATTGTTAATATTATTATTGTTGTTGTTCAAGTGCTGACTGCTGCTGTTCTCGTTCTCACTGAGGCCGTGCTCCTGATCCGAGGTGGATGACGAGGACAGGCGACCATTCGAGGAGCACTCGGAGTTCGCCGATGGCGATGGACACAGCGAATTGGAATCGCCGGCGTTGACACCCCCCAGTGGCAACATGCCTGCATTCTCGCGCACCACTCCCCCACCAGCTGTTGTGGCAGCCAGTGTGACAGCCAATAGGGATTCACGTTCACGTTGCTCCGCCGCAGCCCGAGACTGTAATGGGAATGTTAAGTATATTATCATTATAAGGAAGAAAATTTTTTATATAATTTTTCAATATTCTTTTAATGGTAAGTCAGTTGATCGCATTGAATGTTTGCTTGGGTATCTTTTTAGACCACAGAGCTTTACTTTGAAAATGTTATTTCTTCTTTTGACGATCTCTATATTATGGTCTTCAAATTAAAAGGTTTTTTAGGATAATATAAAAGTTCTTTCAAGTTAACTATGTAAAATGTTTGACTAAAAATACTAATCCTTAATAATAATTGTCTAAAAATATATATAAATGGAAATAAGACATATCTTTGCTAAATTTTAGAAAAATTCACGCTGAAATTATATGCAGTGTTCTAGTGCCTAGTTCGTTTTGCAGTTCCAATACAATTTTCTAGCCGTTTCATTTGAAAGTTGTAATACAAACTATGATATCGATGATCACATTGGGAACTTATGCTCAAAGTTCATTATAATTTTTCAAACTTCGAATTCAAGTTAATGCCACATACCAGAACATATTGTGCCGCAAACTGATGCTTGGGATCCATACGCATGTGATCCATATGGGTGAGCAGACCTAAAACCAAAAAACAATAAATTATAGAAAAGAAAAGAAGTTCGACTAGAAATTAGACTGGTTCTGAACTGACCATTTTCGTGGGTGAAGACCGCCTGACAGACGGAACAGGGCCACATGCGAAGACTGCTCGTCAGCTGGGAGGTTTCAGCATGGCTAGCGAGATGCTTGCGCAGGGAACCCTCGTTGACGTAGTGCTTGCCACAAACGGGGCAAGGATGATTCGCGGTGCGTCGCTTACCGAGGTAGCTATCGTTCAGGCTGGATCCGCTCATCGTCGTCGAGGGCTGGGCGCAGCTCAATTCGGCGGCGCATTGGGCAGCAAGGGAGCAGGGACCAGCGCCTCCAACTCCTCCCCCACCTCCACTATGAATACCATCACTGAATTGAGCAGCTGAAATGAGAGATTGTAGAAAGTTCACATATTTTTCTTGACCATCAATCAAATTTGATATTTCATTTTAAATTCATTGTTAAAGGAATTTCTTGAAAGGAATTTCTTTCTTCTATGACGAAAAGATTCTCTTCACATTTATTTATAATGCTTCATTTTTGTTTAGGGCTCTTGTGTGTGATCTCCTCAATGTATTCCCCTTTCTGTTGCCTCCATCCCCACAATCTGCTTCTTTCCACTTTTGCTTAACAGTTGTATTACTAATTATTCTCATGTTTCTGGATTTTCCTCAATTAACCCAACAAATATTATACAAATTTATCAATTATATAACCCCAAAAGTCTTATAAATATTTCTTATTTTTTAAAATTGAATTTCGTACAAACTATTTATGTTGGTCTGATTGATTATTTGTTCTTGATTTAATTTTTAAACTTAAGTATAAATTTTTATTTTAAATGTAATTCTAATTCATACTATTTTTTTAGTTGGATTGCGATTTATTTCTAGGTCCTATAAATATTTTTTATTTACTAATTTAAATTTGTATATAAAATTTGATTTTCAATTAAATTGCATTTCTTTTCTTGTATCAACTTACGTGGTTCATTTGGCGGTGGCGTTTTCTCTTTGTGGACATGCTTCATGTGATCCATTAGAGCCTCGGTACCGAGGAAGAGTTTGTGGCATACTGGGCATGAGGTCGCATTGGGTCCGCCGATAAGTGCCGCATGCTGCTGCAAGACACCAAGATGCAGCTGTAGCTCCTGAGAGTTGCAGATGAGATCGTTGTTTTTGTCGTTGTCGTTGTGAGATGCCATTTATGAGATGCCATTTTGCAATTGGTGCGTGCAGAAAAAGTACAGATGATCATGATGGTAGTGCATATTATTTAAGGGGAGAAGGTAGCACAGAAAACATAATACAAATAATGGAACGGCTGACATAAAGCTCGAAGTTGCCTTAAAGCTCGGAGTTGTGTCATGGAAGTAACCGAAACGAGCATGGATATTTCGGTGAATTTGTGTGCTAATTGATGCCCCTACCGCAGGTACCGCAGGGTACCACATACGATTAGGATACTAAAACTCACCTTGGATGTGTGCGTGCGTAGACTGGACTCGGTGGCAAATCCCTTGCCACAAATATTACAATGAAATGGCCGATTCTTGGCCCTCTCCACCTGGGCATCGTGATTGCGCAGATGCTGCTGCAGATTCGAGAGCTGGATGAAAGCTCGACCGCAGTCCGGTAAATGGCATTTATATGGTCGTTCACCTGCAAAAAGAATATCAATCATATCAAGTTTATTTTAATTAACCGATAACTGCATCCATTTCGCGTATATATTTGATCAACTGTTTCAATTAGATATTAACATCAAAGAGGAAACATTTTTTCAAACATAATATTCGCCTCACTTGCCCAAATGATGATTATTTTATTGAAGTATCGCCTAAAAACAATGCACAAATTTATAAAAGGTTTTAAAAAATAAACAGTTGAAAAACGATTTCAATTTAAAATATATATAAATAAAGGTACTAAGAAATAGACATTGAAATTAACACATAAATATAAAATTAGAGTTCGAATTAAAATAATATCAAATTAAATGTGCATAATTAAATTAAAATTAATAATAATTAAAAGAGTTTAATAAATCTGATATTTAAATAAAAAATGCTCCAAAAATGTTATTCATTAGAGCTATTTGATATACGAGGCAGAGTTGCAACTAAATCTACAGCTACAACAACTTCATTGCCTATTATCAGCTGGCACTACACTTTCAGAATATTCCTCAGTCCGTTTTTTTATATTTTTTAAATATTTTAATATGAGATTTGAAACTTTCATATATGTTTACCCTCTGAGACACTCTGTACCTCTGCACTCTGCTTGCAACGTCTTGGAGCGTGCAACTGGAGTCTGTAATTGACTGATTGACTTCATTTTAACGAGATTAAAAAGTAAGCGCTCGGAAATAATGTTGCAGACAGTTGATGGAGGCAGGAGGCAGTGGCAGCCAGTGTGGCAAGAGGAATACTTACGGGTTGCTGTAAAAGTTGCAGCTATGCAGCAATTACGTGTTTCAGATTTGCAGCAAAATTAATTTCATTTGAACGCGCAATTAAATGAAAATGTGGAAAGTGGAGGTCAGTGACGCGAGACGCCTCCGCAAAAGGTACGCAAAAGGACGCAGAAGGATCCCATAAAAAAGGACTAAGTCGTTTAAGCTACTTAGAGTCACTTTGCCAGCGATGGCGACAACGACACCTAACCTTAATAGTAAATGCAAATAAATAGCGACAGCGTGCGGTCGCCAAAAACTCACAATTCCGCTGAATCCCTTTGAAAAAACCCGTCATCCCCCATCCCCCATCCTTCACCCACCATTCTCCTCCACCACACCCAGCAGTTCCCAGAAACAATCAACAACTCGACAGGGCTAGTAAAGAGTCGCCAGTAGTCGCCTCATCAGTTGTTGCAGCAACACTTCACACCTCGAGCTGCACAAAGTCGCGCCTCTTATTTGCAGGGGGCACTTCAACTACACTCAGAAAAAATTTCTAGACATGCGAACATTTTTTTTTTTAAATTATAAAATTTACACATTACAAATACATTAAAAAAAGTCCATATTAAAATATTAATTTTTTGAAACAAAATGCCTTTAAACGAACAAACGATTTCTTCAAATTACAAAAAAAAAATATATATGTTTGTCCAGCGTAAAATTAATTATTTAAATAAATTGTAAAAAATTATAAAAGTAAATCAAAATTATTAAGGTATTAATATTCATAATTTTAAGTATTCATTTAGAAATATTTTTCTAAAAATCATAGCTTCTGTTAGCTCAGTAGTGGCACAATTTATGTAGATCTCTCGAATAATATTCAGACAATTTTGAATGCAGAATGCAGTGTGATTTGTTTGGCAGTGTATATGCGCTGTGCACTTTAAGCAAGCCTGCAAGAGTACGGCGGGCGAGGTAAGTCACGTTCTCTCGTACTCGCCACGGAATTTCGTGACTGGTGTCGCCTCCAAAGCTTGTACGCTGCGGCTTTTGCTTAAGCGGTTTGGAGTTGGTGATGGGGGTTGAAGGGTTGGACGAGGCTGCTTAATAGCCTCTCCATTATCTGAGTTGTTGATGCTGATGCTGATGCTATTGCTGATGCCAGTTTAGCATCTTGAATCGTTGCTTTAACATTGCATTGTCTAATTATCAAGACCAGACCAGGCCAGGCCAGGCCATGAAATTGCCAAAAAAATCTAGAAAGACCAGTAAGACCAGAAATAATGATGCTGAAGGTCATCGAGTTTTTAGCTGGGCACAAACTGGTTTTTAATTAAAGCGTTTCTGATGCCAGCTTTTCAGCCTAAGCAAATAAAAGAAAAGGAAACAAGAAACAAGAAACTATGCATAAAAGCAGCCAAAAAATAATAAGAGAAAAAAAATTATGAATTGTAATGTTTCAATCAGGTGTGAATATAACAAGCTACCAAAAAAATAGATGGAAAAAAACGGAGTGAAAAAAATGATTTCAATGCAACTAATGACGTTGAATAATTTGAGAAGCAACCCTCTCTCCTCTCTCCTCAACCCTCTCCCTCTCCCTCTCCCTCCTCAACTCCACAACTTCTCGAATTATATATTTGCTATTACTTTATTCCCATAGGTATTTTTAGTCGCAGCTGGCGCCGACCGGAAAAGTCGCGACGAAAAGCACTCAAAGTTTATTTAATTATCATTGTCATTTTGGCATTTGGGCATTTGGGCATTTTGTCATTGGCACCGCCCAAAACTGCCAGTTAAATATGACGAGTCCTGCTAACTGTATTCATATTAAAATATTTTTTCCTTGTTTTTTTGTCGATGTGAAATAAAGATGGCACAGTAGAAAAATTACATAATTTATGGAATTTAAATTATTTAATTTTATTATGTTATTGCTATTTATAACAAGCATGTCTGAAGAACTAGGGACAAAAGTTATACAACTAATAATTTCAAATATTGTTGCATTAATTGTCCATTTGTACACTCAGTACAAAATTGTCCTGAGATTTAGAAAAAAGGCTGACGTAGCTCAGCAAACGTTTTAAAAACTTGTTTTTTTTTCAATTTTTTAATTCAGACCAGTTTAATTTAAATGTTTTTAAAAGGATGTTTCATTTCCACAGTCGGTTTTTATATATGGGGTTTTAAAATTACATTTTTATTGGTACTTTAATTATTATAAAACTTTAGTATTTAAAGGTTTCACATAATTTAATTTGAAAAATGTCAGATGTGAAATCGCAAAATTTTTTAAAATTAAATAAATGAAATATTATTTTTTTATTAATTGTTTATTGTTTTATAATTTAAATATGGTGTTTGCTGGCTTCATGTTTAGTGTTATTTTGAAACACTCAAAGCAGAAAATTTTTCAAATTATATATTTATTTATATTTTTAATTTTCTTATTAATAAAATATTGAATAGATTAACTTCACTGTTATTAAATGTATTGAAATAAATGAATTACATTTTTCATCAATCCAATTTCAGTTTTGACACATGAAAATGATTTTTTTTCTACAACATTTCTGTGCCATTTGTTCCACTTTGCAGTTGCAGTTGTTGGCTGGGTTTGGCTGGTTTGGGGCCGTTTTAATTTGTGAGAAGTAGTAAGCGTTTCATCAGCTTTGCAATTATGGGGACAAGACAACGAACAAAATATTAGGAGGAATAATAATAAGAAATCAAGCTGCAACCGGGAATGGGGATGCTACAAACTCTAATTACAAAGAGTGCAAATTGAAAAGATGCGAATCGCGTGGGGAGAGACCACCCTTAATATAAGTAAGTAGCTTCGTTAAGTGAAAGTCTGGACGAACATATATATTTTAAGCAAGAATTAATAAATATCTGACTGGGAAAGCGGCTAAGATGATATTTATAATGATTACTTTTGTCTTATGATTATATCATTTATTAAAAAAATCTTTCCAAAAATTATTTGAACTATGTATATGTATATTTTGAACAAGTTACAATATCAGTCAGCAATCTATATACAAAACTTTGATAACTCTAAGCAAGTAAAACATTCTCCATCTAATTATGTTAAGCAAAAATCAATATATAAAAAAAAATGCGATTAAATTGGTGTAAAATATAACTTTTTAAAAAATACTTTTGAATTCTCAATAAATTAAATATGTTATTTTAACCAATTGCCAACCAGCCCAATTTTGAAAAAAGACTCAGCTGACCCGGAAATCAACTCTCGACGTGATTCTAAATATACATATTTATTTATTTAAAGTTGACAAAAATCAGACGTAAGTAGTAAAATTTGACTTAAATGCGAAATTTAAATTGAATTATTAATGATAGAAAGAACTCGGATTTGATTTCATTATCCATTATCCATTACATTGTAATCCTTGAAGAGTTCCGCATGCAAGGAATAATTAATGAAACAACGTTTAAGAGAAAGTGGCCAGAAGTAAGGGAGTTTTCAAAAAAATACTTCACCTTGAAAAAATATGCTGTCTGTCCGTCCGCCCGTCCGCCCCTCTGTTTATCTGTATGAACGCAGTTTTTTCGACAGCGTTAGTGATAAAGACTTGAAACTTGGAACATATATTGGTCTGTGCCCGCGTCAAAGTTTCAAAATTAGAGTACTACTATTGGGATGCTAGAAAATCGATAAGATAATCGCAAATCAGTAAAACCACATATCTCTCACAATTCTAAGGCTACAGTCACAAAATCAAAGATCGGTATATGCCACTCCCACGCAAAACGACCCCGGACCCCCGCCACCATAAATTTTTGAGTTAGAGTTGAGTTAGCCGCCAAATTTGGTTGGTTTATTACTTACTGGCTGCCGCCTTTAAGAACGAATAACATATTTTTATGGCCACGCCCACACATGCGCCCGAAATCGCCAATTCTGTTATTTCGGAAAGTGTAAATCGATAAAACCGCATATCTCCCACAACATTAAGCATAGAGTAACCAAACGTGGAAGATAACTGGCTGGTAAACTCCTTCAAAGATCGGCGTATACATTTTTAGACTACGCCTTCACTCCTTCACCCTCCGCCCCTATAAATCGGAAATGCGCATATCTTCCACAATTTGTTAGCTAGAGATAAATCTCCCGCGATTTAAGAGCTAAGATCGTCGTCCAACTCCTCCATTTTTTCAGCTACGCCCGCTAAGGGGCGTAAGAGCTGCAATTATCAATCTTGAATCTTGGAAACTATTTCAACATTTGATCGGCTATATCCCTATATACCCTGTTGTTTGCTACATCAGCAGGTATCAGCTGGTATTACTAGTGATATCATCGTCAACGTCTTTCGCAGTCGGTTACACACTCGACTCGACTTCAACGCTCTCTCCTGTTGAAATTGAAATTTCATATGACTTGCGAATGACTTTAGTTGGCATTAAATAAATATATGATTATTAAATTTAAAGAAAGATAAATGCAATATATATAATATATGCATTATCTTATGTTTTAATATGTAATGTTAAGTATCCTTAATCTTATTTTATGAATCTTATAAGTCTTTCTCTTGTTTTGTAAAATTTAAATTTAATGTTGAGTTGTACTTTTAATTTAATTTCAGCTATTTTTTTCGTATTTTTTTCTTCCGGTGACCGACTTTTACTTGATGTTAAATAATAATAAAAATTAAACAAATAAATTATTATTATTATATGTGGTATTTATTAGGATCTTTTTCCCAATTTCCAATTCCCAATTCCCAAATCCCAATTTTATTGACAATGTGAAAGTCTTTGTCATGTTGAACCACTCAATTTTCTTCGAGCTAAACCTATATTTCACTATGGTGCTACCTATTTAGACCCGTATCCGACTAAGATTGCTTTGAGTATTTGATGTATATATAAATTATTTTAATTGAATTTGGTTTATGGGTATTACTTACCGGTGTGCAGGCGTGTGTGCTGCTGGACGTGGGATAGCTGCTTAAATCTACGATCACAGTAGGAGCATTTGTAGGGCTTCTCGCCGGTATGGACGCGAATGTGCTGTACAAGCTGATGGTTGCTGGAGAAACTCTTCATGCACTGCTGGCACTGATGCGGTTTCGTCTCCGCCCCCGGCGTCGTTCCACCACCGCCCATGCTAGCCGTGTTGGATACGCCGTGGGCGCCGAGACCGACCCGTGGTATCTGCTGTTGGATCTGCTGCATGGCGCTCTTGTGCATGAACAGCTGCAATTAGAGTGCACTTCGATTACAAACTCTATCGATAAATGGTTAGCAATCGTTAAATATTGAATGAGACAAAATATACTCTCTGTGTAAATACAAATACAAATACTTATGACTTAGTTTCGATTTAGATTTAGATTATGTCTTGCATAATGATGTGTTAAGATTGGCATGTTTCAATTTTCAATTACAAGCAATCGATAAGTATCGTAATCGATTGAAAAATTTACTAAGACCTATGACCTATGACCTTTTTTATAAGAGTTTGTATGTAGCAGCGGTCAATATAAAAACATATAAGATAGTAAATAAATAAAATTAGTTACAAAAATAATTCTAAAACCATGAAAAATTAGTTTTTAACACATGCAATTGATAGAATAATAGAAAAAAAAAAATTGGGATGGCCGTAAAATTGTTGACAAAAAATATGTATCTAAGTTAATAAATAATAATAAGAAAATTTAGGGACTTATTTTATAAATAAATAAATATATTTATAAATAATAAATTGAAATTTTAGTGAACCTTTTGTAGCTAAATAACATTTAATATTTATATAAACTATATGTGTAGATATTTATTTATTATCATTATTATATTATTATATTAATTAGCATTTTCATTTTAAATTTAAGTTTATTAACACACTTTCAATTGTATATTATTTAATATGTAAGTTTAATTTTAAATAATGCATTAAACCCTTTTCGAAACTGTGAGTTGTTTTTGGTGCCCATTAATAAATAAATAAAAATAAACTCTGGATATTTTACCCATTTTAATATTTCCTTTAATCTTTAATCCCGTATTTTTTATCTTTAATTTACTATTTTTGATTTTAAGTTTTAATTTATATAAATATAATTTGGAATTTTATTTTTTAATTGAAATTTAACTTAACCATTTGTAATTAATTCCACATTAAGTAAATAATTAAAAAGTATTGTTTTTAATTAATATTTATTTTTTTATTTTTAGTCCTTTTTCAAATTAAATAAATAAATTAAGAATCGCAGCGTAGATTAAACCAATACGAAAAGGGTCTGGGTCTACATAAATATTGAAAATTACAAGAACTACTATAATTAATAAATTGACCGCAACTTGATGTGTGTGAGCGTGTTTATTTACATTGGACATTGGACATTGGACACTCACTGCATTTGCTGCTAATATTATGTATTTGTATTATGTATTCGCGACCGCTTTGTACACTCGCTCTTAACTTGTTTTATTGGTGTTTTGTATAGCGCTCTTTCTCATGTCAAGGTTAAGCCCTTGTCAGAATTCATAAATATATATGTATATATATATATAGAGTACTTGGAGAATATATCGACTTTCTGTTAGTATCTCAACGCACGAACTGCTGCCGCGTCTGTCTTGCTAGGCTTACTTATAGATGTGCCACAATTAATTCAAATAAAACTTTATATAATACTATATATTATATATCTATCTATCTCACTTTTTTTAAATTTTTTGGTTTTGTTTTTATTACATTTTATTATAAAAATATGTATAGTTGCATGTCGTACAAGTCAAAAACAAGTCAGCAAAACCAACAATTTTTTTTTTTGCTTTTTTTTAACACATTTTTTTAGCCACATTTATATACAGAAATATATATATATACAAATGGGCATTTTGGTTCAAGCCAACCCAAAGAGAATTCAGTAAAAAATGGGCTCGCATTTTTTGCTGATTTTAACAAAATTTTTATCAAGCAGCAAAAAAATGTAAATAAAAAAACAACATTAAAAAAACACTCAGCATTTAATAAACGGAAGAAATTTGTTTCCCTTCCCTCAGCTGTTCAAGATCGTCGTCGGAATTTTTCTAAAATTATTATTATTAACTACAAAGTAAAAGAAACCAACAACAAAAACCGTAAAAAGTATTTTTTGATTACGCATAAAATGGGTCAATGGAGTCAATGCAAGTTTGGAACTGACTTCAGGAGACCCATAGACCCATATTTTCCGTACATTTGACCCACATATAAACGCCAAGAAAGTATTTTGACACAGTTCTAAATTCAGCTATTTGCCATTTCATTTGCAAAGAAATTTAATATTATTATATATATTTTTGTATGCTTTCCATCTGTATATTGAGCAAAATCGACTTGCAAATGGATGTTATTTAATTAAATATAATTTAATTATAATTGTAACTATTATTGTTTTATTATAACTTTTAATCTTGTTCTACTGTTCAAGTATGAACATGCGTCGCTCTAAGATGCTGATATGAGATCCTGGCTCATGCAGCGGTCTCAAACACTTGAGGCACTTGAGTCTGGATTGCATGGGGTCACACTATTCTTCTCCCCTTACAAGTGGGTGCACTAGATAAGATCTATGTATTTAGGTTTAAGAATTTTAAATAAGATATAGCCCTGCTAAACAGCGTAGGCAGTTAGATTCTAAACGTCTTCTCATCGTGTTGACTACGTTAACTTGGTGTGTTCCCCCCCCCACCCCCTCAAAATATTAAAATTGATAAAGTTGGAGAAACTTGTTATTATTTTATTTAAACAAGTTGTAAGAGTTACACATAGATTGTGGAACAACAAGAAAAAAAATTTTTCAAAATTTTTAAGCCTTGCTACTGCTGTTTCTTAAAAAAAGTGTTATTTATATCACTGTTGGATTCCATATATATAATCCATGAGAAATATTATAAGACAAAAAGAAAAATAAGAAATTAATCTATTTAATTATAATTCTAAACATAAATTAAATGTTTAAAGTAGGCCCGAAATGCTAAACAGAGATTTATATGGGAAAAACATGTTATTTAAATATAGTAATACTAATAATAATATTTATTATAAAAAAAAAATTAAATTATAATATAATAAAACTAATAAATTGCAAAGAGTTGCGCAGTTCTACAACTGACTTGCCTTAACCTGATCATTATTGCATTTATTATTTAAAAAATACGCCAGAGAAAAATTGCATGAATTTACTCAAGGTAAGATATTTATACATATACATTTGTACAGAGTTATATGCGGGGATAAACAGCTAGCTGCGTATAATCCATAAGAAATACAGTAGTAGTTGCGTTTGTAGTAGGAGCCGAGAACGAGAGACGATGGCAAAAAGCAGAAAAATAGACACACAGAGACAGACACGCAGCAGTCGGCAGCAGAGCCGTGTGCGGTGTTCTCTGGTTGGTTGGTCACCAAACGGTTTGTTTGCACTTCCACCGATTCCCACCGATTCGCCGTTGCCTGCTCGTCATTTGGCCGAGGCTACTGCACTTTTCTACGTTTGGCGAGCGCAGGTCCCCCTCCCTGTCCACCCTACACCGCTATCCACCTACGCTTGCCTCTGCGTTGCTTTCGCCCCTTTTGCCCGCTTCGCCCGTTTCGTTCTATTGCTTTGCAAACGCATAAAAATGGCGAGCTTTGGTCGACAGGCGGCGCTGTCCAGCCAACGGCAATTCTGCGAATCGCCGGCAAATGAAATGCGATAATAGCATGCTTGTATATGTGTGTGTGTGTGCTTAGCAGGGTAAAAGAGGAGAAGATAAATGGACGGGGGTCAGTGAACGGTTCCTTTTCTTTTTCTTCTTGCTGCTGTTGTGTACAGGGGAAATGCACAGAGTCCTAAAAACTGCGCGCACAACCACACACACGAGCTCACTTTTATGTACATAACTGGGTGTGTGTGTGTGTTTATATGCATTATGCAAGCAACCACTAAATATACTGTTATTTCGTTTTTATTTTTTAATATTATTTTACTATTTATGTAATTATTCATTTATTGAATGTAATGTAAAGTAAAAAATACAAAAAGAGTTGAAATTAAAATAAAATTTAATTGATGAATTTAATTTTATAAGATTTTTGGGAGTGTTTAAATGCAAAATGCATTATTACTATTTTATTACGAATATTATACTATTATTATTATTCTTAATGTTCTTTAGACGAATTATTTATTTTTTTATTTATTCATTATTTTTATAGAATATAGCTATTTCGTCTGGATAAATTTGCAGGTTTTTTTTGTAATAACATTAACATTAATTACAAAACAGACTTCATAACATAAGGCTTGCAAGAAACAAGGCAACTCTATGAATTGGGGCGGTGAGAGGAGGTGGGAGCTTATTTGCTGCTGCTTAAGAACTGCATTAAATCCCACAATATGTGTGTTTTTCTTCTCTTTTTTTTAAAATATAATTTGCAATAGCACGTCTTAAATTTTTGTTATATTGTAAATAAATAAAAAGTGCAGAACGCGGAAAATGTGTATACGAATTGTAGCGCACTATGTTTGCGAGTAATGTGTAAACATGTGAATATATACAAGTCTATGTGTATAGTCTTATATACATGTGCAACATTTTTCCCTCACTTTCTTGTGCACATTTTTCTCTTGCGCTCGGCTTGCTTATTTTTCTAAACACGCACCAGGGATGGGTTGGCAAGGGGCAAGGGTTTTGTTCGCCAATGAATTTCTACTGCGGCCCTCGTCTGTGTGCTGCCTGCCTGCCTGTGCCTGTGTGTGTGTTGTGTAGGGAGGAGCTGCAAAAAAGAAGCAGAAGCAGAGGGAAAAAAACCGGTACTGGTCGAAGGCGAGCAATATGAAAATGGTCACAAAAAAAAGAGAAAAAGGGGGCTGAACAAAACAAAATGTGTGTGCTGCAGCTCTTGTTCTTTTTCATCCTGTTTTTTTTCTGTGTGTGCCGAGGGTGGAACAAACCCAGACATACAACACACACACACTCACACAGACAGGTAATTTGTTTCTTGGGCTCTTGTCAAAAAAAAAACACTTGTACGTCTGTTTGTTTGTGTGTGTGACTGCTTATTCACACATACACACACATTTGCACATGCATGCATATGAACCTTGTTTTGGTTAAATTGTCTTGGGATATTTTTGTCTTCGATATTCTATGCCTGTGTGTGTCTGTGTCTATTTATATAAATCTGCTGATACAAATATACATATATTGCATTTGTGTGAGTAAATTTGATTGTCTTTGTTGTTGCTCCGTATGCCCTTTTTTTATTTTTCTTTAAAGCCTTTTTTTTATCTTTTTATCCATTTCTTATTTATTCATTCTCAGACAGAAAAATAGGCAATGTTTGCATGTGTGCGTGCATGTAATTCTTACTTTTGCTTGTTTTATGATTGCTCTTATATTCTTAACGAATATTGTTTTATAATACTGACTTGCGTATAAGAGTGAGATCTACCAGTTTATAAGAGCTTCTTATAAAAGCCTGCTGCTGAGTTACAGTTTCTAAGACTGACTTACAAGAGAAAGTAAATCAACGCGATTGTAAGAGAAGTTATTAATTAGTTGCGGCAAATTGTGCAACGATCGAGTGGGAAATGTGTGCATGGGGTGCAACAGGGTATTTCGCTAGAACTATTACATTAAAAAAACTTACCATAAAAAAATAAACTATAAATAAACAATAAAAACTGAAAAAAAACAAAACAATTGCGATACATTTAATAAATTTACATTTATTGTTCATAATAAATGAATCTAATAAATTATTAGATCTTTAAATGAATTTATTAAAATTTATTCAAAGTTGTTTCTAGACTAAATTTAATAATAAATTAAAATTACAAAAGTGCGTATACTAAACTTAATAATTACAACTTAGAATAAGTATGTAAAACACATTAACATACAAAATAAATAAATATATAACACACATGTGTATAAAATAACATAAATATATTATTATACATTTTAAGAAAGGCTAACTCTTTTTATAAAAATACTTCGTTTTAAACTTTATTTTATAGCAACTAAAACTGTGTTTTCTTGAGTAAATCACATTTTTAATTCTTTACAGGGTATTTCAAGTTCGGCGCTCATTATATTTCTGAATCTCACTTCTACTTCTCTCTCTCTCTCTCTCTTTCCTTCATGGCTAGCCTATTAACTAAGAAACTGACTTCGCTTGGCGTCTTTACTTTTTCACCGTTATCCGCGACTGCTGTTTGTTGTGTGTGTCTTATGTTTTGGCAAGTAAGTATGCAGCTGCATGTGTGTATGCTTATGCTTGTGTATTGATGTAGGCAAACTGTAGCAATTTGCAGCGGAGCAAACACAAAATACATATAATATATATATATATATATATATATATTTTCGTATGTGTATATATTTTGATTATTTTTTAAGCTAAAAATGTTGTGGGAAAATAACCAACAACTTCCCACAACTCTGCAGCAGATATAAACTAGTTTATTCCACATTCTGCACTCAACCCAAAAATAATCAAAAATTTGCAGCATTAAAAAAAAAATTATATAAAATAAGAATTAAAGAAAATTGAAAACTGGTTTGTGTATTTGCTAAGTATCTACCTCTCTCTCTCCCTTCGCTATCTCTCATGATTGCAGCTGATCAACAGCGCACATGTTTGAGCCCGACTTAACGATCGCTTGACGCAGGACGAACATAAGAGAGCAAATTTGAGTGGGAAAATAAGAGAAAATAGCCTGCTTGTGTGTGTGTGTTTTGTATTTGCATGTCTCTGCATGTGACAGCTACAATAGGTTTTATGCATGTGTATATGTGTGTGTGTACATTTGCACTTTGTGTTCGTGTCTTCAACGTGGAAGAGTACTATACACAACGGAAGAGATGCCAACTCACTCGTTGCAGGGTCGACCAACATTCTTCAAGTGTTCGTTCGCTGATCGCTGCGGCGCTGCTCGACCGCGACAGCTGAAGCTGCAAAACGGGAAGAAGAAGAATTATCAGAAATAAAAATCACAAGAACAAATTTTATCAAAAACATATATCTAGTTTTGATAGCCATACAAAAAAAAAAAAAACTTTGATAGTAATGCTACATAAATATATATATTTGCACACAAACACACACATACATATACATATATTTGTATTTAAATTAAATTGTATTTATAACTTATTGGTGTTGTTACTAAATAACAATCATTTGAAATTCAATTTGAAATAAATAAAAAAATCATTAATGAACAAATACTTTTTATTTAAAATTTCAATTCAATTATTCCATTTTAATTTGCAATCAAATAAGAAATAAATAAAAATAAAACATAAAATAAAAATATATCAATAATGTTTATTTCCATTTATATCTTTCATATTGAATTTCGACGTAAATTTAATTATTTACTTTTAATTTGCAATAATTTAAAATTGAATTTGCTGTTGTCTAAAATAATAAAAACAACAATAACAATAATTTTAATTTTAAATTTAATTATGTACTTTTAAACTGCCACAAAAAAAAAAAGAAATTTGGTAAGTTTTTTTTTTATCTATATTAAATAAAAAATGTATAATAATGTAGTATATAATAATATAATATATTTTTAGTAAAATAATATATTGTTTAATAAGATTTTTTGTTTTTTAAATTTATACTGAAATTTTGACTTTCAATTTTCAAAAAAATTTCAAATTTTGAAGAATTTTTAGACAACAACAACAAATGAACAAATGAATAATTCGCATGTATGTGTCTTTGTTTGTGTGTTTCTATCATTAAATGTTCTACAGAGAACACCATAAATCTCTATTAGGATGACCATCATTTCTGTTTGAAAGCCCATAGAGATTTCTGAAATTTCTCTGCTCAGTTAGAAACTATTAAAAAAAGTTAAAAATAAACACAATAATAATTTTCTTATTTGTTGTTGTAAATGTGTTGTTAATTGTTTTTTGCTTTTGTAACTAATTTAATAAAATGATCATTACGTGCTTTTGTACATTTGCCAGTTGACAAATAATCGGTTAGTCGTTTGTTATTACAAAAATTAGCTATTTAATTAGTAGTTTCGTTTGTTATTTTTTGCTCACACAAAATATAAAATATGGAAATTTAAATCAAGCTAAATTTGTTAATCAACTTGTTTTCTTATCATTCTTTGTAAAAAAATTAATCATTGCATTTTGTAGAAAGCTAGAAATTCTGAATTTATGTTTAATTATTTGTGTTTCCAAAGCTCAAGCTTAATTTATTTATTTAAGCAAATAAAATTTAACATATCAATTTAAACCAAGAAAATTAGAAATATTTAGAAGAAATACCAAATAAATATAAATATTTATAAATACGTACAATATTTCAATCATATTTATATAACTTTCAAACTCTAAACCAAGTATTTAAATGAAATAAATTTTTAGCCTGTCAAAGCCCACATTAACTAATTAAGAAATATTTTATATTTGATTAAAAATAAATAAGTAATATAAATTGAAATAATTCAAAAAGTTTTTGGCATTCTTCATTTTTTTTGTTAATTTTTTTGGATTAAACTAAAAAAGCATTCAAATTATTTATTGAATTAATTGAATTTATTTGATTGTTGTTTGAATTTCTCTAACAATAAATAAATAAATTATTTAATTGGACTTTTCTCGAACAAACAAATTTAATTGAATTTACTTGCGTCTCATTTGTAATTTCCTGACATTAAATAATTTGGAATGTTCTCACCCGAACTTAAATCAATATTAAAGAGATTTTCATATTTATTTTTCGCCTAACCATATATTAACAAAAATAAATAAAAGAAAAAACAAAACTTAATATCTTTAAATTTTTAACATATACGTGACTACCTACTAAAATTGAGAATCTCCTATCAAAAGTCTTAAAATAAACCAGAATAAAATAATAGAAAACAAAATGTGAGAGCTTTTTTCACAAACAAACAAAAATCAAAGGCAAAAAATAAAGGAAAACAAAACACGATGGGTTAATTTGAATTTTGAGAGAGATTTTTGTTCAGATTAAAAACCAAAATTACATCGTGCTCCTTTTCACAGTCAAGTGTCATTTTCTTTTGCTAAAAAAAAACGAGATCGTTTTGACTCAAAACTCAAAACAAAACGTAACGAATAATTTTGCTTTTTTTTATTTATTTTTATTTCTTTTTCGTTTCGCGCGCGAATTTAATTTAATTTATTTTGTGGAAAATCCCAGCGGCCTGCATTGGGTTAAGTGTTTATTGTTGTGTGTTGCATTTCGTTACAGAAGAAAAGGCAGAGGGAAGCGAAATCCATCAATGAGCATACCAGCAGCAACAAGAGCTTTTTTTCTTTTGAGCATATGCGTGTGATTGTATGCGTGTGCTTATGCGTATGTTAAATGCGTATGCATGTCTGTATGTGTCTATATGTGTTGCAAGTGTTCTTGCTGCCTTAACCGGCTCAAAGCTAGTTAAAGCAAAAGCGATTAACGCATGTGTACGTCGTTTCCGCTTGTGGCACTGCGCGAACACAATTAAATATTGCTATGGTTAGTGTATTTTTATATTACGATATATGCGTTTTTTCATTTGGTTATGTTTTTTTTTTGGGAATTTTTTCACAGCGGAGTCACACACAACTTGACGGCCCGATGTCCTTTGAACTTCTGCCGGCGCCTTATCCATAAACGGGATAGCAAAGCAAAACGTCTTATGCTGTGGCGTCGCCGTCGACGTCAGCGTCGCTGCTTGCGCTATTACTAGCGTCGCAAGTTGTGCTTCTCTCTCTAATTCACACATAGCGGATGACTGTATGTATGGATGTGCGTGTGTATGTTATTATTCTTTTCTTCAAGAAATTATGCGCGAGTGAAAAAAAAAACCAAACAAAGAACGAGAAGAACACAAAACTCGTTCGTACTCTGTCTCACTCAAGCCCTCGCTGTCTCTCTCTCCCGCTTCCTCAGCAGCAGCAGCAGCGGCGGCAGCGTGCAGAGCAGCGTCTATGTGTGTGTGCATGCTTTAGTTGTGTAGTTGTACAAAACTAACTTGCACTCACCATTCTCTCTCTCCCTCTCTCTTTCTCTCTCTCTCACACATACACACCCAACCCAACCGTTTCAATTCCACCCCAGCCACAAACTGCACACAAACACACAATGAAAAAAATAGGAGGAGAAATAGCAAAAGGGAGAGGTGTGGTAGGGGGAAACGTTTATGAATTGGGGTTACTTGAGACAAAAAAAGAATAAGCTAAGAATTTCTATCTCTCTTGCGCTTCTCCCTCTAACTTACACACACACACATAATTGAATTTTTGCTTAGTGCGGGGAAATTATTTGCGGCTGCTTCTTGGTATGAAGAGAAAAAATCACCACCGCGAATAAAAAATTCAAGAACAAATTCATCTCAAGCAAAATGTCTGCAAAGCAAGGAAAGCTTTGAGCTTCTCCAAGAAGTGCGCTGAGCTTTTCGGCTGGGGTACAACTAGGAACAAATTTATGATTTGGGAAATTTCTAAGCGACACTCTCTTTCTAATTTTGCTAGCTCTTGGCGATAATAGTCAACGCTAAGAGCATTTATGCTCTTAATTAAATTGGTCTCTCTCTCTCTTCGAGGCGAGTTTAAATATTTGGTTAAAAATATCTGTGGTATTTTTGTTTGCGGTTATAAAATATTTTTTTAATATTCAGTCCTATATCCAATTTAAAAATTCCCTTTAGGAAATTAAAAAAGATATTGCAATGAATTTTAAAAAATATGCTCTCCGTTTTATTCAATTATAAAATATTATTACAATAACCTTGTTTTTTCTTTTCTTAATCTCAGGCTTAATTAAAAAAAATAAAATAAAATTCAATTTAATTTGAAGAAAAACTAACATCAAAGTGCTTTTCTTATATTTAAAAATAAATTTCAGAGAACTTGGTTAGATTTTCTTGCAGATCCTTTTATTTATTTAATTAATGTGTACTCAACACGGCGGATAAATTTAAAAAAAATGTTTTAAAAAATATAAATTTAAAATTGACTTTATAATATTAATAATTTTGAATTAAAGTGTTAAGTTAAAGTTGGCATTTAAATATAATTAATTTAAAAGTCTTAAATTAAAATTAGCATTTAAATAATACACAATTAAAAGTCTACATTAAAGTTAAATAAATTTAAAAGGATATTTTTAAAAATGTAAAATAAAAGTTAGCTTTTAAATAATATAAAAATTAAATTAAATAGTTTAAGTTATAAATACGATTAAGTTAAATATTTTAAATAAATCATATTTTGATTGGTAATAAAAATTTATATTTAATTTCAAATTTAATTGTCAACTTTTTAAATTGGCGCCAAATCCAATATTCATTAAGCACTTATAGCTCATGAATATTGTTAACAGAATATTAAATATTGTGAAAAGATTAAAGCTTTTATTGCGAATCATTACATAAATAAATAGAAAAAACTAAGCAAGCAAAAAAATAAAATATAAATATAAATATAAATATAAATATATATGTATATATGTATATTATAAATGGCATTAGAAATATATACATTTACTATTCATTTTAGAAAAAATCCAGTTTGCTCACCTGAATTTCAGTGGCCAATTTCTCGTTGTTGTATTTCATGTCCGGTGTCGAACTGCCGCCAGATGGCGTTAGCGAGTGCTGCGGCGATTGCAGGCCCTGCGATATCGTTATCGGCTTGCTGATCAGCGTCAGCGTAGTGGGACTGTGTGCTGGATGAGGGGGGTGCGCCGAATGCTGCTGCTGTTGTTGTTGCTGTTGTTGTTGTTGTTGCTGATGCAAATGTTGCTCGGCGTTGAAAAAGTTATCGCTGTATTGTTGCTCCGATTGTTGCTGCTCAGCTTGTTGCTGCTGCTGCTGCTGCTCCTGTTTTGGCTTCACAGCGACCACATTTTCTGACTGATCAGTTGCCGTCGCTGTGACGCCGGCGCCGCTGCTGCTATTTTGCAGCGCTGTCGATTTGAGGTGCGCTGCTGCTGCTGCTGCCGCCGCCGCATTAAATAATAAATGATGACTGCTTAAATGCGTTGCTGCTGCGGCTGCTGCCGAAGCCGCCGCCGCCGCTGCTGACGTTTGTTGATGGGCAGCAAATGTTTCGCTGCTATAGCACTGTTCAACATGTTGCTGTAACAATTGACTTTCAATGTTGTGCTGCGAATGTTGCTGGGCGTGTTGCTGGGCGTGCTGTTGTTGTTGTTGCTGGGCATGTTGCTGGGCGTGTTGTTGTTGTTGTTGCTGAACATGCTGCTGCTGCAATTGATTTTCTGCCAACTTTGTATTTAAGGGCAGGCGATTTAAATTGTTGCCGGCATTCGTCAGCTGCTCCTGCTGGTTAGACAAGGGATGCGGGTGCGCATGGGAATGGGTATGTTGTTGTTGTTGCAGCGACTGTTGTTGCTGTTGTTGATGTTGCAGTGAGAATGGGGCTCTTGCCTGCTGCCAAAAATCGGTGGCATCCATTTTGAACATGGGTGTTTGGTGGCTCCTGAACTGCGACAGCAGCCACTTGTCCACCTTCGATTGTGATCGCCGTAAAAGCTCCGCGGGACCCAGGGCGATAAAGCTCTTAAGCTCCTTTCGCTGCAGTTTCTTCTATTTCTGCTCCTGCTTCGTGCTGCTGCTTCTCGAGCGATGAGAAAACTATGAAAAAACTGGAGAACTAGAAAACCAAAATGCAGCAGCAACTCCAAAATGGTCTACAAACAAACAAAGGAAAAATGAGGTGGTAGACAGTAGAAATAACAGATATATTTTATTTTATTTATTTAATAAATAAATTATCTATTTATTTATTCATTGGTCTAACTTATATATGTATATATGTTAATTTATTATTTGTACGTTTATTTATGTATTTATCTATTTTTTTATTCATTGAATATTTAATTAATTATTTTTGTATTTAGTTACAACATTTTTTTTTTATTTGTTTATCTATGTATATATTGATTTACTTATTTATTTATGTATCTATTTATTTATTTGTTTGCTTGCTTATTTAATTAACATGCAATAATATCAGTCGACTCACAAAAATTCAAAAGGTAAAAAATAAATTAAATAAAATTGAAAGTAAATTTTTATATTTAAATTTTTATTAAAATTATACAAAAATAATTACAAGATTCATTTACATATCTAAACAGGCATAGATATACCTGTCAAGTATTTTTTCTCTAACATTACTTGAAGCTCATTTAAAAATATCCATTTAAAAAATTTAAATTAAAAAATAATAATTAGAAAATTTCACTTTGGCATTTCACACTTCTCCGATTTCTAAGAATTTGCCATGCAGCTAATATGGTAAATTATGTTGAATGTGTTCTCCTTTCGCCTTGAGGAAGTCTTCCTAACTTTAAAACATGCTTTTCACCAAGTGATTAGCACTTCTAAGCTATTCAACAAACAAAGCCGTATTTAAGGATTCTTTGAATGTAATCATGTGTTTCCTTATCCTTGCCAACAGCATGTCCCAGATAGGCTCAATAAAACTTACATCTGATGACGGGGTTGTTGTTTTTAATTTTTTGCAGTGGTTAATAAGCCATTCAAATCGTTCATTCCAATATTATGGCAACAGGTTTATCATCAGTTGTTATTGATATATTTGTAAATTTTCACACCAGCAAACCCCTTCTATAAGTAGATTGCCATAGCAGACACGAATCGTGTTCATATAGGAAACAAGGAATTATACCGATCTCAAAGTGTGTTAAGTACTTAAAGTACACAATATTTATTTAAAACACTGTTTATCTCCAATTCTAATGAAGTCACTTCCGAAGTATCCACAAGCAAGTCACCTTCGTCTCTTATTCACAAACGTTTTATTCACTTTGGATATCATTTAACTTGTAATTTTGATTATAATATTTATGATAATTCTTCTATTTTCTCTCCGTTATGTTTTTAATCTCCTAGTACTACTAATTGGATTTTTCTGCGTTTTATTATTGTGTACTTTATTCTTATTCTCATTTTATCATTCTATATATTATTTAACTATTCAAAGGAGATTTTTTACTTTTACTAGTATATAGATACTTATTGTTTTTTACGCTTGCAACTGTAATTGGACTTGAATATTTCGAGTTTTTCAAATAAATAAAGAATTTAATAATAGAAGGGGAAAAAATAAATTTAAAAATAATATTGTCACGATGATATTATTTTAAATACATATTTTTTATTACTTTAAATACTTCATTATTTATATATAGTGTTTTATGAATATTTGTTGTATCGTATAATATTTGAAAACTAATAGAAAACAAATTTGAATATTTTTTTTATGATGGTATTATTCTAAATCAATACTATTTATGATTGTCTCAAATATTAACTTTTTATGTAAACATTTTTGGTGCTAAATTTTAAAAATGAAAAATTAAAATTAAATTAAATTTACTATTGTTTTATTACTTGAAATCATTATTATTTTCATTGCATTGCAACATTTGAAAGGTAAAAAAGAAAGTAAAAATTATATTATTGTCATTTGTGATTATTTTAAAAATTTTAGTTTTTATATACTTGGTGTTTTAAAAATGTTACTTATATAACATATGGAAAAGTTAAAGATATGTTATTGTTATAATTAATATTATAATTATTTTAAATAAGTAATCTTATTTTTTTAGGTATAGAATCCGTTGCAGAATTTCTTTTTTAGAGTTTTTTAAACAGTAGTAAAATGTGCTATTATTCACGTCAATATTCGTTTAAGTGGCTCTCGTTGAACTTTGCCGTAATTTTTTTTGGGTGTTGTTTAACTTGATTCCATACCGCATATAAAGGTCGAAGGTCAAACGTTTGAATTCCCTTATTGATGCTTGACCATTGCATTGAGAGAGTGAGAGAGAGCGAGAGAAAGAGAGTCTGCTTGTTTGACACACTGATTGATTGACTGATTGATTGATTGACCTGAGTATTTATTGAACTGTAGAGGAAATAACGCTAAGTTCAAATACTGAAAAAATCGCGCACTTTTTGCAAACACACCGAAAACGTCGCTGTTGCCGTCGAAGTCGCCGTTGCCGTCGTCGTCGTCGTCGCTAGTGTCGTCCCTAGTTGAGGCTAAGGATAACCTGGCGGCACGCGAGTCATTGAAAAACTAATTTTGTCGCTGCCTCGTAACAAGTATAAATATGAATCGACGTCGTCTCCGTTGCCGTCGTCGCCGTCGCCGTCACTGAGAAGGGTTCCGCTCACATCTCGCGTGCTTAGAAATAGAACTTTTGCTTAACAAAAAGCAAACAACAACAACGAAGACGACGATGGCAACTGCGAAATGTTAGCAGTCGCTGCTAAAGCGCCTCGCATCGCGGCAGAGGAATGTAAGTCAAACGTCTTCGCTTGCACACTTCGTTCTTCTTCGGCGCGCTGGGCGAAGCATCTTCGTGCCAGCAACGCCAGCGTCAGCGCCAACGTCCGGCGCCTTACTTTAGTCGACATCTCTCTTAAGTTTGCTCTTGCAAGTTCTTCTCTTCTTCTTCTTGTTGGAGCCCGCACTTAGCAATAACTGTAATTGCAGCTGGCCACTTACCATCGCAATAGCTTCATCTGGGTATGTATGTGTGCTCTTGTCTCTCTTGCGGCAATGATCAGATGGCGCTTAAAAAGTTCCCTTTGTCTGCTATCAATGCTGAATAAATACCCATGCATACATATGCATGAGTATGTGTATGAGCATCTTCCGAGGCCTTACTTATAAAAAAAATATTAGGTGACAAAATAGTAAATACCCTTGCAAAAATATACACATGAACAAATCTATACAAAAAAATAACTTACTGCAGATGCCAAATTTATTTAATATTAATATTAATTTTAATATTATATTTATATTTATATTTATATTTATATTTATATTTATATTTATATTTATATTTATATTTATATTTATATTTATATTTATATTTATATTTATATTTATATTTATATTTATATTTATATTTATATCTATTTTTATATTTATATTTATATTTATATTTATATTTATATTTATATTTATATTTATATTTGTATTTATATTTATATTTATATTTATATTTATATTTATATTTATATTTATATTTATATTTATATTTATATTTATATTTATATTTATATTTATATTTATATTTATATTTATATTTATATTTATATTTATATTTATATTTATATTTATATTTATATTTATATTTATATTTATATTTATATTTATATTTATATTTATATTTATATTTATATTTATATTTATATTTATATATATATATTTAAGAACTTTAACCATTTTTTATGTCCACGCCACACATGCGCCCAAAATCGCCAATTCCGATATTTCGAAAACTGTAAATCATAAGACCGCATATCTCCCACAACTTTAAGCATTGAGTACCCAAGCGTGGAAGATAACTTGCTGGAAAACTTCTTCAAAGATCGGCATATATATTTTCAGACCACACCTTCACAATCCGCACCCACGAACTTCGGCCCTAGAAATCTGAAATGCGCATATCTTTCACAATTTGTTAGCTAGAGTTACAAAATTTTTAAAGGTATATTGCTAGTAACCCTCTTAAAAAAAAACCAGAAAAAATTTGGGCCACGCCCAATTATTCCCCCAAAAACGATAAAAGCGTATTATATACGTAAAAATAATATTCTATATATTCCGCATTTAAACAGCTACAGTTACCAAAGTTTGAAAGAAGATTATTAGGAACATTCTCCATAATATTTTTCAACCGCGCCCACTCCCGACCGTCAAAATGTTCAATATCCCATATTTCTTATAATTTAAGAGCTACTGTTACGAAACTTCGAGGGAAGGCAACTAGCTTATATCTTCCTTAATTTGAAAGGCGAACTTGGGCATTATTTCTTGGGTACACCCACCCTGATATTTGCTATCAGCTAACATTACGTATGGTATCAAAGTATTTTGCAGTAGGTTACGCCCGACTTGTTATTTTTATTATTTGTATATCGATACCGATAGGCAGCAAAGAAAAGAAAGAAAGATAGTAAATTATATTTCAACATTCAATTTAGTATTAAATTTCATTTAAATTTTTTGGTATTTTTTGTTTTTTTATGTGTCGACAGATATTAGGCAAAACTAAATTAATAAAAAATATATATTAAAATTACTAACTTACAAAATTTAGAGTTAAATAAATAAATAAATTACTAAATTCCAAAATCAAATAAATAATTGAAAATATAATAGATTTGAGAGAAACGTTGCAGTCGGTAGCCGATATAACAGAATATAACAGATAGCAAGGAACCGGGTAGGTGTTTCCTAGTAACCTTTCAAGTTTGGGAATTTTAGCTCTTAACTTGAGGAAGATGGGCCTTGGGGAATTTTGGTCCCGGTAGTGGGCGTGGATGAAAAAAATGTTGGATGACGATCTTAGCTCTTAAATTGCAAGAGATATAGGTATTTATCGTTTTTCTGGATTTTTGAAAGGTTTTACTAGCAATCTTTCAAATTTGGTGACTCTAGCTTTCAAATTGTGTGAGACATATGGACTTATCAATTTACACTAACAGGTGTATCAATTTCTTATCGATCTCATGCGGAGTTTCCAGTAACATAAGTTCAAAATTTGGTGACTCTAGCTTACAAATTGTGAAAGTGTACACGCATTTCAGATTTCTAGGGCCGAAGTTCCAAGGGGCTTTCCTTTGGTGGCTCTTACTCAAAAAGAAGATATATCCATCTAAAATTTTTAGGGCCGGGGCCTCGGGGTGTGGGTGTGGCATATGACGATATTTGAAAGACATCGCCAACAAGCTGAAAACCATGGCTTTATCGATCATATCGATTTCCTAGCCTCCTAACGGATGGAGCACTCCAATTTGTACACTCTGTCTGACGCGGGCGCAGACCAAGTGTCTGTCTCTAAGGGTGTTCATACAGACGGACAGACGAACGGACGGACAGACGAATGGACATTGCACAAAACTAATATAATATGATACCAATATACTATGATACCTTTGGTATCAAAGTTTAAGAATAGATGAACAGATTTTTACCTACCGCTCAATAATCATGGGCATTCCGGCACTTTGTCAAGACAGATGGACGCGTTGACGGACTGCCGACTGCTGACGGAGCTGGGCAGATATATGTATGTCTGATGATGAGGTGATTGATATGCTGATTATAATATATATATAAATATATATAGCAGCTTAATAGGGCTTTTTTTATTTTTTATTTTTGCTCGTTGTTTTGTCGTAGTTCTTATTTAAATATTAGTTTTATCCATTATTGAAACTAGTTTGAACTTAAGGCCGGAATAAGGCACACGTTACGGTTTCGCGATCTCGTAAATTGAATGATAATCATTTTGTTCTTTGCTTCTTCTTCTTGCTTTTTTATATTTTTTATATAATGTTATCTTTTTAATTTCAATGTTTTTTTTTTTTTTTGCTTCTTTTAGTTACGTTTATTTTTTTTTACATAATATTTGTTGGTTTGTTAAAGTTGTTAAACCATTTAATTAAGAGTTAATTTTTTTTATATTTTATTTGTCCATTTTAAATATTTTTTGTTTGTTTTCATTTTTTTGCTAGTTCAACTTGTAATTTTTTGTTTGTTTAAGTTTATCATCACAATTTGTTAATTCGTTTTTTTTTGGTTTTTATGTTATAGGCCAAAAATATCACCCAAATATTGATTTATTTATTTACTTTTTTTGTCTGTTTTCTCTCACTGGTTCCCCACTCAAATGAGTTGTCGTCAGAGGATTTTTTAATAGATTATTCGGTATAATTTATAGTTAAATTAAAAAATAAAACGAAATGCTTATTTATGTATTTTTAGGGTATTTGTGTTTATTTTTGTTGTGTATTAGATTTATTTCTATATAGTGTAATCGTAATTGTTATCGTTATCGAAATTATGATCTGCTATTGTATATGTTACACATTTGTTTGATTACATCGACTAGCTTTAAATTCTTAGTATGCTTATTACTATTTCTTTATATATATATTATTTGCTTACAAATATTTCAGAGTGTGTGTGAGCGAGTGTGTCTGTGTGGGTGTGGCTGTGTGTGTAAATGCTAGCTATATGGTAAGTGGTATTCCAAACTGTCTGTTCCGGTGTCAGTGTGTTTCCGATAAGCATACAATGAAAGTATTTTGATGCCGATCGGTGGTCTTCGAGCAATAATTATTTTGGCTAAACTTTAAGGAAAAACCTTAAATTTTTGAAAAATTAATGCTTAAATTAAATTAAAAATGTATTGAATATATATATATTTTTTTTATTGTCCAACCTTTTAAGGAAATTTGAATTTTCCTAAAGATTAAATAGTCAGCTGGCTTATTAATGAATGGGGCGAATGTTGAGAATGTTGTGTATGTTGTGTATGTTGTGTAGTTTGTATTTGAAAAATAAATGGCTAAATTAAATGAAAAATGTAATTTTTTTTTATTGCTCAGAATTAGATTATGTTTGAAGGTTATTAGTTCTTAAAAAATAAATAAAAAATGTAATAATAATTTTTATTTTTTTATTTGTTATATACTTGATCGTTGTTTAATTTTGTTTCCTTTTAAATGGTTTTTTCTTGGTATTTTTTCACTTTTTGAGTTTTTTTTGTTGGCATTTTAGAGTTTAGTTTTTTTTGAGTGTTTATATATAATTATGAATGTATCAAAATTTTGGAGTTTGTTCCGTTTCATTAAATATACTTAAGCTTTGTACTTTTGATTCCAATATTTTTTTTGCAATACTCTCTCTAATAAACAGTTATTTTTGTCGCTTTTATTTTGATTAATTTTAAATAATTCTCTTTTGGCTTGATTTGATTTGGTTGAGTTTGCAGTTGTTTTTTTTTTGCTTCGTGTTGTTGCTTTTTGTGTTTTTTGTTGTTGAATTTCTTGCTGAATTTTTTATTTAGATTGCTCAGGTCGAGATTTGATTGTTTTATATATATATATATATATACACATATAAGAAATATATATAAGTAAGTAAATTAAGTATATATGTTTGTAGGAATAAAAATAAATAGTTTTAACTGTTATCCGTTCTATTGCGTGACAAACTGAATTATGGTTTAGTTGGCATGGAGTTCTATTGTTATTTGCTTCATTACGGCAAACATATGTGGCTTGAAAACGTTTTTTGGTCTATTGTTTTTTTTGGTTAAATTATGATGATCTGAAATCGAGAGTGAAGCAGTGAAAGAGAACGATCAGTATCAGTATTTTGGAATATTGAGGAAGTTGAGAGTTTGTTGAAGAAAAAGTTGGAGAGCGTATTATGAATAAAGAAGAAGAAAAAGTAATAGAAGACTTAATCAAATTAGAATAAGAGAGAATTACTAACAAAGGAAAAGATCCGAAGGAAGAAATAGAATTTTGAGAAAGTTCTCAATAAAAATTTTAATTTCAAATTTAAATGAAATGGTTTTTTTTGATGTGAAAAAAAAAAGAAAGACATTATAAAGAAAAGTTGGGAATCCTAAAGAGAAAGGGAATTTTAATAACATTTCAAAGGTAAGGAGGAATGTTGTAGGGGCTTCTGAATAAAACTTTTTTTTTATTAGGTGGGCGGAGGATTATTATTAAGAAAAGTAAAAATTAAAATTAATTAATGTAGAAAAACCGAACATATTTAAAATAAAACTGTAACGTTGTGTTTTTTTAGAGAGGTTTATTAAAAAAAGAAAATTAAAGAAATAAAAGAAGAGTTTGGATTCTTAACAAATTTTAAATATACTGCTTTTTGTTAGAATACAAAAAGACATGGAAGATAGAACAAAAAGTAAGAGGTTTTTTAACCAAATTTTAAATTTAAAATTTTGAAAATGCTTGGTGCTATTTTTTAGAGTCGCAAAGGATTATTGGAGGAGGTCTTTGAAAATATATAGGATTGGTTTTGGGTTGGGTTAAAGAACTATTAGAAATTTAAAAATAATTTTGTGTAGTGTTTTTTATCGTAGAGGATCAAAAATATTGTGATTTGGTCAAAGAAATAATTAACAACATTTAAAAATAGTGTATTTATAATTCATTTAATTTAATGTTTAATTTAATAATTAATTTCAAATGTACAGTGGATTATTGGATGGATAAAAAAAATAAATACGTTTGTGGGTTGTGTAAAGAAACAAATTTTAATAAAAATTCAAAGGTAGGGGGAAAAATTGTAGTAGTTTTTTAAAATATTTTGGATTAAAGAAAATTAACAAAATTTTAAATTTAAAAATTTAAAATTCACAAAAATGGAGGCTTATCATCAAAACTAAGGAAAATAGTTTTTTTCTGGCTAGGTTTTTAGATTTTCTATTTTTTTTGCATTTTAATGCTTATTTTTGTTGCTGTATATTTTTTGCTGTTTTTATTGTTGTTATTTGTTGCACAGGGTGTTTCACAGAGGTATTCACATTTAGGAAATAAAAATGCTCCGCGTGGTCTAAACGATCCGCAGTCGGCTGTTCTACTCCATAGACTATTGCGTCTCTCAATGCCGACACTCCGAAATAATGGCGAAACAAAAAATTGCTTGCTCTTACGGTAAAATCATCAAAGTGTGAGTACGTATGTGTTGGTGGGTATGCCTATGTGTGTGTGTGTGTGCGTGAACAGGTCTAGGAGCACAGCGTTCGGTAGGCTTATTATGAGATAAAAATGCTGGACGATAAACAAAAACGACAGCAGCAGCAGCAGCAGAGACGTCAACAACGACGCTACCAAAAGCAGCCGCAGCGACGGCAACAGGAGAAACAACAGCAAGCGCAAGAGCAGCAGTGGTCAGTGACAGCAGCGACGTCAGCGACGCTGCTGCTGCTGCAGCGCCAACGTCATCTGCTGCGCTTTTGGATTTAGTCGTTGTTGATGTGCATGCCAAGCAAGCTTATCGTATATCGGTTATCGTTTAACCCCCAACGTTAGGCTGCTTACTGAAGTAAAATTATTATTTTAACTGTAACTTCCCTACAGAGAAGTTTCTTCTATGTTAACGAAATATTATATTTTATTTATTTATTCTATCTTCATTGCATCAGTTTAATTAAAAGAATATACTTAAAGATTAGATAAGTGTTTAAAAAACATTTGCTCTTTATTTTATTTTGTTCATTTATTTATTTAATATCGCCAGATATAAGTCGAATTAAAGTTTTTATAAATTTTGCTACTGGATAGATAAATATAAAAAAATAAATAAATAAATCAAATGTTATTCTAAATTCTATTTTCATTATTTATTTAAAATTTCGATTTATACCTGTCGCATAAGAAATATATATTGCCACATATGCATATTAGAACTATTATTTTAAAAAATTAAAACTGTTGTATTCAACTTGTTTCAAATTAGTTAGATTTTTGTTCCTTTGATTTTATTTATGTATTTAATGTAATCTAATATCAATCGAACTAACAAGATGCATTATTGCATATGTGTATCACAACTGATACCAAAAAGAATAATATTTAAAACCCAAATAAATATCTACAAAAATTGTATACGTTATACAAAAAATTTATTGTAAAATGTAAAGTTGTAAAAAATCTTAGGATGCAACAAAAATGAGCCGGTCAAAACAATAATAGTGGAATAGTTGTAAATAATATTTGATAATATAAATAGGTCTCTATTTTCATGCTTTTAAATAAGCAAAATATTGTATTATTTTACAAAACAACATTTTAATACAATCGCTCTGTTTTAAATAAAAGGAACAAAAGCAAGTAGAACCACCTATAACATTAAATTACATTTTTTTTAAATAAAATTTAAATAGTTTTTACTTGTTTTAGTAGACATTAAATAAACAAATAAAACCATTAATAATATTTATTAAATTTAATTTATGTTACATTTTTTTACTTACTTTTAATTTTGTATTGTTTGACTTATTTAGTTAGAGATAAAGAAAAATAAATAAGTAAAATGATCGATATTATAAATTTGAACAATCGACGCTTTAAGCTTTTTAGCCCACAGTCGATTTCCCAAAATTTCCCAAGCCTAACGCCAGCGTCAATGCCAACGACAACGCCAACGTCGACGCCGCCGCCAACATCAGCTACAGTTGCATTTGCCGTTGAATATTTGGCAGGCGATTTCCAGCCAAACGTTTGTTGTTGTCGTTTGTCGCTGCATTTACGGAAGGGAGCCACAAAATGCGTCTGGGCCCATTCTGCACTCATACACATACATAGACAGTGTCAAGTGCAGTTTTCGTTGCTGCTGCTGCTGCACTTTCTACAGTAACAACCCTTATTTTTGCACCCTCAACCCAGTTAATTGCAAACTGCAACTGCAACTGCAACAGCAGCCACCCCATTGCAAAATGGCACCGCCCCCCGCACCCTGACCCCTTTTGCTGCTACAACTCTGCATGCACAATTTTGTGCACGTTTTAATGTCGACCTCCTTCTATTGCTATCCCCCTCGCACACATGACTTTATCGTCTGCTCTCTCGCGCGCACACACACTCCACTCTCTCCACGCTCTCTCTCAAACTCTAACATTCGCTCACTCTCGCTCTCTCGCTCTCTCTCGCTGGCTCCCTCACTTGCTCACTCACTCGCTCTTCTTCTTCTGGCGCTCTCTCACACTCTCATTCGTCTGCTCAGCTGCTCTTCTTCTTTCTGGCTGTTTATGTTTATGCTAATGTCCTATACATGTGTGTGTCTGTGTGTGCCTGGTTGCATTTCCGCTGCACTTATGTGTATGCACTGCAATGCACACACACACACACACATATGTATACATATATATTTATGTATATACTTTATTTAATGCACTTATATGCATGTGTGCAATTTTACATAAAATACATGGCTGCAGACATACATAGATACAAACAAGTATGTACACATAAATATATGTAATAAATGTATGCACTTTTTACTGCTTGTCATCGTCATCGAAGTCGTCGTCGCTGCCTTTGCATCGATTTTCGCCATAACCGGCTAGACTTTCAGCATTATTGATTTACCCGAATTCACAGTTCATCTTGCAGCCAGCAAACAAAATTGTTTTAACATGCATAGATCGGTGAGCTATATGGGTGTGCTTGGTTGAGTGTGTGTGTGTGTGTATCAGTGACTCAAACCTGATTGATCGGCAAATCGTGACGGCAGATGTCAACTGTTGAACTGCATTGCTTATTCTTCTATTTAATTTGCTTTATATTAATAGTAAATTTATTATCAATTAGTTAATTATTCATTACTGTTCTATTTAATTCTCTTTATATTACTGTAATAATTATTACATAAATTAACTTTTTCTTATTATTCTATTTTATTCTCTTTCGATAATTCTTGAAATGATTATATAAATTATTTATTTAATTTTTAGTATTCCATCATATATTTTTTAAATAAAATATTTATTTCTTTTCTAATTAATTATTTTTATTTTACTATTATAATTATTATTTAAATTAATTATTTATTCCCCCTTCTCGCGCCCCGCCTCACCACTTATTCTGAGTCCGCTCTTCCCCTTCAATGCTCTTCTCATCTTCTCATCGCCGTCTTCGTCTTTTTTCATGTTTACCTTCAGCTACATTTGTTGTCTCAATTTTGCTTTTGAATCTGATCAATCATTTTGGTTCATGACTTGACGTATTATCGGCCGATCTCCATTTAAAACGCCAAATTTTGAATTTTAACTGTGGCTTCAGGCTATACATAAAAAATACAAAATCACCTTTTCCAGACAGCTGCATTTGATGTGCACACAATTTCGATAAAACTCAAATAATTGTATATTTTTAGCAGACTCTCACACCTCTAACTCCCCATTTAAATAATTCACCCGCACAAAAAAGCACGCATCATTATATATATATATAAATATGTATACACACACATATATTCATATGCATACACTCACATATGTATATATAAATGTGCATACACACACATATGTAAATATACATGTGCATACAAACATGGTTGTCGCATTTGTAAATGCTTTAATAATTTAATTCACAATGGTTATGTGCATATAAACATATACTTAGCACATAGTTGAATGTGGGTGGGTATGTTGGTTGAGGGGGGGTTGGGAGGTGGTGTCGTTTACTCAATCGTATTGTCGCTGGAATTCCGCCATTTTGCGTGTGTTGCATCCACAAATATTCATATATGTGTATATATACATTTGAATGCAAGCACATACACACAGTCTTTGAATGTATTTAAAATAATGCATTTATTTTGCAAGACATTTCCGCAGATTTTGAATTGATACTGCGTATGTTAATGATCAATTTTTATATATTTAACATGTTGTTATGTTTGTTTTATTATACTTTAATTTATTATATTTTTCAGTATAACTTGAATTTATTTTTAATTTGTAACCAATTCATTTAAATTATTGAATTTTTTTTATCATCTAGTTTCACAATTTAATATTATTATTATATTATTATTATAATTATGTTAATTAATTGAGAAATTTTAGCTTATTTACTTGTATTATTATATTTATTTGTAATATATTTAATTGTTCGACAATTTTTTTATTAAATATAAATTACATTTCTCAAACATATCTATTTTTAAATTTTACTTTAATTGTTGCAATGGATTATTTAATATAAATGCTAATTTTCCTTTTAAGCCATTTGTTTTTAATTATTTTCATTTATGATAATTATTAATAATTTTAGCATATTTTTATGTTTTACATTATTTGATAAGTTTGAAAAAAACCAGAAAAATTATATTTTTCAAGATGAATTTAATTTTTAAGCACTTTTCTATTTTTTACGTTACTGTAGTTTATTTTTTAATAATAAAAAAACAAACTAAAACAAAATAAGAAAAATACTAATTTGAACACGTTTTATTTCGTATATTTAGAAAGTATTTTTCGAATTGGTTTCTAAAAACAAGAAAATTTTTAGAATTTTCATGGAAATTTTCAAAATTGTTGACGATTTTCTAAATAACGCATATAATTTTATATATTATTTTTCGTATTTTTAGAACTTATTTGTAAGATCCAGAACATTTGTCTAATTTTCGGAGCGATTTTGATTTTAATGCAATTTTTTCCATATTTTAATAATTATTGTTTTAACTAAAGAATATTTATTTGTTAATGAAACCATTTCTAAAAAATATTTAAAATAATATATATATTTATAATAATATTTAAAATTTAAAAAAAAGGTCAACCATTTTAAAAATCACTCTGAAATTGATTAAATATTCTGATTTTGCGGAATAATCTCTAAAAATACCCAATTTCATAAAAATGATTTATATCTTAAGAAAAAAATTACATAGGATACAAAATTTAGATTTAAATTACAGTATAATTTCTAGAAATATTACAAAAAATATTAAAATTATATTATTTTAATTATTTATATTTATATAATAGTATAATTTATATTTACTATTTAATTATATTGGTGTATGTTTTTCATTAAATTATTATTTTTACCTAATGCCCAATGATATTTTATTTTTGTATTACTTATTTATGCTAATTTATTATGCATATATATTTATATTATTTTTCATACTAATATTTATTTTGTGGTTATGAATTTTTCTTTGCATTAAACTTTAGAAAACATCGTTGAGCGTTTGATACTTTGCCATATATTTTGCATCAACGAGACGAAGCTTTTGGAGGCAACAAGGACGAGGATAACTTCGACGAGAGACGACAAGGGCGAGGATGACGAGGATGAGGCTGGCGAGGACGATGAGAATGAGGATGACGATGACAACGGCGACTAGCAAGGCCAAACCTATGTCAAGGTTGTCTGCTCTGCTCTGCTGGGCTGTCTTGGCATGCGACCATGCAACCATGTAGCATGCAACATGCGGCATACAACCAACAGCAACCGGCAATCGGCTGCCTACCTCCACACGTGGCTGTAGTTGGTGCTGTTGCAATCAGAACTAGCTGCAGTTTCAGCTTCTATATATAACTCTGAGTGTGTGTGGCATGTGTTGTCGTCCTTCGGATTGGGTGGGAGCTTCCATAGTTCTGTTTATGCATCGAAGCCGAGCGCAGCTGACCCGCTTAAGGAAGGCAAAGCCGAGAAAATTTTTCGATCCCAGAATCTTTAAATTTATATTTTTTTGTTGCTCTTCAAAATTAATAAATTAAAATACAAAATATACAACATATAAATAAACATAAATACAAATTCAAAACACATTTTGCTAAATTTGATAAAATAAATAATTATAACAAATAAATAAATTGCGTTGATATTTACTAAATATACACAATAATATATAGAATTAAATATATTTAATCCAAAATATATATTACAATATATTTAATATACTATAAATAAAATATATAAAAAAAAATTTTGGACTCCCTTAAAAGGGAAGTTTGTGTGTTACTTTAAAAACCAGTGTTTTAATTATTTTAATTCAAGGCTATAGTTTTCTTAAATGTATAAAAATATATTTCATATCCAGGATGTTTTTTTTATATTATTACGTTTAGTTGTTAATATTTTTATGAAAACCAATTATTTTAATAGCTCAACCTATTAATCCGAATGTATATTTCTAAAAGGGAAAGTTATGTCATTCTAAAAGTCATTGATTTGGTTTGCTAAATTCCAGAGCAAATTAAAAATATCTATAGAAATATTTAAATATTAATTTTTTTTTTTAATATATTATTATTTTTTTAGTAACCTGTATTTTTGGTTAAGATTTCACATATACAAACACTTAAGAGTGTTTATAAAATTAATATAATTTTATTTGAAAATTATATTCATTACTATTTTCTGATTTTCAGAAGTTATAATTTCTATTATTAAGAATTTTTTTTTGAAAAATAGAAAAAAGGGCCCTAGTTTCAAAATTTCTTTTCTTATCTTTCAGTTGAAAAGGTAAAGTAAATCCTTTTTTGTTGAATATTTTAGTTTTTTTGACCGAATAAAAAGAATTTTACATTATAACATTGCTTTTGTTTTATTTTTAATTTTAAGCGTTGAGTATTTGCATTATTCTGTGAGCAAACTCATTCATACGCTTATACGAAAAATCAGTCGTGGGTTCGAGTCCCGCTGCAGGAATGGTTGTTTGGTTGATTAGTCGACTTCTTCTCATTCTTCTACTACTAATCTCTCTGTCTTATCGCTCTTTCTTTGAAATCTACGGTATCACAACGGGCCAAAACCTAACCTAACCTATGTCTTTTTAATTGTATATTTGTACATTGTTTATTTGAATTTGCAACTATAGTTTTCAATTTAATTCAAATTGGTATTTAATATATAAAAATATAATTTGAATTCTACGAAGAGTAGCAGATATTAAGGAAATTAATGAACACATATTTGATTGTTGTTGTAACACAGAAGAAGAAGAAGAAGCATATATAGATTTTATTATTTTTTTAATAACTGAGAAGTTGAAGTAACTGCAAAAAAAACATTTACATTTTAATAAGCTTGCTAAATTATATACAAAATACTGTACTTTCTGCTAGTAAACATGCGTGAGTGTGGGCTTATGTGTATATATAGACAAGTATATATACACTTCTACTTATGTGTATGTATGTGCTTCCCGTTTCGCGTTGCACTCAACACAAGAAATTATCCCATGCTGCAAGCGCGTACTTAAATATCACACACCTATTGCGTCCAACGATTCGGGCGGTTTTGGTTTTGGGCGTGTTTGAAAATGCAATTTGTTGTGAATAAATAATTGCGTAAGCCGAGCAGCGATGCGCTGCCCAAAGAGAAACTATTTACAATTTACAATTATACATTTTCATTGTTGGCCGCGCGGCCATCTTGTTTTTGTAGCTGCAGCTGGCAGTATTGTGGGAGGGATGCGGAGGGTGTGTTCATTTTGGACATGCGATAAATGCATGCTTATGCGCTTGTGTGTGCATGTAATGCTTATACAAGTACTTATACTACCACACTTAAACAAACAAACGTATATGTGTGTGTAATTATTTGGATACTTATACTACTACACTTATACACACGTGTGTATGCGTGTAATTAATGTATTACTTTTACTTGTACATTAACAACTCATACACATGTGTGTAATTATATTATGTATAATTATAATTATCAATGGAATTATTTTTGGGAAATTGATAAAGTGCAATGCGACATTTAATGAAATTTTAAGGCGACGGAAATTGTTTTTTTTTTTTTAGTACATTTAAAATATTAAAATTCTCTCTTCTTATTTCAAAATGAGCGACACCAGTAAACAGCAACTATTGCTGAGCGAGATCGAGACGACAACAGAAATTGCAGCTGCCGGCATATCGATCAGTGAGGGCTTTTTCGGAGAGTGCAAGCTTATCTTAAAGAGAGGAGAGAGAGATAGAGCCTTTAATGCGGTCGATTGCAGTTAGCTATTTGCTGTACTTATTTGTGCTTATGAAGGTTGCAGTTTTCTAAGGTTGCAGTTAGCTATCATCTATGTTAATGTAATTATGTGTGTATCTAAAATGCATTTAGGCTGCTGCTGTTCACAGCATTGATCTTATGATCATAATGTTTCTTATCGATTTTCATCACTAAGCAATCAATGATAGTGCTTTATATAAGTTTACTTTGTGTTAAAATAAAAGCTTACTACTTATACTTTCTCTATACCATATATACAATATACGACATTGTGTATAGATAGAAGCTTTGAGAAATTCCAAGAAGAGAGAGGAGTCAGAAATTGATTTTTATTGCGTAGGCAGAGAAGGAAGACTAAAATGGATAAATAGAAAAATAAACATTTACAATTAATCGTATATAATTTAATTTATATTTATGAATGGTGTCTCTTGCTTTAAACAGTTTGAAAAAAATGTAGATAACAGAAATCTTAATTATATTTTCATAGTATATTTGATATAAATTAATTAATTAAATAATTAATATATTATAATTTCAATTGTGTTATGTAATACATATATACATACATATATTTATTAAAATAAAGATAAATATTAATATTTAACATAGATATAAAGATAAAAATTAATATTTAACATAGATTTGAATTGATAGATTGATTTGTTAATTGTTGTTTTAACTAGTTTTAAGAACTTCACACTTTATTCATAAACTGTATGTATGTCTTCCTCACTCTCTCTCACACATAAACTAGGCATAGTTGTTCCGTCCTTGAGATTGAGATTATAACTTCGTTTCGCTTTTTCTCTGCATCTCTTCTTCTTTGTTTCATTAATAGCAAGGCAATCCCCACCCTCCACCCCTTTATCATCATATAATGCCCAATCCGAGTTCATTTTTTTTTTTGCACTGTCGGCATAATTAAGCGAAAACTCAACGCGTGTCTGCAGCGTATACAATTTATTTATAAATAAATATATACAGCTATGCATTTGTATGTCTGTGGGTGTGTGTGGAATTACAAATAACCCCACATACAATAGAAAGGCATATGAACATTCAATGCATGCAAGCAAGCAAGCATGCACATGTGTGTGTGCGTGTGTGTGACAATGTTAACGCGATATAATATATGCACGCATACAAACGCAGTATATAACAGCGAGTAAGTTGAGGTGAGTTGTAGAGTAGTGAGGTGGATAGGCGCATTTACGTTTAGGCATATGCATGTTGTATGTGAGTAACGCAGCTGGACATGCAGCAAAATCGCAATGTGTGCGTGTGTGTGTGCATTGTTGTACTTATTGTTATATGCACTTAATACATGTGTGCATATGCATATATGTCTGTGTGTTAGAATATATGTATGCAATATATTGTTAATGCATTCCCAGATTCAACTCACTCTCAGCACATTAAAATCACCCTCAGAGCGTCATTACACACACACATATGCACATATAAATAAGTACACTTGTTTATATATATGTATACATACATTTATATAAATAGAGGGAGACAGAGAGAGTTACTCCCAAATTAACTCATTATTGATATAATCACACCACAGTTGGGGATATATATATAAATAAATATATTTTGATGAAAATTATGAAAATTGGAAAAAAAATTTAAAAATATGAATTGTGTTTTCCTTGGATTTTGATTAGTTTATGAACTTTGAATTTTAAGAAACCATTTAACAATTTTTATTTTTTTCTGGTCTTTTTTAGTAAACGTTAATACAAATACAAAAAAAAAATTAAATAAACAAAACTAAGTTGAGCTGCGTTTGGTGACCTTTTTCTTTTTAATTAAATAAATATTTAAATGCTTCCAAGTTAATTTGTTTATAATTACAAAGAAAAAAAAATCAATAAAAATAGAAACACAAAATTCGAAAATATGATTAACCTTTATTGAAAATAAAGAAATAAATTAATCAAAGATGCGCATATCATTTTTTCTAGTTCAATTATGTATTTAACTGGCTGCAGGTAACGTTTTTTTTATGTAATACTCCACTGTCGCTGGAAATCTGGAAAATAGCTAAAAAGAAATTATGTTCACCTAATTAAAACCGTTACATCTTGCCACTTTCTCTTAATTTATGTACTGCTAATTATTACCTGCCTGTATATTTTCAAGTGCTCGTTAAAGATTATAATAGAGTTCTCTATTTCTATCACAGAGCAGTCAATTGTAAAAGGTTTAATTCCTCAGTAGCATTTTGCTTCTTTTTTTACTTTAAGTAAATTTATAAATAAAGATATAAACTACTTAGCTCAATAGTTGTTGAGTGCAGCTGCCCGTTTTTAACTGTTGTTATTATTTTTATTTTTGTGTAATGGGGGAACGCATTTTAAATTCTTGACCCTCGCAAATCGGTTTTTGGAGGGGGCCCAGCTCGATCTCGATTTCGATGTGGGATCTAGCAGATGGCAGTCTGCCAGAATGGCATACTACTCAAATTTTTGCATTACTCCACTTTTCCACGACTCCCCTACTCCATGATACCATTATTCCATTACTCCACTAACCCAGCAAGCCCAGCAGCGTTCAGATGCAAAGATACAATAAATATTGTAGAGGAAACAATTGCTAAAAAAAAAAACAACAAAAGCGATTTGGGTTAACAATGCATAAATTCAACACAAACGTATCTTTATTTTTTACTCAAGTCTGTAGCCTTATTTGTATCTGGATCTGTAAATACAAGTGCAAAACAAGTTTTAAAACATGGACTGGCGATAGCCCTTTTGTTCTTTGGTTTACAATAGTTTGCTGGAATTAAGTCTGAGAATCTTAACTGAGAACTTTGATTGCAACGCAGTCAGTTCCTTATTTTTTAATGTGAAATAATTAATAATAGAATAGAAGTGTTATAAATGTATCTTATCAATTGTTTCAACAAAATTTAATTTGTAACTTTCACTTTAATTAAAGAAATAATAATTAGCATAATTCTGAATGAATAAAAGTATGAATGAAACTGAAATAACATAAAAAGACAAAGGATATTTGTATTATTTATATAATTTTATCTTAAAAATTAATATGTAAACAGTAAATTAAATTACAATTACAAATTTGAAATGAAAACAAAAACAATAATAAAATAAGGGATATATTAAATCGGGTAATATTCAATTTAGAAATGGTCCAATATTTATGACACACAAAAATTTGTTTCTTATTTATTTTATTGTGTTTTAAATTAAGGAAGAGTATGGAAATATTTAGGTAGATTTGCAATTGACGTCAATTTAAAATTTCAAGAATTGTTGCACAAGTACAAAATGCAACGTGCAATGTGCCACGTTCGACTTGAAGAAGGGTTCGGTTCGCTTAACGGTACTCTGATGATGCCCCTTATTGTCTGTTTGTCTGCTGTTTGTTGCCTGCCCCGCACCGATGACATCCGCCCGAGCATCCTGAGCATCTGGCCAGTATAATTTATACATATACATTTGTTTGTGTGTCCAACGGTTGCGCCTGCGTCCTGTTGCCGCATCTCACTTGGTGTGCAACCCCTGTCTGCCACAGCGGTCAACCCTAAAGCTAAAGGGGCAGCCCCCCAAAAGAAAATAAATGATCAGGCCCAAGAATTAACTATTCAAAATTCATATTTCAATAGTGTGTGTGTGTGTCCACTGGGAGAAAAAATCTGTCTTAATGTTTTAACTCAAAATTTGAGGACAGCAAGTAAATTTCTAAAATTATTAATTATTTATCAACTAAGGTAATTCGAAACGAAAAAAAACAAGGAGTAAAAAATATGTATATATTTTCTAAGTGTATTCTATAAAATTGTACATAGTCTATAATTCAGATAACTTAACCATTACTTTTATGTATTTGTAATATGACATTATATTTTAAATAAATTCATATAATTGAATTTGAAAAAGTAGGCAAAAGATAAACTTCAATTTAAAAGCGGAGCAAGTAAATGTAATTAATTTTTCCTACATTTTTGAAAGTATTGTTTCGAAAAATAAAGTTACCATTTCTACTTTTCATAAATGTTTTTCTTAATAATAGAAAATATTTTTTTATATAGAAATATTTTTAAAATTGTCTATTTAGGGCTAGCCTTTCAAAATTTAAGTAATACTAATAATAATAATAAAAATGATTATAAAAATAATAACAAGAAAACTATAGTAAAAATAATAATAATAACAATAATTACAATAAATGTACTAAAAATAATAATAAAAAATTATAAAATAATAGAAATTATTTCTGAAAACAAGAAAAACTTTACATTTTTATTTATTTTATTTTAGAGCGACTTGTTAAAAAGTAGATCGATAATTTTTCTCAGTGTATCAGCAGACTGTGATTTGCATAGTTCTATAGGTTCATAGATATTTAATAATAACAGTGACCGATCTGCTTAGAGAGGGTTTCCATAACGGGAAAGGGTCGCTAATTTATGCATAAAAAAGGACACACATATGTGTCTCTCTCTGTGTATGTGTGTGGACAGGTAGTGGCCTGCCCGTTGCAAGGGTTGGACATTGCTGTGCTTTTTTCTTGTTTTTTGGGTCAACGGGATCTGCTCGGAACTGGAATAGCCGACAGCTGCCTTGGATTCAGATTTGGATTCCTAATTTCCCTGTTTGAAAAAATAAATAAATAAACCTCGCATAGCTTAATTTGCATAACGATTGTTGTCCTGTCCAAATGTCCTCTTATGTCCTGTCCTGCAACATCCTCTCCTCTTCTGTCAGAACTCATTAATAATGGAAAGAAAAACTGATCGTTGGACGCATAGTAAAAATGGTATAATTACAAAAATCTGATGGTTTTTGTTTAATTTAATAATATATTTAAAAATATGGCATAAGCACAAAACATCGTCTTTTTAATAACTTCATTTGTTATATACATAAATAAATATGTAAATATAATAATAAATATATTATCCAATAATAGTAGTTGATAGTTAACTAGCTCGAGCAAACATTAACACAGGCAAAAAACACGGAACGTAGTAAGATAAATACGGCAATTGAGATGGGCAGATGTGGCCTTAGACTTCGACTAAAAAGTCACCTAATTAAATTAGGTAGTCACTAAACTCAAAGCTGATTGTGATGATTTCTAAAAAAGGGATTCTATTAACTAACTATTATCCTTTCGAAAGATTATAAGATGGATTCGATTTTACTTGTCTTAAGGGATAGAGATTGAGAGGTGGAAAAGAATGAGTTCAGAGAAGGTTGTGCTGAGATATATATAAACATACATGATAATATGCATGACATAATAATACAAAAATGAAGTCTTGGATAAATTAAAAATATATAAAGTCATAAAAAGGGTTTGACGAAAAACTCATTTTATCCATTTATTTTGTATTACAATAAAAAACTTAACACTTGGTTAGATGAAAAATAAGCTAAATCAAGAAAATATTTTTAACAAACACAAAATGTATGGTTCCACAATTCTTTATTATAATATTAGAACATTTAAGACTTGCTTATTTCAATGGTTTGAGAAAAGGAACTAATTAAAATACGTGTAACTAATTAATTTTAAAATTATTAAATTTTTTAAATATTTTTCCATTTTTTATCGAAAAAGAAGAACTACTTTTTTATTGCTTGATCAATTTTTTCTACAACACAATTAACAGGCTTACATCATTTTCAATATAAGAAAATAAACTTTGAAGCGCGGAAGAAAGAGATAGAAATATATATTTTGCTTTATTTATTTTAGGGAATTCCATTTAATACTCGTTGCGATAATTCTTTATTTTTATTTTTTGTATACATTTTTCAGTGTAAAGTAAAAATATAATCAATCATTTTTAAAGCAAAAAAGCAGCAGCAAAAAGAAAATCCCCCAAAAAAAGTTGAGCAACAATAACTAAGACGGACTGGCTGTCTGGGCGTGGAGGGGCGCGGGGAGCTTTTCTGGGGGACAACGCTTGAACAAACGACCCACAAAAAAGGGTACAAAAACGAGATATAAAATGCGAATACTTATGGCCAATGTGCGAGGGAGGGGAAGGGAATGGGTGGAAGGAAGTGTGAAAGAAAAGTGAAACCGTTGCCATTTTATCTGTGTGTATGTGTTTGACTGTTTGTCTTTGCTTGTGTTTGTGCGAATGAAACTCTGGCGGTCGAACATTCCGACCGTTTCCCCCGCCCCTCGCCCCTCGCCAACACCTTATATTTTTCTTTATTTCAATATTCGTTTGCCGAACGCGTTCCGAAGCAACCACCACACCCCACCCCCCTTCAGAGCACAACCGCCCGCACCCAACAACCGCGCCCAGTCGCCATCGTAAGTTGTAGTTGTCCATTTTTTTATGCTAGTCTTTTTTTTCTGTCTTGTGTGTCTTCGCTGTGTTGACGGATAGCGAAGTTCACGCTTCGCTTTTGCAAGGCGGCAGGAGCGGTTTATGGTGGAAAGAAGAAGAGCCTGCGCAAATACAATTTAATTGCGGGGTGAAGAAACGATAGAGCGAGAGCGAGAGCTATAGAGAGGGAGAGAAAAGAGTATGCCGTCCGTCGAGGCCTAAGGAGGTGCCCGGATGTGCGCGGCATTGATTTGGAGAGTGGGAGAACTGGACTGGACGGATAGACGGACGCTTTCTTACAATTTAAAAATTAATTTGGTCCGAAGAAGCGCAGCAATATCAACAAAAATTGAAGTGATAAAAAGGCAAACTGCCGCGGAGTAAAAAGTGTTATATGGAGCAGAGATTGGAGCGAGCATTGTGAACTGTGGATACAGTTACATTAAATGTTTTTTATTCTTTAAATATCTATTAATTGTAATTAAATAAAATGATTTCCAATCGTATTAGTCACGCGCAGCATGACCGACTTCATTGCATGCTCCACAACTGACTAATCCGACTGATCAACTTAACGCAACTGTTGAGAGAGGCGTTTATAGTTATGTGCCTTTTCTCTATCTATCCTGCGTACATTTAGGCTCTTAAAACTATTTTTCAGTGGGCACAATTGCTTTGACTTCATTTTGCGCGATAATTTTAAATGAAACAAAATAATAATTACGAATTAAAATAAATTGTATATTATTTGGAGTAAAGATAAGGGTAAGGTCAGTAGTAAAATAAAAAATAAATACTTATATACATATGCATAAGCATACACATTTAATATAAATTTTAATGTATTCATCTGCTTTGCTTATAATTTGTTTTTCTTTTGTTTTTTTTACTTGTCACAATCGAAATTGCTCCATTGTCGTCATTTTGTTTCATCAGTTTTTTGTTGCTATTCATTTTCTTTTGCAATACTTTAGTTTCGTTTTCATACATACATATGTATATCCCGGTTACGGAGGGGTATATCTAGCTTTAAAAAAGAGGTAGTATTATGTTTGTTTATTTATATTATTATATTATAGATTTTTATTTACATTTATATATGAATGTTTAATAGCTATTTGAAAATTATGTGCAATTTGCAGTAAATATATTTCAAGGGTATTTGCTCGTGAGTAACTATTTTGTTTTTCTTTACTGTTGCTTGTTTTTTCTTCGCTCGAAAGTTTAATTGCCCGAAAATGGCGCGGCAGGCTGAAGCTTTAAAGTGGATGGGGTGGGATGTGCTGGATGGGGGAGGGGGAATTGGACTGGCAGTTAGCAAATAATAACTGCCATGAAATAAAAATAAAAAAATAATATAATTAAATGAAATGAATTGCAATAAAAACGCAAGCACACAAAAGTAATATTTTAGTTTAGATATAAATAAAACGCAATAAAAGTGTGAAAAGTGCTCTAATAGAATTTACTGTTATTATTATTTATTATTATATATATACATATACACATATTTTTTTATTTAATATAATTTAATTTGTAATTTTAATTTTAGGACACACTAAAATGGAAAGATATTAACAACTTAGTTTTGCTGGTAGAGAATTTAGTTATAACAGTTATTCGTTCGACTCAGCTGCATTCTCATTGGGCGTGGGTGCTTTGACTCCCTTGCACAGAGTAGAACAGTCAGACAGACCGATAGGCAAACAAATAGACATTGCACGTTAATATAACTGCAGTTGCTGCACTTTTGTTATACACGCACACACACATTCATAAACATAAATGGGAACGGGGGGACAGTGTGGCAAAAAGAAAACAAAACTGAAAAGGCCAGCGAGTCACTTAACTATGTATGTATCTGTTTTACCCACTTATTTTTTTCTCGGTTTTTTTTGTAGCTTACTCAAAATAATAATATAAATTACAATGCGAAACCCTTTCGTGGTGCACAATAAGTGGATTGCAATGCCTGTTTTTATGCCACTGTTCGTTGTTTGTTAACCCTTTTCACGCACTTTTTCCATTACGAACGCACATACTTACATATGCATATGTGCATATGTGTATGCATGTGTGTGTGCTTGATAAAATGCTAATTACAGAGCACGAAACGTTTACGCGGTCGCGTCGAGCATTGTACCGTAAAAACGCTGCTGCTGCTGACCGACGGCGTCGCGTCGTTTCGGCTGCTGTTTCCGATTGACTTTTGTTCGGTCCTCTCTCCCTCCTCGCGTACGTGCTGCCTGTCATCCCTCTCGCTGTAACGGTAACTGCAGACAACAGTTGCGCACACAACTATCATGATGACCGCAGCGTTCTTTTCAAGTTGCGCCTTGCACCTTATTCCAATTATGATGGGGAGGGGGGAACTCTCTTGTAAATGCGTAAGTGTATGTGTGAGTGTGGATCAGTTAATGTTACACATGTTAACTACTCACACATATTCAAATGCGTATGAACGTGTGAATGTGGATCATGCGAAGATTAAGTCTGCCTTGCAACGTACGCCAAATACATTATGAAACATATATAAATATGAATGTAATTGTGTATTATTTATATGCAATTGTGCATTTATGCATTTAGTGGTCAGTTAAAGAGGTGTGAAGATGTTAAAATTGTGAATTTTTAACATACCATATTAAAAAAAAACCCAATATATTTATTAGTAAGTAGTGCAATGTTTTTTGTTTATTAAAAAATGCAACTTGAGCTTCAGAGTAAAATACTTATTATTAAATTTAAATTTTAATTAATTTGAATTAAAATATATTTAAATAATACATAAGTCCACCAAAATACAAGGAGTTGTCCCCAGTTAAAAATTTGTATTTATTGTGCCTTTTATAAAATAATCCAAAAATTTGTTTAAAATAGAATTTACATATTATAATAATTAAGTATAAGTTACAATTCAAATGATAATCAATTTAAAACGAATAATTCAATTACAAATTTAAAATAAAGAAATAAAATACTGCAAAATACATATATTCTTTATTGTTCTTAAGAAATCACAAACATCTTAAAAAATTTAAAATTAATATTTAAATTACAAATTTAAAATGGTAAAATAAAAGTAACCATGTTGAAAATATTTATTTAAATTTAAATTGTATTTAATTAGAGCTCGCTTCTTTCTGGACCCAAATAAATATTTACCATTTGGTTTATTTTCATTTTTCCCCCTGAAATTTGTCGCTTAATTACTAATTTTAAAAGTATTATCAATTCTTGCAATAAATATTGCAACGTTGTTAAATCGTTCAGACTTTATTATAAATATTTTTATTTGTTTATTTGGCTACTTTTCCACTTTTAATTAAATTTCTTTGTGTTCATTTTAGAAAGAGGACTAGAAACTTAGGATATATACTGGTTTGTGCCCGCGTCAGACAGGGGGCTGGGAAATCGAAAATCGATATTCGTAAATCGACACATCACATATCTCCCATAATTTTAACGCTATAGTCACCAAATTGGGTTGGAAAGTTGTTGGCGATGTCCTTCAAGGATCGGTGTATGCCACGCTCACCTCCGCCGCCCCAGACCCCCGCCTCTACAAATTTTAAATGGTTGTATGTTCCGTTGTTCTTGAGTTTGAGCCGTCACATTTAGTAGCTATGTTACTGGTAGCCGCCTTTAAGAACCGATAATACATTTTTATCGCCACGCCCACACATTCGCCCATAATCGCCAAAATCGATATTTGGGAAAGTGTAAGTCAGTAAAACCGTATATATCCCACAACTTTAAGTATACAGTTACCAAACTTGGAAGATAACTTGGTGGTATCCTTCCCACACCCGCCGCCCCCAGCAGCTTCGGCCCTAGAAATTTGAAATTGGCATTACGTAAGGTATCAAAGTATTTCGCAGTCGGTTGCGCCCGACTGCAACGTTTCTCTTGTTTTTATTTATGTGTATGAAAATGGGAGTGGAAATCCAACCCCCAAAATCAACGGCCAACAGGACAGCAGTTTTCCTTTCTTGCCTTTTAATTGAGGCGCCTCCGCATTTTTTTCTTCGAAATAATTTTTCATTTTACATTCTTTTTCTTTTGATTAAAGTAATCAAAACTTGTGCAAAAATAAAGCTTGTCAAAAGTTGAGAAAAAGGAGGCTTTGCTCAAAAGTAAAAGCGTTAGATAAATAATAATTGAGGTAAAGAAAAAACGATTTAAAAACTTTTTTCATAATTTATATACTGAAATAGCAGATGATTTTTAAAGCAAATTGTTATTTGTATTCTATATTATATATGGAATTATTTCAAAGTTGTTTTTGTTATAAAGTGTTAAAATTCCAGTAAAGTTGATGGGAGAAAAAAAACATAGTTTTATAGGCGACAATCTTTTTTTAAAATACAATTTATTTAATTTCAATTATATTTTAAAGTTAATTTGGAATTTAATGTTTTCAGTTCAATAGAAATCATTTTTTTTTAATGATTTTCTGTACTTTAATGTTGTCAACATTATAAAATTTAAAGAATTTTTTTATTTTTATTGCATACAGAAATGTGTTAATATTTTATCTATATATATATATGAAAGAATTGTTTTTATTATTTTTAATTTAAAGTTTAAAGCATGATTATTGCATGTCATTTGTAAATTAAAACAGTTTTTTTTTTAAATAATTATTATTTTAATTCATTTTATCTATTTTATTTTTGATTTTTTAAGTAAATAAACTAAAAACAAAATATATAAAAAAATAATCTCCATTCATTATTTAATCAATTAATTTACAATTAAAATGTAATATTTGGATTTTTACTATGGGTAGGGCTTACAAAAAAAATAATAAATTTGAAAGTAATATATGGACATATATTTATAAAAATAGATTCATATCTGTTACAAGTAAAATGTAATATTTTTGCTCCTTACATTTTATATATAAATAATAAAACAATTAAATTTGAAATACTAAAATAATTAATCAAATTTCTAATACAAAATACTGCCAATGTGTTAAGTTTTGGTAAAATACATATTAGTTTATGTTTTAGGCACATTCGACTGGAAGTGAGCTTGAAATGTGCCTGAAAGGGTTTTTTACTTTGTTGATTGGCGCACGTTTTAAAACGCTAAAAGAAAATTGACAACATTGAATTGAAAAATGAGTAAACCCAAATAAAGGTGCCGCTGTCCATTTTAAACACCCCATTTAAGCATGGGACAGAAAATTGAAAATTGATAGAAAATTGTATATACTCAGAAATAAACGGAAGTCATTTTCGTATGCAGCAACAAATAATTAACAATTTAATAAAAAAATAGACACAAATAATTAATTATTTATATTTTAGGTTATATGCATTATTGCTTGTTTTTTATTTATAATTTATTATTTATTTGTTTCGTTATTATCTCTAAGAGTCAATGCATAATCATTTGAATATCAAAAATATCTTTAAAAATATATTTTCTTTTCGGTCGGTTGTTAAAAGTGGAATATAATAAATTAGACATCAATTTGCGTCATAATTATTATGATGTTATTTGTATGACAATGTATGAAGCAATACATTTGTCACTTTTTTTTGTTGAGTCTGATAAATAATACATTAAATAATAAGAAAATAAATAAGATAAAAATAGATAACAAATAAATAGTTAATACATATTACAAATAAATTGAGTTTAGATTCCGACTTCTTTTCTAAATTTCAATTGATAAAAATGCGTGTCCTATTCCGCTTCCAATTTAAATTTGAATCGGTTTCTTCTTTAATTGTATCAATTTCATTTGCTTAAAAAGCTGAACTTGTAGTTGAATTTAAGTTTGATTAGAAGAAGAAGCAGCAGCAACGTAAAGAGCGCATACAAAAGAGAGTTTTGCCCAAAATCAACAATAAAATCCCCTGGTACTTTTCCACAGCGACATCTACGAAACGGCAGCTGTACTACGGCCAGTCAAAAATTGCACTTTTATTGAAATTCGACTTGTGACAAATAAATATATTTAAATATATACAAATTTAAAAATATGTATGTATATACACAAACCCATAAAACAACTGCAACAGCTAGCACAAAAATTGATTTAAAAACTCAAAAAGCCGCAAAGCAATTAAATATACTTTCTGACGTTAAAATCCGATTTGCAAAGCAAACAAAAATATAAGGAAAAAAACAGAAAAAACATGAAATTTAAAAGCAAAAAAAAAGAATATACGATGCCACAAAAAGCGTCCGAAAAAAGTAAAAAGAAAAAAGTCAAATACGTGCAAATTCCCAAAAGGATCAGGGCAGGATAATTGCCGCGATTTGCCGCCTTTTAAATTGTTTTTATTTCTCACAAATTTTTTCGCATTTAATTTGAGAAAATAAAGGAATGAGATTTGGCCACTTTGGCATTTTGGGATTTTTAAACAAACACATTTATGTTGTTGGACAAATATACGCGAAACTCGCTGTACTTGCCACTTGCCACCCACCACTTGCCAACAGCCACACGGGGCAAGTCCACAGCACTCGACCACAAAGTCATGTTAATTAACATGCGGCCAGCAGTGATTTTTTCTCTCCTTTTTTTGCCCGTAAGCAAACCCGGTCGGGGTTACAGTTCCTCGCACCCCGTTCCCAAAAAAAAAGCACCGGCTTCTGCCTGTTGCTTTTCCCAAAATAAAAATTAAAATAAAGAAAAAACAAGTTTAAAAAACCAGCGAGTTTTTTCACTTGCATTTAGCCCAATTTTTAGTCGATAAATCATTCGATCTGCATGGGAAGGGTGGGGGGGGGGGGGGGGTGGGGAGCCACAGCATTTATTAGCTGTTTGTTATGTTTTTGCTTGAGTTATCGATTAATTGGGCTTGCAACGCTTAATCTTTGCTAATCTCTTACATTTGTAAAGCAAATGAAAATAAAAGCGGTTTTAAATATTTTGAATCCTTTTTTTTAATTTCTTGGCTTGGCTCAAATTTAGTGACAAATTTAACAAAAGAATTAATAAAATTTAAAAACCGCTTGTTTTTTTTTTATTAATTTAAATTAAATTTGTAATTTTTAACTATAAGCTATAAACTATATTAAATAATTCTAGGTTTAGTATATCCTTTCATTTAAATTTTTATTATTTTTCATGTTTTTACTTTTAATATATTTTAAAAATATGTTTTTCTTAAGTTTTAATTTATTTATTCATGTTGAATTTTTAATTATAATGCACTTTAAAAGCTCTAGATTTATTTTATCCCTTTTTTCAATTTTTATTTATTAGTTTTCTAATTTTGTGTAATTTATTCACCTCTAATTTTGTATTATTTAAATTTTTACTTTAATGATAACAATAAATTTAATATTGAAATTGCAGTTTTTTTTTAAATGTTTAAATTACTATAGATATATAAATACAAATTAATCCCAAACCGAAGATCAAGTTTTTTTTTCATGGAAGTCGTTGAAAATATTTCACAGCATACTTTTAGGCTGCGCTTAGAAGAGGAACAAAACTCGGCAAGCGGAAATGCGTCCGACTTTTAATTGAATGCCAAGAAAAACTAAAAAAGTTTTTGTGTCACTTCCTTCTGCAAGCAGCGTTTGCATCTGCATCCGGTTGCAACTTAACCATAGCCCGCAGAAAGCAGTTCTGCCGCCAGATCCAACTCTATTAACCGAGCTACAATTTTAATTTTCTGCTTCTGTTTCTTTATTGGTTTTAGTGTTTGTGTGTCGCCAGCAGATTAATATTTAGTTAATTACAATTTATTAGTTATTTTGCTTGTCCTCTTGCCGGTTTTCAACTTTGGCAAAATGGCAGGCAATTTGTTACAACCTAAAAGTGTGCTGTGAAATATTGTTTGACTGATATGTAAAAGCATCCACTGCCAAATCATCACTGATCATTAGTTTCTGTTTACATTATATTATAATTAAATTGTTTAATTACACATTTGAAATCTTAATGGCATCAATTTATATTCTAAAAGCCAGATGCTCGGAGTTTAATTTTTGCATACATTTAAAATAAGCAGCAAATGTTTCTGCACAGAAAATAAAGAGACAATTTTGTGCAGCCTGAAAGTGTGCAGTGAAATATTTTCGCCAATTGTAATTGAAACTTCGTGATTAAATTGTTACAGACACAGAAAAGTAGAGGCTTTCATGCTGCCGAAAAGAATGCTGCAAAATTAAAAGCCAAATGATCCTTTGTTTGTTATTATCATATAATTTATACGTTTGAAATCTTAATGCCAATAATCTACCTTCAGATAGCTTCTTACCTTGATTTTTGTATACACTTAACATATAATTTTCATTGTGTGTCTTATCATGCTTCAAACATAAGCTGATATCCCACCTCCCCACCACACCGGTCTACACACAGCTGCGTCCGTGTGTTGAAAAAGTCTGCTTAGCTCTGCGTCCCTTTCTCCTGCCGATAGCTTTCGTTCCCTCACAACAAATGCGTGTGTGAGTGTGTGTGAGTCTGTCTCATGCGTGTGTCATGCGTGTGTGCATGAGTGTGTATGCGTGTAAGCAGCATCGAATCATGTAAGCATGCGTGCATGTGTGTGTAGCTGTAAAAAAAGAGGACAAAACAGCGACAAGAAGAAGAATTATTTGTTGAGGGTGCTCTCTTTGGAAAATGCGGCGCTCTTAATTTAGATTTATCTGCGAGTATTAATTAAAAGAAATATACAGTTGCCAAAAAATATAAAAGATCTATTCTCACATGGAATATTTTTAAATGTGGCTTTTATTTAAATTTCGAAGTTTAAGGATAAGATTAAATTTGTAAGTTTAAATTAAATCTAAATTTTTAGGTTTTCTCACCTTTTTCTACTTATTTGATTTTAACTATGTGGCAGGCTACTAGTGATGTAATGCTAGGACTGTGACATAACATCTGTAACCTAACATACAACTATGTATTTAATATTGAAATCGATGTCGATCGATTTCAACTGTGTGATCACGAACTAAAGGAAGAAGAAGAGGAAATCGTTGTGAATAAAAAAAAGAGAGCAGACGTGTTTTAAAAAATAAAGATAATTTAGGTTTGACTGCTACAAATATCAGCAGAGGGATAAAGGATTCGACGCCATCGAAATTAGCAGTGCTCCAAAGCAAGATGGAAAATTTTGAGAATGAGAAGCGAAAGCAAGGCATACTTTGGAAATGCAACGTGGCGAAATTTTGAAGAGCACCTAGGCCATCGCAAAATTACGTGGTGAAATAGCTTCAGCGAAAAATGTACTCGAGCAGCTATATTTGCAGGCGTCAGCAACGGCTCCTATCAGCGGCAGGCGCTTGAAAATAACAGCGAATGTGAGGAGGAAGCGGACAACGGCAACAGTCGTGACGGTGGCCGTCGGCAAGTTGTAGCCAGCGAAAACGTTGTGAAGTTCAAAAGGCCGAGTTAGGCCAGCAATGTACGAAGACGAAAAAAAAGTCAACGATGCATTATCGACGCCTAAAGTTCAGTTCGCAAGAAAAGCTCTAATGGAATTTGACTGTAATTTTCAAGTGCGCAATTGGATAATTTATTTGACGAAGGTTACGGAAATGTACAAATTGACTAAGAGGCAGATCCACTTGTTAAACGGCTGCACGCTAAGACGACACGCATTGTCAAACTATTTATTCAGTTATTAGAGGACTTAATAAATGTGTTTGGTGGAAAGGTGACTAAGGCAGAAATACGACGCAAGTTTGAGGCTTGCATTTGAAAATTAAAGGAGCAACAGCAGAATAGACAGGAGAAGAAGCAGGAAGAAATGTTGCACAAGGAGCAGCAGAAAAGGAAAACCAGCTGCAAATGGAACAACAACAGCAGGAGCAGCAGAATCGAGAAGAACAGCAGAAGACACAGCAGCAGAAGCAAGAAGAAGAGCAGAAGAAACAGCAGCTGGAACATGAGGAGCACCAAATGGAGCTGGAACAGCATTTGATGGAGGAATCAAATCAAGAGCAAAAGCTGGAGCTGGAACTGGAACCACTGATGCAAACTGAAGTGGTCTTCACGGGGACAGCGCCGCGATCAAAGCCTAATAATGACCTGACAAGATTGACAATGAGTCGCTGCCATCGGCAAAACACCGTCGCACACTTTCAGCGATCCGTTTCCGTTTATGTGTAAAAGGCTCGCATATTTCAAAATGGCAGCTGGCTATAAAAACAGACCACTGATGCCACCAAACAGACCACCGAGCGGGCGCGGACAAAAGAAGAAAACAGCATATTATTTGACCCAATTAAATTAAGTAATTAAAATTAATTCGAAAATGCTTTTCGACTTCCTGTTCGTCCCACATCATACAACAATCAGAAACAAAATCGCAACGAATTTAGGGAAATCTCCCTAAAATGAAAATCACATTGAAAACTAGAATCAATTAATTTCTAAACGTAAGTGTTCTTTTTTCTTTTTATCAATTTTCAAACATTTTTTTTCAACAAAAAGCAAATTATATTATATAAAACACCTTGATTTTCCAAAATTCTACAAGTGCAGTACAATTTTCTAAAATTCTCCAAGTGCAATAAAATATTCGAGTTCTACTAATATGTATTAAAAAATTCACCGCAAACAAAATGAGTAAGTGCCGAGGACACGTTTAAACAACTTCAGGACCACCGCAGGACTTACGTGGGAATTTAAAGGATGTTTGGGCTTGATTTTTTACAATGCACAGGAGAGCAAACCAAAAAAAATTCAAATCCAATCGAGAGTGCTTGACCGGGCAATACCCCATGATCAGTTTCGCCACACACTCAGAAAAAATTGTGGACAAAAGCAAAGCTCTAGCAATTTTATTAATTATTTTTGAGTTTTATAAAGTAAGTTTTCTAAAAAACATATAATAAAAAAAATAATTTTCATCTAGAAATTATTTCCAAAAATCAGAACATTTTAATAGTTCTCATAAGGGCCACAATGTAATATTAATATATTTCTGTATATTAATATTTAATAACAATATTATATTTAAGTTCAAATTATATTAAATTAACTATAGAACTAAAACATAATTTCGAATTCATTTTTTAGAATAGTTAAAGAAGAGAAAACACTTGATGGACAAAATATATTCCTGATCTGCGTGCTATTTTATTTTAGTATACCCTTTATTTATACCCATTACAATTCATTTATAACAAAACAAAAACAATAAACAAACCATAACCACGACATTAACCTAGACCTATAAGCTGGCTTACTCAACAGGTAGTTGACGCTATGTCTATTTCCCATTTTCCATGACCTGTGTACACATTTTTTTTATACCCTGCACCCATTAAAAATGGCTATTTTTCCCTTTTGGGAATATTGGTTTTCTGTATTATATATTATATATTATATATTATATATTATATGTTATATATTATATATTATATATTATATATTATATATTATATATTATATATTATATATTATATATTATATATTATATATTATATATTATATATTATATATTATATATTATATATTATATATTATATATTATATATTATATATTATATATTATATATTATATATTATATATTATATATTATATATTATATATTATATATTATATATTATATATTATATATTATATATTATATATTATATATTATATATTATATATTATATATTATATATTATATATTATATATTATATATTATATATTATATATTATATATTATATATTATATATTATATATTATATATTATATATTATATATTATATATTATATATTATATATTATATATTATATATTATATATTATATATTATATATTATATATTATATATTATATATTATATATTATATATTATATATTATATATTATATATTATATATTATATATTATTTCAGCTATTGAATATATTATTATTATTTTTATTACTTGTTTTTAGTTTAGCTTTAATGAGTATCTCTTAGTCAATCTCCTTATATTATGTTTTTCGTTCTTATGTGTTTTGTTGTAATTTTTATTCATTTATTTTGGTTGTTGCTTTTTATTTTTTTTGCGTGTTGGTCGAACACTTTGTATCCATTATCGCAATTTTTTCCACACGCTTTGTGGCAGCGTTTTTTAAGCGCCAACACAGGGGGAAAATAACGTGGCCTTCAGTTACGGTTACTGCCAACAAATGCGGACCGAGAGACGGAGCCGGCCACAGGCACAGCCACAGCACATCTGGTCAACAATTATCTCATAAACTGGCACACGACTCCTTCTGACGGCACAACGTTTGCGGATGGTAATGGGAAAGAGACCGGCAAAATGGAAGGAGCTTACGGTTGACAAAACAAATAAAAATAAATAAAAACGGTTTTTCAACAACACTCATTGACGAGAGAAAATAGCAAAAAATTAAATGAACGGCTGAAAAAATAGGAAAAAGGGGGAAAACACCGTTTTCGTATTAATTCAACAGCTAATTAAATTAATCGCTCGTTAACACAGCTGCTTTCATTCACAAATTATCGAGTGGAGGGAATTGCATTAGCATATTTATTTATTTAATAATATTAGTATAATGTATCAGCAGAGATAAATGCAAATAATAAATAAATTGTAAATAAAAATTTAGTTAAAAGAATAATCTATAATTTCAGGGCGTATTTAATTTTAAAATCCATCCGTCATCTGTTGCATGTATTTTGGAAAATCTAGAAAAAGTCCAATCAGAGCAAAAACAAAGAACAGTTAGTAAAAAAGGATAATGAAAAAAATTAATATTATTTATATGTACGTATGTCACGACAAATTTCATCTTTTTGTGAATTCCTTATTTACGAATTAATGAAAAGTTTTGTATATTAATTAAATTAATAAATATAAACAAAAAATAAACTAAATTATTGTTTAAATAAATCAATAAAATGTTCACTTGAAAACGCACATTAAATAAGAGAATATTGCAGTCGAAATACTTTGATACCATACTTAATGCCAGCTGCCAGCAGGTACCAATGAACAGGTACTAATGGTAACTGTAGCTCTTAAATTACGGGAAATATGGGATATTGAAAATTTTGGGGGCGTGAGCGGGCGTGGCTGAAAAAATTATGGAGAAGGTTCCTAATTATCTTACTTCCAATTGTGATAACTGTAGTTTTTAAACTATGGGAGATATAGACTTCTGGAAATTGTGGACGTGGGAGTGGGCGTGGCGTTTTTGGAGTACGATCTTAGTAATCTACCTTCCAACTTTGGTAACCTTAGCTCTTAAATTGTGGGAGATATAGGCTTTTATCGTTTTTGGGAGTGGGCATGTTCCAAATTTATTCCTAAAATTAAGGAAGAGTGTTACTAGCAATATACCTTTCAAATTTAATGACTCTGGTGACTCTTTCAAAATGTGTGGGAGAAATGGTCTAATCAATTTACACTAATCGGTGTATTGGATTAGGCAGTCGGAGTGGGCGTGTCCATACAATTTTTTTTTGATCGATTTCTTAGGGGAGTTTCCAACAAGTTATCTTCTAGGTTCGGTGACTGTATCTATAAAATTGGGGGAGATATGCGGACTTTTCGATTTACACTTTCCGAAATATCGGAATTGGCGATTATGGGCGCATGTGTGGGCGTGGCCATACAAATTTACTATCGGTTTTTAAAGGCGGCTACCGCCGAAGATATAGCCATTTAAAATGGGCAGTGGAGGTGGACGTGACATATCCCGGTCTTTGAATGACATCGCTAACAATATACCAACCGAATTTGGGGACAGTAGCCATAAAGTTGTGAGAGACATGTGGCTTTATAGAGTTGCGAATATCCAAATTTTACACTTAGTCTAACGCGGTCACAGACCAACAAATGCTCCAAATATGAAGTCTCTCGTTTCCGCCCCCAAAAACGATAGAAACATATATCTCCCGGAATTTAGGAGCTACAGTTACCAAACTTGCAAGGACTATTAGAAGACGGTTACCAGCTTATATCCATCGCAATTTGAAAGGCAAACTTGGAGAGTATTTTTTGGCTACTCCTGCCCTGTTCTTTGCTACTTGTTATTAGCTGCAATTACGTATAGTATCAGAGTATTTCGTAGTCGGTTACGCCCGTCTGCAACGTTATCTCTTGTTCCGTTTGTGTTTATGACAATAAAATTACCAGCTACGGTTTGAACTGACTTATTATGATAAGAAAACGAAACTGGATTTTAAGAATTTTGTGGTGGGTCAAGAAAGTAACTCGTTCCCAGACAAAAGAAGGGGTTGATCTTTTATTTCTTTCAAGTTGACCATCGGTCAGTTTTCAAAATAAATACAGGCCAGAAAAAGCTGCCCGCTGAGTCGAAGAAGGTATCCAAATACAAAATCCTTTTTTTTGTGACTTGGAAATGACCAACTGGTTTTTAGAATTGTCAAACTGACCGCTGGGAAAGAAAACCAGTTTTAGTTTTTTTTCAACAAACCGTAGAAAAAAGCACAAAATTAGAAATTGAAAGCGCAGCCGGCTTTTTTCAGTACAAAACATATTTTTCCAACTTCCTGCCCCGTTTTTTGTTTTTGTTTTTCGTACTTTTTCAACCCTTTCTATATGTGTTTCCTGCATTTTATTGCAATTTTCATTGGATTTTAATTTTTTTGGTATTATTCTCTCTCATTTGCATAATAGTTTGTGTGTAATAAGAGACTGGCCATGAACACGGATTAGGTGTGCAACTGGACAGCTGGACAGCTGCTTGGTAATACATACATACCTTTTTTATTTGACCCTCTTATGTTGAGAAGCAATTCCGGGCTCGACAGATAGTACCCAAGTGAAAGTGTGCACGCTATTTATTTATTTAGTACAAATTAAAAACTAACCATAATTTTCAAAAATAGTTAAGAAATGTGTTTATTTATTTTATTTAAGAATTGTAGTTACAAGCGCAGTCATAAGAAAATCTAATTTTATACTAAAACTGTCTGTTTATATAAATGAAAATTACATTATTAAATACATTTTTGTTTTCCTTCTATCTATTTAAAAATACAACTCCTTAATTCAATTCATAAAAGCTAATTATTCTGAGGATTTTTTTTATTAATTGGTTAACGTTTGAATATTGATCCAAAGTACAACATATATATATATATATAGTATAATACTTATATAATTTGTGAACGGATATATTTTTTTAAGGTTCCTTTTCCCACTCATTTTTTTTTTTGTAATTATTTAACCTCAACTAAAATTAAAAACCAAAATAAAATTTCAAATTAAATTTAAATTAAAAGATAAGAAATATTTATTATTTTATTTACGAATTAAATAATCCCCACCACAAATGCATGCGAAAATGTTATTCACGAGACAAGACGTTTAGGATTTAGTTTTTAATAATAAAAATAGAGGACTCTGAATTGAGTACATGATAGAATCTAAGTAATCATTACAGAGTACTCGAAACGCTTCATGCAAGGAATAATTAGATAAAATTCCTTTGACCAGCGCTTAATAAAACCGAGAGCTTGAAAGGGTTTGTTGACAATGAATGACTATCGAATTTCAACTTCATTAAGTCCATCAAGTGACATCCCAACGACAACTACTACTACATCAACTAAGAACATAAGGAGAGATGCGACAAAAAGACATGGCCTTAGATTTAGAACTGTTCAAATCTGGCAGATTTATTTTAAGACATGACAATAATGAAAGTAGGTCCGCCTGCAATAAGCATTGAGAGGTCATATCGTTAAACGCCAGGCACAACTTGCCATCACAGCATATATTAGTAATAAATAGGTTAAGAAGCACTGGACCCAGGTGACTACCCGGGGGTACGCCAGAGGTGACTGGGATAGGTTTAGACAGTAATGTTTTGAATACAAACTTTTGAGTTCTGTTACTCAGATACTCAGAAACACAGGTAAGAAGGTTAGCAGGAAATTCTATAAGGCTTACTTTACGAAACTAGACACAATGGTTAATAGAATCAAACATAACATATAAACATATAATGTATATAAAATAATTTCTTATTTTTATCCAACTAAACTCAATTTATTCTTTGTGAGTTTGACTTTTGAACCCTTGAGGACAAAGGATTTTTATGGGTACTGTGCTCAAGGAAAGGAAATGAAACTTTTAGATATTGAAATGGGGTACAGATATTCTTAGTCATAGAATGGGGTGGATTTTCACAGCTCTCCCACATGGTACAATGAAAGAACAAAAATAAACTCCTTTGGCATTGCAACTTGACTGAAAATAGTGTAAAATTTTCAAGGGATGTTTTTTATTTTTCTTTTCCAACACACAAATTGCTGCTTTCTGCCTTAATTTTCGGCTTCGGCTGTAAAAATCACCCTCCCCTTCGAGCAGTTGTTGCCGCCATTTTTTTTTCTCTTTTTGTGAACCACCAAGAAAATACAACCACCAGAAAAACACTTCCAGTACCATCTCCATTTCTATGACTTTTAATTTGTGTGAAAGATTAGAAATATTAGAAATGTTTTTTTTTTAATGTAATTTCACAGGCAATTTTTCTATTTATTTATTAACACATCCACAAATTTTAAAATGATTTTCTTTACTCTAATTCCACAGACAATCTATATTGAATTTTTATATTTTTTTGCATTTTTTTTAATTATTTAAGAAAATAAAATTTATTATATTAATGCAAATAAATGTAAACTATCAATTTTAATTTTTATAAATTTATAAAATAAATGAAATTTGCATGAAATTTGTTTGTAACATTTAATAACCTTAATTACCTAATTTACTGTACCTGACTACTCCGGCGGTTATCTGTAAGGTTATCAGATTTTAGTTTAAGTCAATGAATCATGTAAATTGGAGACAAATAAGAACAAATATTTGTATTTTCCCTTTGTCAAATTTGTTAATTGACAAAGTGTACATGTATAATAAATGTACGAGAAGGAGATCACATCAATTGAAGTGCTCTTCTTCCAAGATCTGGGCACTGACTAAAACGATTCTTCTTCTGCTATGTCAAAGATATCTTTTACAGTCATCATTATGTTGTTCTTTCAACTGCAGTAAACCATGAATTTCTATACATTATTTGAAAATCGCATAATGTTAAGTGATTGAATTGCAATTATATTAGCCGACTCTGTGAAAATGCATTTGAAGTGCAGAAGGCGAAGGCACTAGCGTGCTATTCCTTTCCAAAGAGCGCCGCTGCAAATAAAGCTAAAGCCATAACATAAATGTATAATGTTAGTTTGTTGAATTACAATTACATTTGTACATAATTTTATATTTTGCATTTAAACAGCAGCCGTAAGCGTTAGCAGCGCGATTTCTTCGTGCAGAGTTCGCTCTCTAGCTCGTACTCTCTGTCTCTGCGATCGCTGATTCGCCGACTGCTGCAGCCGAACATTCCATTCTCTCTCTCGTATTTTCGATCGTACAAATTGTGCCGCTTTGGAAATTAGATTTTTTTTATTGCTTGCAAGTAATGCTAACGAAATTATTCACATATAAACATTATATACATAATATTTGTGACTGTGCTTCTTCTTAAGATGCTCTTTATGTATATATATATATATATATATATATATATGTATGTGTAATTTGTTTTTTAATAACAAATATATTCCCCTTGTCGACGGCAGCAGCAGCAGAATTTTTTCTAGAGTGAGTCTTGTTAAGAGCAGCAGGCAGCGAGCAGCATTCAACTCCTCTGCTGCTGTCCCAGCAACCACAATTTCGCGCAAAAACGGAAATGTTAATGGCTGTGTGTGTGCCTTCTTATACAAAGGCACGCACAGACATACAAGCACACACACGCACACATAGTGCGCACAACCCGCCAGCAGAGGCAGAGCAGAGGCAGCAGCAGCAACCTTCTCCTTCTCCTCCTCGCTATAAATGCCGTTGCTGAATTTTTGTTGAATATTTTTGAGCAACTTTTCTTCAATTTCTCCGCCAGCTAAAGTTTTTTTTGTTGCTGCTGCCTCTGCTTATTCTTCTGCTTCTTCATCTTGTGGCTCGTTCCAAAATGCTGTTTATGTATGCCCAAGTCGTATATATTCATATTTCGGTGTGTGTGTGTACGTGTGCGTGTGTGGATATAGAGTAGAGTGGGAGGAGGGGAGGGGGAAATATATGTGTGCATGTCCTGGGCTTGTATACCCTTAAATATTTTTCAGTGTGAAGGTTATTACAATTTTTGAATCAGAAATTAGCGAAAAATAGTATTATTATTTATTTTATGTATAAATAATATAAATAATGGTACTAAATTTAAATAAATAAATTTATATATGTGTTCGTGATCTCTCTATCTCTGTATTAGTCATTTGTTTAGTTATTTTTGAAAAACATATCAAGCAAACTAATCCTGAGATAAATAAGTTAGTAAACGTGTAATAATAACATTATACAAGCACCAGAATTTTGAAGACTAACATTTTTTATCTGACAATTTTAAATTTGAAACACAAGTCACACGAAGAATTAGAATCAAGTTTAAAATGAATAAAGTAAATTAAAGCATATAATGAAACTGGAGTTATTTTTTAATTTATTTAAAAAATGCAATAATTAAATTAAAAGTAAATTTTAATATTTTAACTAAAAAATATAAAATGGTCCAACGTTTATTGGGCAAATTGACAGAAAACCAAGATCAATGTATGAAAACTAAAAATGCTTTTAAGAAATACAAATTTAAAATTAAAATTAAAAATTAATCAGTTCATGTTTCAAATGTGTAAAGTAAAATAAAGAATTTAATAAATCAGGGGGAGTAAACAAATAAGATAAAGTTATTTCTTATTTATTAAAGAGCCTTTAAAAAATACAAGTTGGAAATTAAAACTGAAGAATTAAATTCAAGTTAAAAATATATGAAAATATTTATTTAATGTCGACACAAAAAATAAGAAGAGTTGAAAATAAAATTAAATATTTAAATTTTTATTAAATAAAGACGCAATACTTACAAGATTTTCAAATGATGAGTGCTCGAAAATGTATTGGAAAAACTTAAAGAAAACACTGATTGGTTTTGCTCCGACTTTCCTCGCATATGGTAAAGGAAAGGTATTTCTTAGTCGTCAAGTTAGGGGCAAGTTAAATTTGAGTCTCTGGTTTTTTAATGAAACACAACCCGCTCTGAAGTGGCAGCTTAAGTTTCAAAATGCCAAAAGGAAAATGGGCGAGGCGAAGTGTTTGTGTGTGTGCTGTATGTGTGTGTGTGGAGACGCCGCCTTTGGTGTGTCCTCGACACAAAAAATGGGTGGCAATTTCAAGGTGTGTGGGGGTGCTGGTAGGGTATGAATAGCGGTTGGGGTAGGGAATGGGAATGGTTATAGAAAGATGAGGGTATCAGCGAAGGCGTACGCGTGTCCCGGCTCTGCCTGTCATTTACAATATGAAATGAAAGAGAGAAAGAAAGAGAGAGTGAGAGTGAGCGAGAGAGAGAGAGTGGGAGAGAGAAAGATAGCAAACGATAAAGACGAAGGCAGCAGAACCACAGAAAAGCAAAGGAACTTTTGAAAAATTAACGGAAGCATTGGGAATAAGAAAAAGGATAATGTGCCGTATATACACACACACTTAGACACTCAAACCAACTCACCAGCGCATCAACACACACACTCGCACGCACTCTCTCAATATATATATATATATATATATATATGTGTATATTTACTAGGTGTATATTCTTTTTACTCTCTCACGTACAAAAAACATTTTTGTAGCTCTGTGTTTATGCTCCCACACGCACACACACACCCGCACACACACGTATTCGCATACTTATGCAAAAGGACTTAAAAAACTAATTATAAAAGGGTTCTGAAGTACAGCCATCAGTTAGAAGATAGAAGATAGACGCTTGTTATCCACACATAAAGCAAAACAAAACTTTTTATTTTCAAAAAAGCAAGGATCTTAAATTAAGCTGGCCATAAAGAAAGAGCAGACTTGAATCTTATCTTAATATACCCTACATTTTTTTTTTTCATTTTAATTTATATTTAGTTTTTAAAATAATTTCTTACATCTTTTGTGTCTGTTTTTACTGTGCATTACATAAAACAAATTTATTTATATAATAAGGAAAAGTTATTTGGGTATAAAGAAAATATTCACTTTTAAAATTTTTGGGCTGTTTTTAGCTCCTATTTGAATAGAATCAAACTAAAATAAAAAATAATTGATCACCCGATTTATTATGTGTCGTGTTTTAAATTAATTTGTAACTTTAATATTATTGTATATCATTATATCACTTTTTTTGTGTAATCTGGTCTGACTATAATTAAAATAGCAGACTTGGGATAATCTTAATCTCCCCAGATTTCTTGTATACTTAATTTTTTTGTATCTTTAATATTGTTATATATTTCTTAAATTAATTTTGTAATTTAATAATGGAGCTGCTTTTAGTGCACATTAATTAAAATTGAACAAAATAAATAATCCAATGTTTTTGACCATACCTACACAGTTTGTGAGCAGCAAGTTTATTCCCAATAGGAATCAGAACAGGGCATACAAAGAAAAGTTATGTGAGGTTCTAGAATCAGTACGCTTAAAATAAATTATAGAGCCCAATATGGAGACTTACAAATCTTATATGTGGTTATTGGTTTAGTTTTTGATATTTTAAAAGAGATTATAAATATAGTAGCTTGATAAATGTTACTTGATAAAGAATTACATATTGATACTAGCTTGACTTAACTCTGTCTCTCTCTCGCTTTACTTAGTTTTTTTTATAATATTATAATTTATTATATATTTATTGATATTTTTCTTTCCCAATGCTATAAGATTTTATTTGTAATTTTGTGTAATCTATTATTTACTTTTTGAATTTTTTTTTGTGCCAACTGACTTTAGTTTAAATAAAAAATAATAAATCAACAACAAGTCTTCTTGCTTCCAAATTTTTTGTTAGGAAAATATCTATTTAAAGCACTAGTCATTAATGAATAATCCTTTTCATGAAAGCTTAATAGGTATTAATAATATATAGCCATTAAATAATATAAAATTCATCATGCTATGAAAGAATTGTTTGCCTTACCTTTTTTACAACTTTTTTAAATTCTTGTGCCAAGGGAAACAGCGTCGCGGAAATTCCGGCGGCTTTCTTGCGATGGATGTCCTCTGACGGGACAAAAGTTTTCAGATAAAAAGTTAACAATAGTTAGAAAAGCAACAAAAATATATTGCATGTTGAAAAACAAGAAACTAGATTTGCTGCTATTAAAAACGTGCGTCATAAAAAGAGAGAAACTCATTTTCTTCTAAAATGACACAAGCGAAACTAATTGTGACTTAGTTGGAATATTTTTTAAAAACAAACTGTGAATCGCGAAACATTAAAATCTAAATATATTAAACCTTCAATACCATCAAGTTCAAGTTCTTTAAGATTTACACAGCCCAAATATCAATGGCAAAATAAGTTTAATATGAAAAGAAAAAACAATAAGATGGAGGTTGTAGGGAGTTGTAAGGGCACAAAAACTGAATAAACAAATAAAATAATAATAATAATTTATAATAATAATAATAATAATAAAAGCTGTATAAACTACGAGCTCTTTTTGAAGAACAAAAAGCACACTTTAACACATAATTAGAATGCCCTAATTAATTATATTAATTATCGTATTTTATGTTATGTTAGGGGTTGTGAAAGATCCCCCTATCCAATACTTGACCCGTAATTGGCTCTTATTGTGTGCGTATTTCCAATATTCCGCTATATCCTATTCTCCTCTATCCCACTGAAGGATATAATAAATGAATAAATAGGTACAAGGTGCTGAGCAGTATTGCGATATAAAATCAGAAGTGAATAATTGAATTCATTATTTAGTATTTAAGTCAGCGAGTTTTATTGAATTACAAAAAATAAGCTAATACAAATAATAAATAAACTCGTTGTATTTAATTTGTTAGGAAAATTAATAAATGATGACGTCGATCCCAAATGAATTACTTTGGTCAAACAGACTACTTTCTCCCACTTTCTCATAACCGTTTAATGTTAACCAATTATTCTCTATTGATTAGAATAGATTTTATCACCCAATAAATTAAAAGTGCCCTATTTCTATCATCAATAACTGAATTTTAAATGTATTGTCTGATGAATAGTATTTTCTGGTTGGAATTGATCTTAATTAATTCAAACTTACTATTTTTACTTTTGGTCTGATTGGGCTTTTTTCTGGCAACAAATGTTGCAGCAATGTGCTTTTAAATAGCCCCAAAAATCTTGTATATATTTCATATTTCTTTAATTTAAATATAAATATTAAATTTAAACAGTAAATTAAAACAGTGCAAATCAAGAATGAGTAATTAATTAATTAGGAAAATATATATATAAAATATAAAATCGGTTTTCAATTGAAATGTAAAAATTAAATTCCAGGGCTTTGATTTTATTTAAATTTAAATAAATTATACTTTTAATTGAATATTATATATGAGTATATATATATATATATTTTGTTTATTTATTTTTTACTTCTAGTAATTTTCTGTATTGAAATTTAATAAGTAAACACAAATTAAGTTAATATTTTGTTCTCTAACCATTGTTTTCTTTTTTTTCTTGTGTCTTTTTGCTAATTCGCTCATTAAAATACTGTAAAAATTCCAACTCCCCCTCCTCTCATATACTCATTACATTTCTTAAGCGTGCTTTTAACTCAAATAAAAAAACAGCCTACGCAAGTCCAACATGTCACAACATGTCGCGTTAACCACTTGAGAGTACCCCGCCCTCTGCACCACTCTTCCTGCTCTAACCACTTGGCATTCCCTTGATAAGCTCCTTTTCATTCCCCACACACCCACTGCTCCAGCCCACTTACACGCAAAGCGACATCAACGCCAACCATATTCTTTCAAAAAGCTCTTTCTTCGTTTTGCATGTGTATAGTTTGTGTGTGTCACTGCTATGTATTTATAAGCATGTGCGCAAGCAACTGTATGTGTGTATATGTGCGTGGGTGTATGTGTGCTGCGCTGAGAAAAAGTGCAAAAATAGTTACGCATTGGAAAAAGAACGAAACGGCAGCAAAGTCCCAAGTGCCCAAAAAAGCGGTGCGAAGCTTTGAAGGAGGAAGCTTTGTGCGCAAAGGCAAAACGGGCCGCAAAAGAAGAAAAAAAAATTGAGAAGGGAAGAACAAGAAAAAAGATGGTTTGAGTTTTTTGAGAATATAAAGAAAGTCAAAGTCAAAAACACACACACAGCATTTTTTGGGGGCGTGGCTTGGTCTGGTTTTGCAAACCAGAAGCAGAATCTGAAACCAGAACCAATCCCAGTACGAATCGTTCTGCGAGGGGCGGGGGAGGAAGAAGAAGAAGAGGAACGCGCTTTTGCAATTTTCGCTCTGCGCGCAACTTTTTTTTGTTGAGATTTTGTGTTGCAAATAAAAGGCGCAAGAAAAACGCTTTCCCTTTTCCATCTTATTTTGTAAAGATAATTTTCTCAAAATCCTCGTCGAGAGGTTTAATTAATTCGATAAAATCTCAATAACAAGCAACAAACAATCAAAGTCTTTTTTGACGAAACGCAATGAATAAAGCAATAATAAACTTTATAAAATGAGTCTTTTCTTATATTTATTACAAATTTTTTTAAAATTTAAATTAAATTAAATGCCTTGTATTTTTTTAATATATTTTGTAAACTTTATATTTTGTGTATATTTAATCAATTTTTAAAATAAAACCTCACTTTGAGAACTCTCAATATTTGCTACTTTCTTTTTAGTGCCGCCAAAAAGTATGCTTTAAAAATGTTTGCTATCAGAAGCTCGCTCCTACAACACTGCAGTTTTTTTTTGCTGGTCGTCTTGGGATATTTGCACAGTTTCCATTTGTAACAAGCAGCCGCTGACAGCTAGCAATTTGGCTCATGTTAAGAATTCAAAGAAAAAATGTGAGCTAAAGGGATTAAATGCGGGAAATTTAGACGATGTTTTTTGAGTGAAAAAATGTATAACATATTATGCACTATAGTATATAGATAGTTTTAATTTGAGATATAAGTTGCCGACTACAAGCTTGAACACAAACACAGTCAAGTTGAAAAGAGGAGCCCAGCCAACCCAGGAGAGACTTACAAGAAACATCAGCAGAAACAACTTGAAAGAAAATGTATGATAAGAATATAATTATTCTTAATCTTAATAGATTACAAATAGAAAATTCAGTAAAATTATGTTTTTTAGGCGTTTGCTTAAATCCACTTCTGTAGATAATAAAATAATAAATTAAATCAATAAAATATGATTTAATGTAAACTATAATTCGCAGTGCTAAAAATACCACCACCCCTCTTCATATTATAGATAATTGTCTGTGTAGACAATCGCATGAAGTCAATTATAATAATACTAAAATACTATTGTTAATTATTTTTAATTTAATTTGATATCAAAATCATATAATAAAATTGCTTTTTCAAAACATTTAAACTTCTATGAATGTACAATCGCTTGAATTAAATAATAGCTTTAGAACAATACATCTATCAGGAAAAATACGCATGAAGTATGTAATTAAGTGAATAATTATGTAAGAAACCTGTGCCGTGGCTTAATAAAAAACTGCTAGCAGAAAAAATACAAATTAAGTAATATCAATAATTATTTCAGTAATTATTTCTTAATTTAATTTCTTATATTAACAAATTTTTTTTTTAAATATATAAAATTGTCTGTATGGACATTTCCTTCAAATAAATAATAACTTTAGAAAAATATTACTATCTGAAAAAATACGAATTCATTATTTAATACCTTAAATCGAGTTGAATTATGCAATATATATAAAGGCCTTATAAGAATGTAATATCCATATCAGAAATGACTTCTGTAATATTTATATAAACCATTTAATTAAATTGCCTTTGCCAAAATTATAGGCTTGTCTGTGTGGACCTTCGCTTGAAATAAATAATCTTAATAATAGAAAAATACTATTAGCAGAAAAGATACGAGTACGTATTAATAATTTTTAATTAAATGTAAATTCATAAGCAGTCCCATAAATTATATGTATTCATCGCTGATGTGTGCACATATGTGAGGTATTTTGAAAACAAAAGCCATACTTATATATATATATATATACAGTAGTACATATGTAGTGTAGTAAATAGGCCCGCCCTGCCTGCGTCTTACAAATGATTCTCTCCAAGAAACCACCCCCAACAAAAGATGAAGTTTGGGATTGTGGTTGAGGGGTTGGTGGTAGCTGCCATTACCACGAAGTGATTCCTTTAACGCTGTCTTTTCCCTCTCACAACACAAAACCTTATAAGCCCCCCTCCCACCTGTACACCCCTCCTACCACCTCTCAGTAATTTCGCCGGATTCTGCTCTCTGGCTGCGCCATTTGCCTTTCCTCGTCTTTTTCCTCGTCTTTTTCCTCGTCTTTTCTTTGAAATCACCCCCAAGTCTGTTCGGGCTGCGCTGCTTAGCATAATGAGCCCAGCATCTGATGATGACGCTGTCGTGGTGTTTACTATACACACACACACACACACACACACACACACACTCAGAGCTGATGCATAGTTGAATATTTTATTCAACACACTCGGCTGCTGCTATCGAAAAGTTTCTCCTACATTGCCAGAAAATATGTAGACTAAACGTAAAGTCTGATTTGAAATACCTCAGATAATAATAATAATAAAAATAATATAAATGAAAATAATACCAGTTCTTAAAATTAACAGGCTCAAGTTCTCATTCATTTATTCAGATCAATTTTGTAATATTTTTTTTCTTAACTTCAATTTAAATACCATTAATGATACTTTTATTTTAATTAATTAATTTATTTTTATTATTTAATTCAGAGCAATTTTTAATTTAAATGTTGAAATTTAACTTTTGTATATTCCTTTAATTGAAATTTAAATAGTGTAAATAATATATATTACTTATTTATTTTTATAAGTGGCCTGATTCTTAATCAACATTAAATGAATAAATGAAAGAAAATAAACTAAATGCAGTCTACACACGTAAAAAGGTTAGGATTTAAAAACCCAGAAAAAACCCAATCAACCCAAAAACAGGTTCATGATTTGAGATTATTGGTATACAGGATTTTTGTATTACAAAATGTACGCAATTTTGCGAATATTCTAAAATTCACCACAAAATTAAGATGAAAAAATGGAAAAATTGCATTTAAACTAAAAAGTTTTTCTTGATTTTAAAAATATTTTTCTTAATAAAAGAAATTATTTGCGAAAAGTAGAAGAAAAAAAACCTGAGCTCCTTTAGCACTTCGCGCAGATTTTGAAATAGTAATAATATTATAATTAATTTTTACAGTCATAATATTTTCATAATTTTATTAATATTTCAATTATATTTATTTGAATATTATATGTTTCACTTATATTAATATTTTACTTATATTTATTTAAATGTAAACTAATATCACAAATGGTTTAGCTTTGCAAGTATTAAAAATACATGTATATCTATATATATATATATATATATATATGTATATATATATATGTATGTATATTTATTTTATATTGTGTATATTATTAATGTTGTTAAACCATCTTAAGCCAAAAACAATCAATATGAAAGTGGAAAGAAGGGAAGCCAGAGAAGTACAGCACAAACTTCTAGTAGATGGTAGATTGGACGAGCGATGTGGAACATTTAGCTATATAGCAGGAAGAAATTTTCTAAGTCATCCCTCGACGCCCTACCCCCGAATCCGGGCCCGAAACCCGACCCCGCCCCTGTACAAGCACCAGTCACATTCTCGCGCTCAGCTCTGCTCGGTGTATGTGTGTACGTGTTTTGCGTGTGTGTGTTGTTCGCTGCATGAGGTTTTTATAACAATCTGTGCGCGACAGCCACGCCCTCGAAACGAGCGAATATTTAGCTGAGCGCGTTTTCGTTGGCGAAAAAATTCTACGGATACGGATACGGATACGCCTTTTCTTAGAAACTTTCTATTTAAGCACACACACACACACACTCACTCACACACATATATATATATAAATATATATATATAGAAAAAGCCTCCGTGTTCGGGGTAATGAAATTTTTGCATAATTCATTGCTTGAATAGAATTGCCTGAGGGTAAATGAAATTCAACTTATAAATATAATATATATATAATTTATATATATATATATATAATATTATCAATTTTAGTTTCATAAATAAAAATTAATCTGACTTAAAGCTAAGAATTTCAGCGAGTCGCAATAAGTCTCACGTCTTGCAATGTTCATGTTTATATGCATACATGATAATAATAAAATAGCTAATTAGCTAACTTAAGTAATTACACGTTAATTAATTAAATAAAAATTAATTTAATTATAATTTAATTTAATACAAAATAAATAAAATTAACAAAATACAATAAGTAGTAAATACTTGACACACGTTCAAAATACATCCATATACAATACATAACTTTGACCGTCCACACGTCTGAATTCGTGGTCATCAAGTCAACTGTTTGTGTGACACATTCAGTCACAGTATTTTCTGAACCGATCTGAACTTAATGTGCAAGCCCGTCGGAAATGTCGAACACGGGTTATTGACTCTCTGCTGGACCAGATTAGTCTAGTCCAGACCAGTCCAGTCTGCTGGCTGGAACGGACTTTCTGGATTTTCTGGGCATTATACCATACCATATGTATACTGTTAATAAAATACACTTTACTTAACTTTTTTTTAATTCGATTTTAATTTAAATTTTGATTGTACTAAACCAAATTAAGTGCAAGAATTGGGTGAAGTTAGCCATGAAAATGCCTGAGTTTGCCTGCAGACAAAAGCAGCTACACTATTCGAAATTTGATAACGCCATAACAGGAAAATTGAGAAACTGAAACACACACACAAGAGCATAAGAGCCGCTGGGCAGAAAGCTAAATAAGAGTTTATAAAGTAAATAATAGAAAAGCCAAATGAATATACATATAACACCAAATAATAACAAACTGATTTATTTTATTTAATGGCAACTAAAGTCAATCAGAAGAAGAAAAAAACGATTAATTGAATGAAAAATTATATACAATAATTATTTTAAATTAATGTCCATAAATAGAATAGAATAGAATAATATATACATATACATATAATATATCTGGTTTCTACCTATATCTCTTAGAGTACAGAGAAGAGAATATCTCTTTTCTGAAAATGCGCATGCTCCAAGCTGATGGCTCCTTTATATCCTGTCTAAATTAAAGACTTGCCTAACAGACCCACCCACCCCCCTCCCGAAAAGGAAGTAGATTTCCTATGGTTGGTGTCATTGCTCCCGCTTTGGACACTTTGAGGAAAATTTAGCAGAAACTGGTCGGTCTGCTTGTGTTGTATATTGTGTATTGTGTATGGAAGAGATTGCAGATTGGTCATTTTTGACGAGCCATTAGACAAAAACCAGTCGGGCCACCGACTGACCTTGTCCTTGACCTCAACTATTTGGCATCCATTGGGCATCCACTTTGGCAACCGTTTGGTAAGCATTTCGCCATCAATTTCCAAATGCAGCCTACTCCCTTTGTCTGTATGCAAAATTCATATGCTCACTCAATTCTTTGATTAATGTCGTACAACTTAATTATTTTACTCACCTCACTTGTAATAACTGTTTAAATAAATTTTATTAATTGCAGAAGTGCATTTCCCACCCAACCACAAATCTAGAAAATTAATGGTCAAAGTGTTTCATAATTTTTTTTATATTTATTATTATCTGCTTGAAAGGAATTTCCAAATAAAATAGTATTAAATTAAATTTGAATTTAAAACTGATATTCACCCACTTCAATGATTACAATTTTGTATTGAAGTCTTTCAATCATTATATTTTTATTGTAGTTTTATTTGGTTTTGTTTCTAATCGAAAGCATTGACTTGTACTAATATTAACTTAATAACTTAATAAATATTTTATAAAATTATATACAAATAAATTCAACTTAGAACATTTTATAAACATTTAATATTATATAATAATAATTGTATAATATTTAAATTATAATCTAATTTCTTGATTTGAATTGAATGTTTTTTTTTGGCAATAATCAAATAGTTACACGAATAGTTACAGAAAACTCGCTCAGCTTTAAGGCTTTCCTAATGGACTTACAAATATTTATTATTTAGAGTTACAAAGTATTTATTATTTTTATATTTATATAAAAATTATTTATATATTTACATATTTATATATTTATATATTTATATATTTATATATTTATATATTTATATATTTATATATTTATATATTTATATATTTATATATTTATATATTTATATATTTATATATTTATATATTTATATATTTATATATTTATATATTTATATATTTATATATTTATATATTTATATATTTATATATTTATATATTTATATATTTATATATTTATATATTTATATATTTATATATTTATATATTTATATATTTATATATTTATATATTTATATATTTATATATTTATATATTTATATATTTATATATTTATATATTTATATATTTATATATTTATATATTTATATATTTATATATTTATATATTTATATATTTATATATTTATATATTTATATATTTATATATTTATATATTTATATATTTATATATTTATATATTTATATATTTATATATTTATATATTTATATATTTATATATTTATATATTTATATATTTATATATTTATATATTTATATATTTATATATTTATATATTTATATATTTATATATTTATATATTTATATATTTATATATTTATATATTTATATATTTATATATTTATATATTTATATATTTATATATTTATATATTTATATATTTATATATTTATATATTTATATATTTATATATTTATATATTTATATATTTATATATTTATATATTTATATATTTATATATTTATATATTTATATATTTATATATTTATATTTTTATATATTTATGTATTTATATATTTATATTATATACTTATATTATTTAACTTAATTCAATAACACAAAATGTAAAACCGAATTTAGTTAAATAAAAATAAAATTTAATATTAAATTTAAATTTAAAAAAATATTAACTAATTATAAGATTTGTAAGATTTTTGAGGAAATTAGTGTTTTTAAGTTTCTCACATTTGGTAAAAAGAAATTATCCTCAAGGGACCTTAGGAATAGAAAAATGCAAAAGTAGAAATCAATTAAATTAACCTAAAAATAAACTTTATTATTTAAATTTGAATTAACTGCACAAATGTGGGACAAATAAAACTAAAATTAATAAAACCGTTACAAGTATTTGTTTAAACAAACTTTGAATGTAATAATACATTTAATAGCATATTAAACCAGTTCTAAAAGGGCTTGTAATATTTAATACTTGTTCGATGACTTAAAAAAAAATGTGCTCGAGAAACAACTTCTCCATCCAAGAACCAATTTTAAAGAAAGTACCAAAAAAAATTAGAAGAAGAGCAATGATCCGACCAGTTAAGGGTTGGTCAAGCAACCCTGCGATGGGTTGCCGACTGGACACTGGTAAGAGTTGATTTCTTGTTGTTTATTGTCATTTCGAACCCAAGAAAAATGTATAAGAATTGGTGAGAAAATTATGTGGACAGACTGGTTTTATCAACTTCAAAAAAAAAAAATATACGAAATTTATTAAACTGGCTTATTTTCGCACCATTTCGGACAAAACATGGAAAAACTGTCGTGAAAAGGGAACTCTTAAGCTTACTTATTGTAAGACAGCTATAAGACTAAGAACTGTGAGAGGAACCCTCTTTTCCCATTATTAGTCATTACCGGTAATCAACGCGAAAACATGTTGTTTTGTAACGAATAAAAAATGTTTTTCAATTCTCTGAAATAATTCGTGGATGTATATGTTTAAAAAATAATAATAATATAACTAATGTGTATGTGATATGATAATTAAAATAAAATAATTGTGAGCGAAGTTCAGTTATTCAATTATTCAAATGCAATTATACAATCCTAAATGTTCTATAGATAATATAATAAGTAATAAATATATTAAAATTTTAAAATTAACAAATAAAATACAATTTTAAATAAATAAAAAATATAAGTATCAAATATTAATATTAATTGATTGATTTAAAACTAAAGGAAGAAGCTTAGCGAAAATTGTAAATGTATCAGATTAAATAAAATTAAAGATATACTAATGTATGCTGATGACGTCAAGTAGTGCCTGACGTAAAATGATATGACCTCTCATTGCTTATTGCACGCGGACTTATTTTCCTTTTTATCGTGGTGTAAAATGAATCTGCTCAGCTTGAACTGCTCTAAGTGTAAGGTCATGTCGTTTTATCGTATCAGTCCCCATGTCCCCAAGATACTTTTCACTTCCCTTGTACGTCCAATTCTGGAATATGGATCTTGTATGTGGCTCCACAATATCATATTCATCAAAGTAGACTGGAATCTGTACAGAAGAGCTTCGTACTTTTTGCTCTTCGTCGGTTTGACTGGGGTGTACTTCCTTCATACACCAATAGGTTGCTTATTAACCTTCCCTTCCTAACTAACCGTCGTGTTATGCTAGGAGTTATGTTTGTAGTTAAATTACTTAAAGGTGAAATCGATTCAGCAGCGTTGATGAGCCAAATAAATTTTTCTGTTCCCCTTACTCGTTTTTTCTTCCCACTTTCTCTTAATCGCTATACTACTAATTATTCCTTGCATGAACCGTTTTAAGTACTCTGTAATGATTACAACAAATTATATCATGTCATCAATTCAGAATCCTCTATTTCTATTATTAAAAACTGAATTTTAAAAGTCCTATCTCGGGAATAACTTTTTCGCATGCACAGGTGGTGGTGAACTAATTCTTACTAGTTATCTTTGGTCTGATTGGGTTTTTCTGGGTTTTCCCCAATTCATGCAACAAATGTTGGACCATTTTGCATTTAAATACCCACCGAAATCATTTAAATTGTTCTTATTTTTTAAATTATTCATAATTTTAATTTTATTTTAAATTAAATTAAATTTCTTAACTTTTGCATTTTTTGTGTCGACTGACCTTAGTTGGCAATAAATAAATAAATAAAATAAAATAAAATACTGTAAATAGAATGCTAAGAAAGAGAGAGGGAGAGAGAAACACGTATTAAGAACATAGAGGGAGAGAGATAGAAAAAACTTAGCATGCTTAAAATTGACAAGAATCGCGATGCATTAGCATAAATGTTTCCTTAGAATATGTATATACATGTACATACATATTTAGTATTTATTTTCAACTATATACATAAGTCGATTTACTTATTATGTGGGTCTAAAATTGTGTAAATTTGTTATTTTTGTGCCGCAGTAAGATGTAAAACTTGAAGAAGGCCACAATTCGCAGCCCCTAAGCTATATATATATATATGTGTGTATGTTTATATATATAGGCACTAGATGTTGCAAGGTAGTTAGCAATAGTGGCAGAAGGTAGTGTAAAAAGCACTAATGAAAATAAATATACACCAATGGCGAGCGATTTTATCCGCGAATCGCGGCGCCACATGCCACATGCCTATTGGCGGCAGCCGCTCGCCCAGAATTTTGAGTGGCGCCTCCCTCCCCTTCCTCCTTCCCCCACTCCCCTGCCACCGCTCCACAGCACCACAGCAAGTTGAAGTCGCGTCGCGGTCGCTGGAAACTTGCACACGCCTACGTGCCTCGACTCTACCTTACTCTTCTATTTCTCCTTTCTCTGTCTTCGCCTTCATCTTCATCTTCATCTTCGCCTTTATCTTCGCCTTCATCTTTGTCTTTGTGTTCGCCCTTATGTGCCTTCAGTTCCTCTTGCTTTCTTTGTCTTTTGTTTTCGCTGCAGACACATTGCTCGAATTTTGGGGCGTAGCTTGCGCAAAAATCGGCTCACCTTTTCAAGTAGTATTATTATATACATGTATATATAAATTATATGATTTTATTTTAATTGTCACATTTATTTTACAACTTTTATTTGAAACCAATCAATTAATATTTCTTGACGATATTTTTTTTTTAAATAATAATATTAAAGAAATCAAAATTGAAATTCAACTGCTAGGTTTTATTATAAATCAATTCGTTAATATTATTTTTATATAATATTTACATGCCGAATACTAAAAATATTATCTCATTTGTTACATTTTGAATTAGAAATTTAACTGCTCACTTTTATTGTAAATTGTATTTCATTTTTAGTTTTCTAATGTTACTTTCTAAATTTTGAAGTATCTCGTATAGACTGCGCTGAGTCGACATTAAATAATAATTCAGTGGGAAATCATTCTACATTTTACTTTCGAGGTCTCCAATTCGAGGGTCCGACTTTCCGTAAAATTAATTTTTGTAAATTTATAAACAATGTTAAATATTTTGTAAGAGTATCTTAAAATTCGAATGCTTATGTTTGTTTTAATTATAGTATAAGCTATAAAAACTCTTATATAAGAATTCATCTATACACATACACATAAGCAACAACGCACTGGAAATTAATATGTTTCCTAGTATTTTGAACATTTACAACATGAAATTGAGAATTGCGCGGTTGTTAGAAATAGCCGCTGTACTACATTTTAAAAATTTTCTTGCTAAATATTAAGTTGAGTTGAAACTGTCGCCGTAATATTTCGAATTTTCGTAAAACTCAAGTCGATTTAATTTTGTGTGTTTATTTTATGCATGGTGAGATACGAGTTGCTATTTCTCTCTTGATTTGCTTTGGTTTTCTTGCCAGTAAAAGCTTTTCAAATGGCTTATTTTAATTAAACGCGGCGCTTGTCTGAGTTAGCGAGTTACGTGTTACGTAAGCCCTGTTACGTGTTACTTGTAACGCATACGTTGCGTGGTACAGTCACGCAGCAAAAACTTAGCTCAACATTTGCTCGGCTTTTTTGCTTATTGCACCGCACTTTTTTTTTGCGCTTCAATAAAAACGTGTGTGTATTGTGTGTGCGTGTTGTGTGTTATGTGTGTTATGTGTGTGTTATGTGTGTGTATTGTGTGTGTGTGTCTATTTTCTCGATGTAGCTGTAGTTCCTTGACTATTTTCTTTGGGCAAAGGCAAACCACATTTCACAGTCTTGGCGCCGTCAGCGTCGCGAGTTTTCGCTCATTATGTTGTGTGTACACACACACACACACACACACACACACACATACACACATGAGCATTACATATATAGTGCAAGAGACACCCCTAACGAACACGGCATCTTGAGGCAAGGGCTGCCCAAATCTGATTGGTTGTTGAATGTTCGCGACGCGCCTCGAGGCGATGAGCAGCAGCCTCTTTTCAACTTGAAGATGCCACTAAGCACAGGAGCGGAATAGCGGGTGGTAAGGGGTGGAGTGGTGCTGCCTGGGTGCGGCGCTGGGGCGGGTTAAATAGCGACCAATCTCTTGCGTGACAAAGCTGTGAAGCTGTCCGAATTTCGCTTCGTTTTCTAATTATTTTTTTTTCAAACACGCGAAAATGTTGGCACTCTACTCAAACACATACACACACACATCGCACCAACACACACAAAACAAATATAAAACGCTTTCTGAATTTAAAGCTTACCCGTTTCCAAAAATTGCTCTAGAAAAGTCAAGAAGTGATATAGAGTGAACAACAACTGTGTTTCTTTATAACAGCTCACATTTCTAAAAACTAGCAAAAACTCCTTTCTTATTTTATAATTTTATATTCATATTTAGAAATTATTTTAATGACTTTATTACTTCTATTCGAATTTTACAAAGTATTTATTACTAATTTCAATAAATTGTTTTTCGTATACTTGGAAATTGTTGTATTTAATTTTATTACTTCATAGTAAGAAATATTTTAAAAAATAATTTTTGTATTTGTACAACATTTTTCCTTTTTTTTTTGCTTAAGTATTTATTAAATATCAAAAGTCCTTACTAATTTTAAGAAATTTCTTTTCATACAGAAATAATTTGATAGATTCTTCTGAATTTTCATCAGTATTTTTTCTAATAACAAAAGTTGTAATTTGTATAATAATTTATTTCTTATTAATAGACAATATTTCTAAAATAACAGAAAAAGCTTTTTTAATAAAAAATTGCTTTCAGAATACCGCACCTAACAATTCTGAACGGAATTCTATTCAAAAAATCTTTAATAGTAAAAAGATAGCAAATAAAATAGAAAAAACATTTATAGTTTCGATATTTGCTTAACTAAATTCAGATTACAAAAATAAAACAAAAAGTAGATTAAATTAAAATTAAAAATATGAAAGAGACTATATTTTTTTTTTGGTATATTAAGAAATTATTTTTATGAATTTTGTACCTTTTTCTCAATTTTCGGAAGAATTCTGTATATTTTAAATTTAATTTAGAAACCATTTATGCTGTAAAGAAATGTATTCCTTTATAATAAAAATAATTTCTAAAAAAAATTTAAAAGGTTCTTACTTATTTGAAGACTTTTATTTGGTTATTTTTAAAAATCCAGAACAGTTCGATTTTTATTTCTATCTTTCAGAAATTGATATCTGAATAATAGAAAAACTAAGTAGGGACAGAAAAAAAGTCATTTCTAATCTAAGAATTGGCTTTTCATTTAGAAATTATCTTAATGATTTTTTTACAACTTTCTGAATTATCGAAAGTGTTTTATATTAGTTTTAACTATAATTTTGACTACCGTAAAAACCATTTCTCCTGAAGCTCAAATTTGAATATTAGTATAAATATCAAGTATTTGTTTGAAGTCGCCTAAATTAAATTATTTAAAATTGAACAAACACCGACGGCAATTGTGGCAGCTGCTAAAATATCTAGAAACAAGCTTTTATATCTTTATTTCATTAAATTTGCAATAAATTAATATCTCAGACTTATATTTATTTTATATTATTATATTATATTTATATATATATATATATATATATATATATATATATATGAAATATTAATTTAATTGTACATATAATTTGTGACTTATAAAATATAGATGCGACTTTTTGAGAAGCCTAAGAGTGTGCTTTAAAATGGACACCACAATCGTAAAATTGGGACAACCACCGCCCAAATACAAATGGGTTGAGTCCAAATTGAGACACACCTATTCAGTGACAGGTGGCGCTGCTGAATTTGAATTGAACCCTTACAGCGCCATCTGACGGCTAGGGTGTGTAATGCAAGGGACATTTGAAATTGGTTTAAGAATGAATATTCTTCTCTTTATTTATAAATACTCTTAGGGAATTTAATGCGCAAATGCTGCATTTTAATTGGTTGACTGTTTGGGTACATTTTCTCTTTGTGTTGCCCCTCACAAAGCAATTCGTTAAGGGGAAAGCCGAAGAGCCCCCGATAAATTCTCTCTCTATCTCTCTACACAAATAGCTACAGATGTGCGTGTGTGCGCGAGCACACTACAATACACAACTCATTTTGAATGCCTGAAATGAATTTCGGTTCGTGGTTTTTTTTTTATTGTCCGTCAGTCAACTAAAAACAAAACAAACAATAAAAAAGAAGATAGTTTAAATTAAAAATATTTAAGATCTATAGACGTTAATATGGAATTTAATAAAGTGTCTGTGGATAAGTCGACACAGATAAATAATAATAAAAAACTTAATTAAATGAAATTAAAAATAATATTTAATGCTTAGTACTTTTTTTAATATAAAACAAATATAAAACATTTCTGGTGGTCACTCGACAAAGAAAAAATTAATTTATATTAAAAACAATATGTAATATTTGGTACTTAGACTTTTAAATTTAAATTAATCAATTTTTTAACAATATTGGGTTTGCCTAATTACAATTATTGGCATATGCTATTGTCTGTCAGATAGGACAGACATGCCTAGATCGACTCGAATATACATACACATCTACATATCATACAATATTGGAAGATAATTCCCTACTCCTCATACATACAGTTTTTTGATTAAGTCATATAGAAAATATTGAGAAAATAAATTGAGTACCATCTGATCTGATCTCCATAAGATAATGAGCCATGTTTTCTGCAGTCACCGCATCTTAGTCCTTTTCAGCATATTTGTGATGATAATAAACTACCAAAAGGTCTATCTTTCATTAAAGAAATCCTTAAATTGGGAATAGTTTGATGAATGACTTAAATATAAGAAGTGAAAAATGATAAGTAATTAATACTTTTGGCTATGCCAAATTGTAATTTTCTGTTTATTATGAAACGGTTTTTTGTTCTTACATGAAGACAAGTTATCAAAGAAATCATTTGAAAAATATGAATTTTCAAATAATATTGTTCAAATATATACAGTTGCAAAACAAAGCTAATGGCACCATTCTCGCAAGAAATGTTTGAAGAACTTATTAACACGTTTTTAGAAGTGGAAAATAAGTTAGAACGAAAAAGAGGATTACTGACTTTAATTTATAGTCGAAAAATCAAAATTTGAAAAAAATTGGCTTACATTGTATTTTACGTATTATGATTATCAATATATACATATTATAATTATCATTATATTCTGCTAAGCTATCTGCCTTGTTTAGAGGCATATCAACAATATCGCAATTAACAGACAGACAGAAAGACAGTCAGTACGGAGTTTATGCAGTTGATTGAGTTTGGAGTACATTCATACACACACACACACACACATGCTTATATAAATTTTCATTCTACTCGTTCCTCACTAGACAAGTTGCCAGTTTGAATCATTTTCTGAGTAGTTTTGTATTTGAAGTTGAGTTTTGTTTTGGGTATATTGGGTATTTCTTAGTTGGTAAACTTGAGACCCAACTTGAGCTAAAGTTGAAATTGGAGCTCAGAAGTTCTACTTTGAGATATTTGAGATATTTACCATCAGGATCAAAGGCCCAGTCGATTTAGCCATATCTGTCTGTCCGTCCTTCAGTGAACACGCGGATCTCAGAGATTATTGATAGATTTCGATTGCCGATACCAATAAATTCCACCCTTTTAAAGGCAAATTATTCTAATAAATATGCATATGTACATTATTGACCAACTGGCCAAATTTCATCAAGATTGGTTACATCCAAGCTTTAGTCGAATGTAGATTCTCATGTTGAACTTCTTTCTATCAGCAGCCGCAAGCATTTTCTGTATACATAAATATGTGGGCGCATCTGTGGGAAAGAGATGGCACGATGCTCCACGCAAACATGTATATAGCTACGTTGACTTTATGTATTTACGTATGTTCAAATCTAGTAGCCGCCTTTAGGAACCGATAACAAATTTGAATGGCCACGCCCACACCCGCACCCATAATCGCCAGTGCCGATTGTAAGCCAGAGTCACCAAATTTTGAAGGTATGTTACTCATAAGTCACCTAAGAGATCGATTAAAAATTGTATAGCCACGCCTACTCCGACTCTCTAATCCGATACACCTTTTAGTGTAAATAGATAAGAGCACATGGGTATATACCCTAGTACTATAGTACTATATGCTACTAACACTTTTCAAAAATCTGGAAAAAAAATGTTGGACCATGCCCACTCCCGCCCCAAAAACGATAAAATCCTATATCTCCCTCAATTTAAGAGCTACTGTTATCAAATTTGGAAAGTAGCTTATTAAGATCGTACTCCAACATTTTTTTTGATCACTCCAACTCCAGCCTCCCAAATTCCCAGAAGCATATATCTTCGGCAATTTCGTAGCTACAGTTACCAAACTTGGATGGGAGATTAGTATGAACATTCTCAATAATTTTTTTAGGCACTCCCACTCCCGCCCCCAAATTTCCAACAGCCCATATCAACCGTAATTTAAGAGCTACAGTTATCAAACTTCGACGGAAGGTTAATTTCTTATATCTACCGCAATTTGAAAGGCAAACTTGGACAGTATTTCTTGGCTACACCTACCCTGTTCTTTGCACTACGATTGGTATCATAGTACTGCAACGTTCTCTCTTGTTTAAATTTATATTTGACTATGAAATTGTATTTCTATTTTGTATACTGATATTATTCGACATTAAATAAATGAATAAGATAAATAAATAACACTCTCTGTTGAAGTGTAAATTAAAACAAATTTTATTGAATTTAGTTATTATTTTTTACACACAGCTTGCATCATAAAATATTACTGTTGTTTTATTTATTCATACCATTTATTTTATTTCTGAGGATTCTTTACTTAATTAAAGACATTTTTTCTAAGTACTAAAGTGCATTAATTTATTACAGATGAAGGTTGAATTCTAAATATATTTTTGAACAGTTCAACTAAATCAAACAAATAGTTGCATTTTTTATATTCGTAAAAAAAAATTATTCTGATTAATTCTTAAATTACTCAACACTAATTAATAAAAAATAAATAAAAAAAAGTTGCATTTCTTATATTTTCTAATATTAAAAAAAAATGTATATGTATTATTTCTGATTCAGCGCAGGGATAGAAACAATATTTCAATATTTCGGACTATTGGTCGACAAGGCAGTGAAAATCTACTTCCCGCTCCTCCACCACACCGCGCCCCACCTCCCACCTCCCACCTCCCCCATCACTTGAAAATAAAAAAAAGCGAGGGCGAAAAAGAATTTGAATAAATAAGAAAAGCAACCACCGACGACGACGACAGCCCCATTTTAGCCCAGGTTAAGATACAAAGCACAATACGCAAAGCAAAAAACGAGAAGCGCCGAAGAGGAGAGGAGCAGAGAAATCAGCATACCCCCTCCCCTCTCCTGCCCACCTCCTCTCTTCCCATCCCTTCATCACTCAAAGACACTTTTAGTGCAAAAAAAAGGCAACGAAGGCCAGCGTGCAAGAAGAAGAAGCAGTAGCAGAAGCCAAAGAAAAATTGCCATACAAAAGGCAGAATGGCCGAACAAGCGAACAAACGAAAGAAGGACCGAGCCGAGCCGAACAGCTAGCCGAGCTTCGTGCGCTGGACGCTGTCGACGCAGCAGCGCTGCTGGGAGTAGGAGTAGCAGTCATTAAGGGAATGGGGGAGGGGGTATGTTAGCTTGTACAAAGCGGCGACGTCGTCGTCAGCAGCGTAATCATCATCAACATCGTCATCATCATCATCATCAATATTTGAATTTAAAATTTCGTATTTTGCAAACACGCGCCATATTTATTTCTTCTTTTGATTTTTCTCGCCTCCCCTGCTTTTGCTTCATCTTCCATTGCTTGTTAGTCGTCTTGCGCAGCATACCCCCGCCCCCGCACTGCTCACCCCTCACTTCACCTCTATCGTTTTGTTTTATTACGCAAGCATTTTCTACCATTAATAGCCGCGAGGCATTAAATTTTTAAATCACCCGCTTTCTGCTGGGCGAACTTCGAATGGAGTGGGAAGTGGGAATGGTGGAAGTGGAACGCTGGGCAATGGGCGATGGCAAATGCTGATATTGATGGCGGTTCGGGGTTGGGTTGGGGGAGTGGAAATGGAAATGGAGGGGGAAATAAAAGAGTTGGGGTTTTTTTGGAGAAAGCGAATTCAAAGATAATGTTCTTGTCGCAAGTACAGTCGCGTACTGAAAAAACTAAGCTCTTTGCTTCGACACTCCCTTAAAAAAAAATAATAATAGCCAAAACATTGTATCCAAATGAAAATGTAAATGAAAAACTTGGCAATAATTTAGATTTTTAGCAATAACGGAAAGGATTGCTGCTTACCAATAGATGAAAGTTGGATAACACATTTATTAAACTAAGGAAACAGCATTTATATCTATCTATAAAAATAAATAATAAAATGTATTTACAAAGAAATCACAGTTTCTTCTATATGGCTCTCCACTATTGTGTAATTTTAAAAGATCTGAATAAAACTTAAGTTAAGACTCAGAAACAATGGAAGGTTTTTGTTTTGCAAATATCTGAAGAAAAAACTTAAAAAAATAAAGGAAACCAAAGTTTAGATTAAAACTAATACTTGTGCTAAAGATCTATGTAAAATACAATAAGAACAAAAGAAACTAATGTTTAGCTCACAACCCAATGGCAATTTTTTTAATGCTAAAGATCTGAATTAAAATATATGCACAAAGATTAAAGATAATCCTAAAAACTCAATGAATGAAATTGGGCAGTTGGCAGAACCAAATAAAATCTATATAATATATATAAATATATATATTATCCTTAAGTACTATATTTTGATGTACCACATCGATTTAATTTATTTTTTAAGATCTAGTTAGAATATATACACCAAGAAATTAATATGTATCCAAAAGACTCGATGATATGTTATTTATTTTTATTTTTTTGTATGATGATGATATTCCCGTTTTTCCTTCTTCCAAAAATCAAAACATAATATTCACATCATTTACAATTTTCAGTATATATATATAATACTGGGAACAGAGTATTAAGGAGTATTTCTTAACAATATTAGGACGCTGTTTCTACATTATATAAATAAAAAATCAGATATATCGGGCTATAAGAGCGGTAGTGGGTGTTAGTATTACTATTTATTATCGAGTTTTAATGGTGTGATATCTTAAAAATGTTGTGATTCTAGCTTAAAAGCTCTGCTGATTTATATTTCAGATATATTGATTTGGTTGAAATAGAAAATTTCGCTACTTGGTTCTGAATTGTATAAACGATTTATTCTAAAATTAACAGTTAAATGTTTCAGAAATATTTTTATTAATAATTATTAATATATTATACTAAAAAGTAATTAATACAAAAAAAAAAAATTACTTCCGAGGTCTAAAATGATTTCAGGGTATTTGGAAACTATATTGATAAATTTATTATTTATCTGAGAATATTTTTTCTTATTTTTACAATAAATAAAGCTATTTATTTCTTCATTTAGCGCTCTGATACCGAAGGTATCATAGTATATTGGTTTGTCTCATGCTGTCTATCCGTTTGTCCGTCCGTTCGTCCGTCCGTCTGCCCGAAACTGTACAAACGCAACTTTTTACGACACCTTGAGACTTGAATCTTGGAACATACACTAACCTGAGCCCGCGTCAGGCCAAGTGTCAAAGTGATACGTTCACTAGTAGGCTAAGAAATCGATAAAATCTATCATCGGAAATCGATAAAGCTAAAGTCTCCCACAATTTTAAGGCTACATTCACAAAATTTGATTGGTAGGTTGTTGACAAAGTCCTTCAATGATCGGCATATGCCACGCTCACCTCCACTGCCCTAAGGACCCCTGTACCTAACATTTTCAAAGGAATATATATATTCCGCTGTTTTTGAGTAAGAGCCGTCAAATTTGGTAGGCATACTACTGGTAGCTGCCTTTTAGACCCGATAACAACATTTTATAGCCACGCCCACACCTCAAGGCAATTTTGTTTGTGGTTCTGTTGATATTGTGGTCGAGAAGCGACCGCTGGTCTTGGTAATGGAATTATACCGGCATAAAAGTATTTACCCATAAGATATGATAAGTATGCAAATTAGTATCATAGGAGGTCCAGGTAGTTCAGGTAGACTACCCTTCAAGAAGGCAGCAAGAATTGAAGTTGATCCTGCCTTAACCCTCTAGGAAACGGATTGCATTTGAAGGAGGCTGTGAAAATTCTAGGGTTTGTTGAGTCTGTTGAGGATATCAAGTATGATATGATGATGATGATGCGGTGCAGCAATTTGGAGGCAGCTGTCTGACCGGCTGGACATTTCTGGCCCACTGGGCGGCGGCGGCAAACGAAGCGCACCTGGAAAACTAGTTTTCTCACGAATCCCTTTTTGGTGACTATCAACGGGCAAGGAGGGTAATGGAGGTAAGGGTTAAGGACAACAACAGGACAATGGGATAGCAGGACAACAGTAACCGGCTTCGGAGAGTGAAAAGCTGCCGTGGCAAGTATTTAAATTTGTTTACTTTTGCTGCATTACATGTGAGTCGAACGGACAGACGGGCGGACAAAGGGGGTTGGCATAGGAGTTAGGTCCGGTTTGGTCCCGTTTTGCCCTGCATAGGTCAACAGGGCATTTATGCTAATTTTGGCATTGCAACGGCCTTCAAAAGCGTCAACAACACTCACAAAAAAAGCAAGCAATCTACAAAAAAGCACAAGAAAAACGAACAAAATAAAATTATTAATATAACTTATAAAATTATAAAGACATTTCTTACATTTCTTTTACATTTATTTATTTAAACTTAGAAATAAATAAATTAATAATTTAAAAATTAAGAATAAATAAAAAGCGGCTTAAAATTATAAATGTCATGAAAGCCAGAATATTTCTCTGGTTTATAGAAGTAGTTTCTAAAATTCAGAAAAATTATTTGCAATTAAGTTTGCTCGGATTTGTAATATGTGTTTCGTGTTTCAATTTAAAAGAATAAATATTATATATTGTTAATTGAATTTAAATTAATTGTTTTATTTTTCTGTATTGTTATTATAATAATTTGTATTTTTTTATTATTATTGTTATTTTTGTTATTATTATTATTAATATTATTATTATTGTTATAACTATTATTATTAGCGATTTTCTAAGTTTCATGTCACTTATTTTTCTGAGTGTAGCAGCCGCTGCGTAAAGACAAACTGGTCAAACCGGTCGAGTCACTCTTCTTCTCATAGTATCCCTAATGTGATGTGTGTGTGTGTGTGTGTGTGCGTGTGTGTGTGCCGGCCACTGGTCTCTCCATATGTGAGTGATATTCATATACTCACATTCACATTCACACTCATTCATTCATTGTTGTGAGTAATTATTGTGATTCCCCACACAACAAATGTATCAACCCCATCTCGATTCTTAATGCTGAGAGGACGAGAGCGAGTTTTTTCTTCTCAACACATGCCACACATGTCTCACACGCACACACTCACTCATACATGTACACACATATACACACAATTGGGAAAATGCGAAACACGCCAAATATTTTGTAATTTGGCTTCTGGCTCTTGGCTCACTTCGATGTTGACACTGAAGCCGGGCGAACATATGTGCAAAAAAGGCTAAGGCTCCCTGATTATATTATTAATAAGACGGCAAAGAAACCCACAATTGGGCGTCTTTAAAACAAAGTTAAAGTGTGCAAATGTCAGTTTTAACAATCGACTCAATTCTTGAAAAATAAATATAATAAAAAGAATAATGAAAGTACTAAATACTGTTTTTAAATCAATGACTCAATAATTGAAATAAATAAATACAAATTAACAATAGCAAAAAAATATAAATAAAAAATTACATTAAAAATAAAAATAGTAGTATCAAAATCAATAATGATTGCTTAAAATGTTTAATTTTCGACTCAATAACAGAAATGAATATATAATGATTCAGAATAATAATAAATAAAACCACAATAATAATAATAATTAAAATAGGAGTATCCAGAAAAATATGTAACTATTTCAAATAGTGATTAATAAACTGCACCTCAAAGCTGGAAATTAGTATATAATATTTATAACAATTAAAATACTAAATACAATCGAAACTAATATATAATAATTAATAATAATAACAATTATTGTTAGTAGAGTACTGTTTTTAAATTCAAAATTACCGTCGAGTATTAAAATTATATATACGATGCAAATAATAAATTTATAAAAATCAACAACACCCAATCGACCGAAGGATACCATAAAATATTCAAAGCCATTGACTATCGGAAATAATAAAAAATGAATATTGATTGTATTTTCAAAATAAGAAAACATGAATGTTATTCGCGTATTTTCAGTCATGCAAATACAAAAAATGCAACGAAAAAATGTTTCATAGTTGAATTCAAAACGGCGATTCTAACTGTTGTGCTCTTTTATTGGAGGCATATGATTTAAATTACAAAAAAATTCATATAATTTTTCTAGAATTCTACTTATTTATTTGTTTAAAAAAAAATATTTTTCATTCGAAAATGCTAATAAGAAATTAAATAAATTTGGAATACTGAATCACCAATGTGTATTAAATTTATGAGAAAAAAAACTAATTAAGTTCGAATACTTCATCAGCATTATTTTTTATTTATATTGTAATCAAAAATTCAAGCACCCTTTATTAAAAAAAAGAAAACTGCTTACATTGCTATTATGAAAATGATTAAGTTCAGCATACTAAGTAATATAGCTCCAATTTTAAATTTTTATTGCAATTATAGATTCAATAATTATTTCTTTATGAAAAATTATTGAAAATCCTGCTTGAGAAAACCTTATTAAAATATATATAGAAAAAAATCTGTAAATATGATTACAATTAAAAATTCCGGCATTCTTCCATAATATTTATAGATATAAAATAAATATTTATTGAAAAAAAAATAAAATGTTAATACAATTAAAGATTCAAGGTTTCTTGCTTACGCAAAGCTTAAGAAAGCCAAATTTAAGTTATAAAAGGTATTTCGAATAAACTGAATACATGCTGGATCTATATATGTATATACAGAGCTCAAATTATCACTCAGCTGAGTAATGCAATCGAATCAAATTAAATCATTTCAAGTGCATTTGCAAGAAGAAGAAGACTACCATAAATTTGCCGCCATTTTTCTTCTTATTTTCTCTCATATTTTTATAGATTTTTCTGTACATTTAAATACATTTTTGTGTAGCTATAAGCAAAGCTGGATGGTGTCCTTGTTGTTGTTGTTTGTATTTGTGAATTTGCTTTTGTATTTAAGCCCCTTTTGAAATTACGAAACGCGTGTGAGAGAGAGGGAGAGTGAGTGAGTGAGTTAGTAAGTGAGAGTGAGAGGGGTGGATCTCGAAATGGACGCTACACAATCATATTTAGTTGTGTGTGTGTGTGTCGCTGCTTTGCTAGGCCAACCATCTTGTTTCTTGCAGCGCACGCAATACTCACCACCACACAAGCAGAACAAGCAAACAAAAAAAGGAACAACAACAATGGCAAGCATGCCAAGGCCACAGTCCGACTTCAAGTCCGAAGACGGCGTACGAAACGAAACGAAAAAAACGAAGACCATTCGGGAACAACAACAACAAAAGGAGTGCGGGTGGTGGCCAGGCTAGCAATGGCGGGGGTTCGTAAAAGGACGGGAAGGCATGGGAACGTTGAAATTGATGTTGATGGCCTCAAAAGAGCCATGACAACTGCAACTAAAACAGAAACGAACGCGCTTTTTTCCTTATAAATTATCGACTTTATGGATGTGTGTGTGTGCAGGGTGAGTGGAAGGGAGAGGGAAATAGCCTGCGCCCAATTATGATTGAGTAATAGCGCGTATGTATGTAAGTTTTTTAAAAAACAAAAAATTCATCTCTCATCATATCTCATTTATTATGGTTTTTTTTAATAATTTTTTTTGAATATTTTTTAACAATTTTGTGCTCTTACAACTAATTATTTTAGCTTCGTGCTGAAAAAGTAGCAGAAAATTAGAAATCTAAAATTATAACAGAATGAATAAGGATTGCAGATAATTACGACTTTAAAATTCGCAGCAACGTAATAAATCTAAGGACAATGAAATCATTTTCATATATTTCTTATTATATATTATAATAAATCTGAAAGCTACTAAAATAATTTTATTATTTATTATAATATTACTATTTTATGCATTATATTTATACATATACTGTAAATATGTACATATATCTTTTTTAATATTTATTTGAATAGAACGGTACTAAAATAATTTTCTGCTATTTTTATTACTTACGGTTTATTACAATATATGTGTGAATATTTTTATTATTTATTATAACAAGATTGAAAGGTCCTAATAATTTTCAGATTTTCTTTATTATTTATTATAATAAATATGCAAACTCATTGTCAAACCAGTTTCTTGGAGACCCAAAGAATAAATATATGTGGTAATAAGTAAATTAAATTTTTAGCTAGTTGTAAGAAAATATAAAAATAAGATAAAAGAAATACAAGATAATAATAAAGCACATTTTTTGGGAAAATAAATGGAAAAAGGTGAATTTGCCAAAACAATTTCTTGAATATTGAAAAAATTATCTCTGTGGAAGAATTTTTATTTTTTAATTTTGGTGCTTTCCTGTGGAGCTCTTGATACTGAATTTAATTGTAGCACTGGAAAAGAAAATGTGTCCATATCAATATCTTCGCAAGAAAGAATATAATTTAAAAAAAAAATATTAATTAATATTTATTATTGTATAATTATATATTTGAAGATTATGTTGATTTTCAAACAAATGTTATGGAGTGCAAAATAAGGAACAGCTTACAGTTTATTCTCTGAATAACTGCAGCAATTTATTTAAACAAACGCAAAAGTTAAGCATGTGAAATCCTTTAGTTGGGTGAAACTGATTGCAAAATACTTTGATACCATAAGTAATACCAGCTGAATACAGGTAGCCAGGAAATACCAATCTTTAGTAATATACCATCCAAGCTTGTCTTTATAATTGCGGTAGATATGGTCTTCTGTGAATTTTGGGGGCTTAGCGGAAAAAAAATGTTCGGAGAGTTTCCTAGAAACCCGACTTAAAAGTTTGCTAACTATAGCTCTTAAATTGCGGGAAATATAGGCCTTTATCGTTTTTGAGGGAATTTATGAAGGGTTTTACTAGCAATATAGCTTTCAAATTGTGTGAGATATATGTATTTAACGATTTACACTAAGGTGTACCGGCTTAAGAATGGTTACCAATAACATACTTTTAAAATTTGGGAGACTCTAGCTTATAAATTGCGGAAGATCCTGTGGGTGGCGTATGTGGGCGTTGTCTGAAAATTAAAAGAATTTGGTGTAAGAGCCAACAACCTACCAACCAAATTTGGTGACTATAGCATTAAAATTGTGGGATGTATGTGGCTTTATCGATTTCCTAGCCTACTAGTGTACCTTGACACAGATCAGTATATGTTCCAAGTCTCAAATCTCTAGGATGTCGATTCAAACAGCATGACGGAATTTAAACAAACCCAATATAGATATATTATACCTTCGGCATCAGAGTATTAAAATAAATATGTATTTAAATATAAAAATTCAACTATTTGTTGCGCCTTTGGCGCATTTGATAATTATAAAATGGTGGAAACTATGCTTTCCATGCAGGCAAGGTGATAATTTCAAAGAATCGATGGAAAACTAGTTCAACAGAGCTCAGCTATACTAAAAAAAAAAAAAATATGGAAAACTTACCACTTATAAAGTATATTTTTAAAAAAGGAAGTACTTATTTGAAGACCAACCTATGTATATATTCTAAATTTGAATCATTTCAGGAGACCATTTCCGGAGTATAATAATTCTGTCAATATTAATTTAACATAGTGAATTTTTATGAAAATCATGAAATAAAGAAATGCTATTCAAAATACCTATCTCCCTTATTTGTAGGTATTTAAAATGAAATGAAAAATTATATATCAAAATTAAGAATTAATTATGAACTCTCAATATGTTTGTAAATTAAAAAAAATAAATCAGTTTCCTTCATTTCAATTTTAGATTTTAAAGAGTTTCGCATGAGATCCTGAAAAGGTAAATTTTAATGGGCCATTAAATGATAAGCTATGTTAATTTCTGTAATATTATGTCCAGGATTGCAGTAAGATTTTATAAATTATTGCCAAATAATTTTCCCAAACTGCAACGGAGCTTTGATTGATAGTAAGTAATCAATCGGTTAAATTCGGTTAACGGTTTTATTGCCAGTTACGATTCCAGTTTAAATCAATTTCAATGATTTTTCTTCCAGATCAACAAAACCAAAAATTGTAAAACCCTTTTTAGGAACGATCGGCAAAGTATTTATTTTTTGCTTTACGAAATAACAAAAAAAAATAATTCCCGTTAGTTGAAGTGAGCACAACTCGTCTATATATAAAAATTTAAATAATACATATATATTATATATATATATGAGATATATATGTCGATGTTTTTGTTCGTTTTTCACATGTTTAATGGAAGAATTTACATGCGTGTATATCTTAGATCTCTTAACATTGATAATAATAATAATGGTAATAATAATAATATAAGTGATATATATATATATGTATATTTAGTTATATTATGTTATATATGTTACATTACAATTGCTCAATTGCAATACAGAGTACAGAGCAGAGCGGAGCAGATCAGCTGAATATAAATATATATAAATATATGAGCAGTAATCCACACATATATATATAAATATATATACATATGCTATAAGCAAATCTTTAGTTAGATTCGCGACTAGCTTTCTAGAATTCTTTTGCCAGTTTCGCTTTTATTTGCTGACAAAAAATGCGGGATTTGGTGACAAATTCGGTGGCATTGCAATCATATTATTGCCACCTTGTTGCTGCTGCTGCTGTTGCTGTTGGCTTCTCGTATTTGTGGCATACAATTGTTGCTGAAAGCTGTGATATTGCTGTGCGTATTTCAAATCATTCGACGAGGGTCCTACAAAATTGACGCCGACGCCAGAGTTGCCACCCAGATTACTGTTACTATTATTGTTAGTGTTGTTGTTGTTGTTGTTGTTGGGTATGCCCATCACATTGGGATGTGGCTGCTGCAGTTGCTGCAGCTGACCCGGTGCAAGACCTTGCATGCCCACGTTGGGCGCGACGGGCACTTGACACATGCCACCACCAGGCATGGGTTTCAAGTGCTGAGGCTTGGACATGGGACCTGGTCCCTGACCAGGTCCTGGTACTTGACCAGGTCCACCTGCCTGTGCAAACATGGGCGGTGAACTGTTGCAGGAGCCGGCGCCATTGTTGTACATCACATTCGGATCGCTGCAATCCAAGCCATCCACGCTAGCTCCTGGAAATTGCGCCTGCTGTTGACGACTGAGGAGATTATTGCCACCGGGTCCTGGTCCCTGCATGCGTATGCCGAGGCCGCCATGTTGCCGCATTCCATGCGGACGCATGCCACGCACCATTGCCGCCGCACCCAGACTCAATTCATGGCCCACAACATCATCATCAAGCCCGGGCAACTGATTACAATTCTGAAAGAAATTCATGCCATTGTTCATTTTTTGTTGCTGCTGCTGCTGTTGCTCGTTGGGTGAGTTCATGTTCATGGGTCCGCCAGGTCCGGGTCCTGGTCCCGGTCCTGGTCCTGGGCCCAGCATCATGGCGGCGGCCGCATCATGATGTGGCCCAGCCATTTGTGGATTGGCATAGCGTTGCAGGAACTCCAAACTGGGCGCCATGCGCACATTGCCATTGTTGTTCATATTTCCATTATTATTATTTGGATTATTATTTCCGGTATTTCCGTTGTTATTCTGATTATTATTCTGCGGTCGCACTGGCATATATTGTATGGTATTCGGAGTGCTCGCCTTCACCTGAATATTGGGATTGAAGTTCGGCCCAAAATTAACGGGCATGCGTCCTATCATCCGAGCACCCGGCGATGTCAAAATGCCATGAAAACCCGGACCGGGTACTGGCCCTGAACCATCGCGAACCACTCCATTCGGTACGGGACTGAAGCCGGTTGGTAAACCAGCGCCCATCTTCGGGTTCAACATGCGCTGACCCATTGAATTCAGCAGCGGATTGATGGGATGACAATTGTTGGGCGCATTATTCATGTGCTCCATTGCCGCATCCAAGTTGGGCATCATGCTGCCATGATCCATGCTATTCATATCGATGGGGCCAGGTCCCATCATATTCATGCCACCGGCGGGATTACCACCAACGCCCGAGCCACAACTCGTCAGCTGTTGTGACATTTGGGCCAGCGATGTTATCGGATCAAAGTTTTGCGCCATTTTATTGGGAGGCGGTCGATTGGCGCTGCTATTCGGATTTAGGGGCATATTGTCGGAGCGACGGCCAAACTGTACAGGTGGACCTCCTACAACGGGTCCAACAGGTCCACAATTCTGACGCTGCCAAGAATACAGATTACAAATTAATTATTTAATTATAAAATAGTAAAAATATATAAATATAAATTTGTAATTAAAATATGTAAAAATAAATATATTTTAAAAATATACATATATAAATATATAGTAAAAATGTCTTAATATGAATGTATAATAAAAAATTACTCGCATAGCTAGCAAAACTTTTTCATACAAGATTAAATTTTTAACCGATCATCATATGATGCCTGTAATAAAGTATATAGAATAAAAATATATAAATAAATAACTTAAGAGTTATTCATACAAGAACTCAATGGTAGATATATGATGTATACATATATTATGTCTATAATCTGCGTATCTGTTCCGATATCATTTGAAAAGATCTCAAGAGAACTGCTTAGTAGTTTATAAATTAAAAATTTCGCAAACTCTTTTATACCTGTGTTGTTTATATAAATCTCTATATTGGATAACTCATTATAGATAATTTATTATTCTATCTGTAATCAAAGTTTTAACCGAAAAATTGCTTGAAACTATTTTATATATACAGTGAGAGACAGCTTATTTGAATCAGTGTCAAATAAAAAAAGTAATTGCCTGCCATAAGCTAATTATTCATTATTTTTCAAAAATTCCAAAAACCGATGGTAGGTACATGTATTAACCACCAATATGAATGTATGACCCTAATAAACTGTGGTATCCCCACCTGCACCCAGGTGTCCACAATGTACCTGGTCCAATAAAGTTGCAGGCAATTACTTTTTTTCTTTGACACTGATTCAAATAAGCTGTCTCTCACTGTATATATTATTTAGAGATTTGCTTGTTTGGCAGTCTTCTCTGTTGGTTGTGGAGACATGGAAAGTAGTTGCTATTGGGTTTTCTTCAGTCTAAACATTATGCTCAACTGATTAATTAATATGTACTTCTATAAAATTTTGGAGTAATATAATATATATAATATTTAGGAGTGTTTTAAAGGTGAATGTTTGCCACATTTCGACTTCTTTCATAATGATTGCTAAGATTTCGAAGATTGTTATCTGATTTTATATCTGATATATTGAAAAAATATTTAGGCTGGATTATCTAAGTCAGTTGGGTTTAAATTTTTTGATCTTAATTAAAATTAGTTAATAAGAGAATTGGTCGGATGATGGCTATGTAAACTATAAATAACCAAACTAAAACTTCTACTGCAGATATTTACGTTGACGTCCATTGGATTGCCGTTAGGTCCTTTATATTGATGATTCATGGCAGTGTTTGGATTGCCCTGCAAATGGGCATGGGCATTAAAATTCAACCCAGGACTCGAATTGGGCAAACGTGCATCTAAATTGCTCGCATCTATCAAATGATTTCCAGCATTCGAATTGGGATTATTATTACCATTGACAGGCGAACGAGGACGCTGTGAAGTGGGTCGTGTAATCTTTAAATCAGCTAAAAGAAATTAAATATTAATAAATATAGATTAAATATACAGATTAGATATCGACATGAATACTACCAGTAGAGTTGGCGCCAAATGCATCGAGTTCCTTGGGCGATAGATGAGCCAGCGGCGTGCTTGGATTACTATTCAGATGATGATTCAGAAGATTGTTGTTGCCACGATGATGTCGACTCGATGGCGAACCACACTCGTTGGGAAAACAGCTCTTCGAACTGACTGAAGTGGAGGCTGCTGCTGCTGCTGCAGCTGCCCCACTTGTGGTGGGCAGCTCCACCATACTGGGTGAATTTGAGGGATGACCCAAAGCAGCGCTTGCTGTGCGTGGCGAGGGCAGCGACAGGTTGTTGGGACTCGAGGGATTTGGTGATTGTGTCGCAATTGGCACCGATGCCGAACGCTGTGTGGGATGATAAGGGGGTGGCGGTCCTTGCACATTTAAATTGCGCATGTTGGGATTGGGGTTGGAGGAGTTGGCGGATGAGGAGGTGGTTGTTGGCGGGGCAATAGCAGCAACTGCAGGAGGTCCTGGTCCGGGCATGCCGCGACAGGCTGCTGCCGTTTTTCCCACTTTCAGTCGCTCCTCGAAGAACTGTTGCTGTATCTTTGTCCATTCCATGGGCGTTAGTGCATTCTCTTCCTTGTCCATGTTCAGCACACAATTGGAGTTATTAAAATTGGCAATTAACTCGGGTGAATTGTTGCTCATCAAATTCATGTTGACACTGCCAGCTGTAGTCGCAGCCGTTGTTGCTGCTGGTGTCATATTATTCATATTATTGTTTGAATTACTATTTTTTTGTCCACACATCTCGGCAATGACATCGTTGGGCAAAAGAACATCATTTTCCCCCGTTAGATGAGGATTATCTTGGGTTTTTTGTGCCGCTGCCGCTGCAGCTGCCGCCTGTTGTTGCAACTGTTGCTGCAGCTGCAATTGTCGCATTTGACCAGCTCCTGCTGCAGCAGCACCACCTGCACCACCCATCATTATATTTGCCATATTGGCAGCAGCTGCAGCCGCGGCAACTGCATCATTGGGCAACTTATCATTCTCGGGAAACAATATTTGATTAATCTTCTTTAATTTAGCCATTTGCTCCTCGCGATGCTGGCGTTGTTGCGGTGTTAAATTCTCATCGGGCACTTTGACGCCTTGCAGCGAAATAATATTATTATCCTGACTCAAATCATGATTGTTGCTATTGTTGATATTGCTGTGGTTGCTGCTGCTGTTGTTGTTTATATTGGTGTTGTTGTTATTGCTGCTGCTGCATTTACCTAAATCATTTCCATCTGTTTCAAGACTGTTTCGATTTGCAGGATTTGCATTTCCAGTTTCCCAGCACATTAAATCGTTTTCATTTACCAATGTCTCATTTGGAGTCGCCTCAATAAATGCATTTCTTTTGTCCGTTGGATTATTGAAATGTGTTTTTGATTTCTGCGTTGGTGGCTGCAACATTTTTGTTAGATTTGGATTCGGATTTAGATTCAGATTATTATTGGCCGATGCCGATGACCAATTTTGTGCAGCTGACATATTATTACAGATGCCCATTCCGAGTGAATTTTGTCGCTGCAATTTATTCATTTTCATGGGGTTCTTCATGAAGAAATCTTCGAGAAAACTCTTCGTCGCTGGCTGTGTACAATGATAGGCGATTATCGTTTGAAATTGTCCACTCAAAACAGACTCAGCACCATTATTTGCCAACTGTGTGGAGAAGACAAAAATGTGATTCTGCTGCTGCATATAATCCAAGCAGTTGCCAACGTTGTTGCCACTGTTGTTGTTGCCATTGTTGCTGTTGTTGTTGTTGCCCATAAAATTGTTGGCCACACCAGGTGAGGCAATATTGATGCCTATTCCAAGGGAGACACCCAAATTGTTTGCACAGGCTGCATTTGAACTATGAGTCACCGTTGGCGTTTCGTTCATGCAACGTTCGGCATCCAATCCAACAATGTCATCCATGACCGATGCGGGTTGCTTTTCCAACTCCATTTTAACTTAAAGAAATAATAAATATATTAATTTAAATTAAAAATAAATATTTTCCTTTACTTACCTGGCGTTTCGGCTCGATCGAGAGCACTGCTGCTGGCGCCTCCGCCAATTGAACCAAATCCCACGGGGGACATATTGGGTGAGAAGTTCTCCTCCTTCTTCATGTTCACCAAGCTGCCCAGCAGATCGGTGGGCTCATCCTTGACAGCAGCCACAGTCGCCACTACAGTTCCACAACCGCTCACAGAGCTCACTTTCGTATTAGGATTCGTATTTGGATTGTTGCCGGCGGCGCTATTTTGACTTTGTCCTACTTGTCCCTTGTCGAGTGATAAATTTCCGCCAGATGATGATGGCTTTGAAGTGCCTGTTATATACATTATATATATATATAAAGATGTTCATGGACACAGATCATTTATTAACCCATAGATTATATATTATGGTATGTATAATATTCAAATATAATATTGCTAGTGCTGTTTTAATTTATTATAAGATGAAATTGAATTATATAGAAATAATATGCTTCATAAAATGTATTATCTAAATTAGAATGCCCTTTTTTTAGAGTATTCTAATTTTGTTCATGTTCAATTTATATTCTATTTTTAATATATGTTAATGAAACACAAGGACCACTCGAATTGCCCTTAGGCTAAATGGGAAAGTATTTTTTTATGATTAGACAAATTAAAATATTGTATTTGAAATTATGCTAAAATACACTGCAGATGAGATGCCTATTGTTTTGATAGAATCCCTTTTAAATCAAAATACATCACACACATAGATGTGTTACCATATATTATAATTTATCTATAAATCACATCATACTCAAGAAAAGCTATGAAAGTAATCTTCTTATTCCGGCTACTATTATTTGGATTTACTACAGCTAGATAAAATCAACATCTTCAGTTTCTTTCCCTAACATATTTTTGCGAACAGTGATGAAACTGAAGATTACATAAAAACTTTTGTTTTTACAGAGGCTATTATAATATTATTGTCAGACGTTTCCGAGCCCTTAAAGTATATATATATATATATTTACAAATATATATATATATATATATATACAAATATATATATATATAAATATACATATATATTGTATATATATATATATATATATATATATATACAAATAAATATATATTATTATTATTATTTAATGCTAACTTATTATTGGATCTAATGGTAAGGAGTCTAGGAGTCTATACTCCGAGACACATTCTTGAAAGGTCCAATACCAATAACTATAGAGAAAAGACTCTAATAATTAAAATATAAATATAATTATTATGATAAGGCTAGAGAAATTGGTTGACTGCGTTCAATTCACGGAGGACACTAACTGTTACAATTACAGCACAATAATTAAAATAATCGAAAATATGAATTAAACTAAATTTTTACCGCCGTCCTCCTCCTTAACGCAGGTGCTCCCTGTCTTTTGGTTCTTCTTCTTTAGCAGATCCTGCTCCTGCTGGTTCAGATCGCTTTCCAGGTTGCTGTTGTTGCTGCTGTTGCTGTTCGTATTCGAATGATCGCTGGCATTGTTGTTGTTGCTGTTGTTGTTTGTTGGCGAGTTAACGCTGCTGCTTGAATTCTGTCGGGAATCTGTTGGAGCCGCTGAAGGTGCGCTCGTATTTGGATTTGATGGATTTTTACTGCCGTTGTTGTTGCTGTTATTATTATGGCTGCTGCTGCTGTTGTTATTGTTGTTGTTGTTGGTATTATTATTATTATTGTTGTTGGTGTTGCTTTTGCCCGCTGCGCCCGTCTCATCTGACATGGTCTGATTTTGATTGCTGGCGTTTTCTAGAAATTCCGCATAAATAATTAAATGATATTCAAATATGATATAAAATATGTGTAAGTATATGTTAATTTATATATATTTTTTTAAACACATATTTAACTAATTAAATAAATAATAAAAAACTAAATACATTATTCTTAATAAAAATAAAAATTTTTAAATCCAGTTTATTTATTTAAATAAATAAATGAAAACCAAAAAACTAATAAATGTTCATTCAATTATTTAAGTTAATAAAAATAAATAAATACTTTTGTGCTTATTTATCTATTAAATGTATACAGTTTTATAAATAAAAAATAATTTTATGTATACTTGTTTAAATTCAAATAAATAAAAGTTGTGTATCATTTAAATAAATACATAAAAATAGACTTATTCGGTTTATACATTTATTTAAAAAATAAATTAAGATCATCAAATGTCATTTATTTATTTAAATAAATACATATAAACATCATATTTTATTAAAATAAAAGGAAATAAATATTATACATTTACTTCTTTGAATAATTAGCTGAAAATGTTGAGATGTTTATTTCAATAAAGAAACAAATATTTTTATATATTTAAATAAATGAATACAAGAAAATTAATGTTGTTGATTATATATTTAAATTTTGTTAATTTATTTATGTAAATCAATTGATAAAAACAATTTTTGTTTTATTATTTATAAAAACAAATTTTTATTTTTTAAGCAAATAAATAAAAATAAATAAATTAATTGCTTATTTATTTAATACTATTTTCTTACCTGGCGATAGACTGGAAAACGGCTCGCTTTTTATCTTAAGCGTGGTTGTTGTTATTGTTTTTGATCCAGTTGTTGTTGCTGCTACTCCTGCAGCTGCTGCCGATGTTGTTGTAGAGGCTGCATCAGTTGTTGTTGCTGCTGTTGTTGTTGTCGGTGATTGGCTAGCACCTCCCGTTGTTGTGGACAGCATTCTCGCTCCGCTTGCCTTGCATGGATTTTTGAACACAAGATTTGTGTTCTGTTCGCTTTTGATCGCTTTCTCTGCTTTATTTTATTTTGTTTAGTATCTCTCGCTAGCGCTCACACACCCTCTCTCTCCCTCTTAATATCTCACTATCTCTTTCTTACACCCGGCTGCATATTATATTTATGGAATTATTCCACTTTGGAGCCTTCTTATCCAGCTCCTTCTTATGTGTTTCTTCTTTTTTCAATTTATTTACTTATAAATGTATTACAAATTACACACACATATATGTCTATATATATATATATATATTCATATACGTTTGTATATATTTGCGTCTGACTTTATTTGTATTTGTAATTGTATATAAAGGCGAACACTCAAACAAAACAACAAAAAGAAAATTTCTGTATACATACAAAACACACACACAAACACAAATTCACTCTCACACACACAGGCAGCTAATATGGCACAATTATCGTGAGAAAAATGTATTTGATTCTTTCCAACGATGCACATCAAATATTTTCAATGATTTTCCCATAGATTTTGCCACATTTTGTTGTGCATTTAATTAAGGTTCGTGGACAGAATTTGTGTGTATTTTTAATTTGTAAATACAAATCGCGTTAGCCACTTTGGCATGCTCTTTCTACAAAATATGCAATCCGTGTTGCAAAGTGCTAAAGCGCTATTTTGGTAAAAAGGTTTCGTGTGACGATACAACGGCATGGCATACCAGGTAAGTATTAGCACGTACATTCTATCGAGTCATTTTACTATATATATATTTATCTAAATTGCACAACTACTAGTTGTATAAGAAATGCCATCTGTGTACGAAAATAACAGAAGTACTATTAATATTTATTATATTATTATCTATATTTTTATTATAACAGTAAGGTATCGAGCGACGTTACGACTGAATGATGTTCACTCATTCGATTGCATTGTACCGAGTCATATCACTATCGATAATTATTGTTTGAGATATCAATTTTGTTTGCTAAGATAATATAAGCACTATTATTATTTATTGTATTATTATTTATATTATTATATTATTATCATTATGGTAACAGGGTGTCATTCTTGTACTTAGCTTGCGATATGTATCTATGAACAAGTAGTCGTAAAATATGTAACGAGTCGTTGCGTCCACTCGATAGATCAATTGCATTCAATAGATTTCTTGAAAATTTAGAAAATAATAAAAGTAAAATTTATACAAGTCAGTAATCTACTAATAGCAGCGTTAATAGCAACATATTGAAATGATTTTTGAACAGAATGTACACTTCTTCGATAATTCGCTTACCACCGTGAGCAGTGCTGCCAACAATCGATTGAAAAAAAAGAGCAACCCGAAAACGGAAATGGAAAAAGGAATTAAATTTACTGTGCTAATTGGATTGGCAATGACTTTAATAAAACTATTATTATTATGTGTATAATATTTATTGCTTATTATAATTATATCAATTCGCTATCTCCTTTGCCGAAATGTTCTTTTATGCTATCTGGCAACTCCATTAGGTTCATAGTGAAAATACATGTGGCAACGTTTTGCATGGCGGGGAAACGAAAATTGTTTGAAAATTAAATAGTCAACATACCTACTTGTTTCCATAATAAAAAGTGTATAATTTTTACCCTTTAAATAATTTAATAATATTATAGAAATGTTAGTTGTAGTAATTTTTACAATTTTAAAAAATGCTACCAATAAAATACTCAAAAAAATGTATTAGTAATTACAATAAATGACATATACAAAAATAATAATAGATTTATTTATTTTTAAATTCTTTGCACTTTTAATTTCTACATAAGCAAAATACAAAAAATAAATAATAACAATAAACAATAGCACATATATAAAAATTAAAAATTTATTTGTTTTACATTATAGAGAAACATTTTGTCTTGCATTTAATTTGGATTTGTTTTATTCATTGCATTTATTAATTTATACATTAGTAAATATTTATACTTTGAATGGGTCTACGTAATTGTACGTTCTGTATTTCCAATATTTGTTTTTTTTTAGGTGTTTTCTGTGCATTTTAGGTGTGTAACTATGTATGTATTTATGTATGTGTGTATGTATTTGTGTATGTATGTATATATTTGCACCTCGTTTTAGACTAAATTGACTAGCATACATTATTATAGAACTCATATTCATTAATGAGTATTCGCATTCGTATTCATATTCGATTAAATCATAATCATATGTATTACGTGCAAGTCAATAATTAACAAATATAGATATATATACATACATATATAATAAAATAACTATATATATATATATATAAATACATATACATATATATGTATATGTTAATATATATATATATATATTAAGTTATTGTTGCTAATTGTTGTCAAATTGCTTGGATTCTACAATCAGTGAGAAAGAATACAAATTGAAATATTTGCAAAACCCAAAAAACGATATATGTAAATTTATTTACATATATAAATGGCATATATATACATATACATATATATATTTATCTAAATACATGTATAAAATATATATATATATATTTGACAGACTAGAAGTATTCATAAAATATTCATTTCGATTATGTAAAAGAGCATTTAAATTATTTACATTTTGTATTATTTTTTGTTATTTTAAATTTAAGTGTCTGCTGCACATAATTATTTCCTTTTTTATTTGTATTACTATTAATATTATGTAGCATATTTTTTTTATATAAATTTGACTAGATATACATATATAGCTTCACTTCTTTTAACATATATACTTGTGAGACTTTTTGTTTTTGTATTGTTTTTTTGTTTGCATCACTCGTCTCTAAATCGGCATTAATATATATACATATATATATATATATATATATATATGTACATGTGAGTGTAAATGTGTGTATGTTTATATAGGACAGAGCTTCTATCTCAAAAGATCATATACATATTGCCACACATCAAACATTTCAGTAAGTTATTCATCTTCTACAACTCTGTGTGAAAAGTTTTTGGAATTTTTCAGTGTTTTTTTTATTGGGTCAGGTACAAAAAGGAATTGTTTTTTTTTGTGTATTTTATCTTGTTTTTTGTATTTTTGCATACATATTTTAGCTATGGCTTAAAGTCAATTTTTATTTTTTTATTATTGCCTTGGATGGATCATGGATACCATCAAAACAGAAAAAAAATATATGGGAAACAAACAAAATAAATTTTTGAAAATATTATATAAGACCGACCAGATAACAAATATATATATATATATATATATATATATAGATTTATTTGTATATCTACATAATGAATATATATTATACAGGTAGAAGACCCAATCTTTTCTTACCTCTTTTAAAAATAGCATTACAATTATTAAATGTGTTCATCTAATTTTACCGCATTTTAAATATAAAATTGAAATTGTAGAATTTTATTTTTCACATTGAGCGCCATTTAATGACCAGAGAAATTATTAAAAAAAAAATAATATTTAAAATTAACTTTTTGACAGAAAGTAATTTAAAAAAATTTTCATTTAAAATGATTTAAAATAGATTTTTTCGCTAAATTTTTAACGCCCTTATTATTCAGAAAATATATATGTCTGCTTTTTCATTTCTTAGTTCATTTAAAAATTTAGCAGAATTATTACGCCTTTTCAGGGTGTTTTTTAAATGGAACTTGAACGCCATTTTATGACCAGAAGAACTAATTTACAAAAAATATATTTAAAATGATTTATAATGAACTGTAGATAGGTCAACCGAAGTCGAGAAAACTTCTCGATCTTTCGGCAAGGTTTTAATGTGGAAATTATGACCGGTAGCTAAAGTCGAGTTGTAAATTGCACAAGCCAACAGAATCCATTTAAAAATATAGATAAATATAAAAAATATAATAAATTAACAAATAAATAAATAAAAAATTCATTTAAATATATATATATAGAAATAAATAAAAGAACAGAACTACACTAATACACTCGACTTTGTTTTCAACTCGCAACCAGCTAGAACGTTTGAAATATTCAAAACCCTAAGTGAGGACTAAATATTGAGTTTTCCAATTTTGTTCAATAAAATTTTAAGGTGTTTTGTAATGTATCCCTAATAAAGCTTAAGGTATATATAAACCAGGGTGTCAATCCTGAAAAGAACTGATTTTTATGTTTCGGTTCCCATTGTGTATTTTTCGGAATTGCTTATGAGGCAAAACTTAAAAAATGTTGTTTAGGTTAATGATAAGAGCTCGCGAAATTGTTATATTTTGTTTTACATTTAGTTTTTGAGAGGACATAACTGAAATGAAACACTGATAAATCACGTTTATCGCATTGTTAACCCTTGTGGATTTTGTGTACATCAAAAGATTTAATTTAATATATTTTGATGGCAATTATCGGAAACGGAAATTGTAAATTGTGAGAAAAAAAGATGAATACGTTAATCATTTTATATGTAATGCCGATTTCAAATTTAGTTATTAACGCCTAATAATAATCAGTACCGGTTTAACACATCTATTGGTATTGGTACCTAACGGTACTGATGCAATCATTGCGAGAGAAAATTGAAAAAAAATGGAAAAACCGCACTGAAAAGTATTTTATTTTTTCATAATAAAATTAAATTGTTTTTCCGGTTTTTAACCGAATCGCGAAAAAAGTAAAAGCCGAACCGATGTTTTTTATTAATGGTATTTTGTTTAACCTTACTTTTCGGGGTTTAATTAAAGTATTGTAGTTAAAGCTCATTGAATCCTTAATAATTAAATCCGAAACACGAAAAAAATTAAGTTGGAACTGAACCGCAACATTTCTTAATTTATTATAATAATGGGATATTTTCTAACAGGGATTACGGTACCGGTACCGATTTGAAACCCTACCGGTTGTAATTGAATTATTTAATTTCACTGTGGGATTCTTTTAATATTTTGAACCGAATGGCGAACATTTTTTTGTTAAAAATAGGATATTCTTTTTGCAGACTTTAAGTTAGTTTACGGCTCAGTTTCGGCATTTGAGACCCTGCTATTATTTCCGTGTTTTAATTAAAGTATCCAAATGAAATGAAATCTCAGTGAACCAACGAATCATGCTCAACAATTTTCAAAGTGGGATCCTTGTAATACTTTAAGCCGAACCTCATCGCGCCCAACTTTGAGGTATTAATACCATTGCTATCTAGGATGGTATCCACATCGACAACCTGGCCATTGAAGTACTCAATGCAGTCGGAGACAGCGATATTATCATCCGAATGTTGACCCACAAAACTGTGCGATGGCCAACAATCTCCGCTCGGCAATGAATTCGAATCCTGATTGTGATCCGAATCCATATCTGACTGGGAATTTGTCTGTCTGTCTGCCGTATCCAGATTAAGCTTGAGACGGTTTCTCAAACGCTGCCGCAATGGACGCTCTGCTCTGAAATTATCATCTGAATCGGTCTGACTGTGACTTACATTATGATTATGATCATGATTATGATTATAAGTGTGAGTGAGAGGTTGTTGCTGTTTGTGTTGCTCTCTTGGGTATTTGCCATTATGTCACAACATATCATCGTGCTCATCGCCATCCACGAGGAAATCATGATGCTCCAGTTCCAAGTCCATATCGCCATCATCATCAAAATTCCCCAATGGGGACATTGCCGTCGTATGCAAGCTGTTTCCATAATGCTGTCCATGTTGTCCACTATTGCTCTCTCTATCTCGTTCTCTCTCATCCTGTTCGTCCTGCGGGTGCTCCTGGCGATTGTGTGCATGATGCTGGGCATTTTTGGTATCATCATCGCGCCATTTGTCCATCGATCGTCGACGTGCATTCATAAAGAAGTTACCCACTGTGGTTGGCTCAAGGCCCAACTGGCGGGCAATTGTCACCTGCATCTCCTTCGAGGGTCTCTTTGTCTCCTATATATATAAATTCAACATTAATAAATTAGTACTCATTTCATGGCTGAGGTGTAGAAATCACCCGAAAAATCGACCTACATTTGGCATACAAAATTAGTATTAAATCATTAAGAATATTCTCGCAGTAAAAATATTTAATTAATTCGTGAAAAATATTCTAGCAGCAACAATATTTATTTAAAAGCATTATCAAATTAAACATGAGGAATTCTCATTTATTTAATTTATGAGCAGAAAAATTATAACTTCCTAAAGGCAACGGTACAAAAAATAGCTATACAACCATTAAAAATAGCAACAAGAGCAATAAAAATATAATTTTAAATATCAAATGGAACTTAATTTAATTAATTTAATTTATGACCACAGAAATTAATTTAAATATATTTATGTTAAAAATAATTTATTCTGAATATATAAGTATTAAAAGTAATTTAATTTGCATATTTGCTATATATAATTCGCAAGATTTGTCTTGCTAAAATCAGCGTATTTCTCTTCTTAATTCCTGGGGGAAAATATAAGAAAAAATATTTCTAATTTCTTGGGTGATTTTGGGCATTTTCTCTTCCCAGAAGCAGAGGAGATTTAGGCAAGAAATCTTTTCTTAAATATTTTATTGTTATTTCTAAAACCAGCACATTTTGCCAGTTTTCAAGGCGATTTTTTTGTTGTCTTTTACTAATCATGCTTACCTTAAAAATAGCCTGTAATGTCCTTCGCTGCAGATCGGTGAAGACTAATCGTGGCTTTTTCGGCTGCGGCATTTGTTCCATGTGCGGCTCCTCCTTGCGACGACAATTGGAGCCGGCGACAACTCCAGAACCACCAGAGGTATTCAACATGTCTGCAGAAAAGGGAAAAGAATTATTTAGATTACGTCATTTATTTATTTATTATTTCTTTTTAATATAAATTTATAATTTATTTATAAATAAATATAAAATATATATTTTTTTTTATATATAATAAAAAATAATTATATATATATTTATATATAAATATATAAATAAAAATTAAAATAGTTAAATTTAATTTAAAATATATATATATATATTTACAAGATGTCTGGGTGTATTCTGCAATTGTTAATGCAAAATTAGTGCAGCATTTTATTGTTTTTTTTATTGTAATCATTACATTGCTAGGATTTCTTAGGAGTACAGCGCTTAGGTCATGACACGATGACAGAGTTTATATCGCTGTATGGAGGTAATAATATTTATTTTGCATAGATTCCAAATTGCTTTGGATGAATCGGATACTCAATAACCCTATCCAGAATCGGACATAATATTAGGAAAGATGAATACTACCTTGTTATTTCATTTGGATAGCCCCAAGAAATCAGGCAGAATTAAGAATAATCTATATTTTTTCACATGAATGAATATAATAAAGGAATAATTAACAAAGAGAAAGCTACACATTCTTCAAACATTGTCAAATTATGTCTGTAACCCTATTTTAATCGTGAATTATATTATTATTTAATATGATTGCAAATGTATGTCATAGAAAGGTTAGTAAATGCTTTAGACGCTCATTAACAGATCTTTGAGAGTTGATTTTATTTATATATAAAAAACATCATTTAACTTAAGCCATGCCTAAATGGATTCACTTCTAGATTAATACTAAAATTATTTGTTTAATATTATTTTGATTTAACGCAAATTAAAAAAGATTTAAGCATTTGAAATGAGTTATTCTATTCATATAATAAGAGCGAAAAGGAAACTATGTATTTCACGGAACTGCGGAACTAGTGATCCGAAAAGCCAGAATTTGACACTACATCGAGCATAGACTGCTGCCAAAATGCTTCGGCAGGTTTATTGAAAACTTCTAAATTATCTTAAAGCTATCTACAATTGTTCTTATCCTACTTAGCACATTATCTAGGTACATATTTACTGCTGCAAATGCGTGTAGTCTCATTAGCCTATCAGTTCGGAGAACTCTTATCGCGGAAAGTTTTATTACGGTCACGATTGGTACGTACGTGTCTGTTCCCCTCTTTCCCAATCTTCTTGATAAGAGTGCTCCTTGGTAATCTTACCATTTTAAGATTGAACAGAAACTATACGAAACTATGTATTCACCTCTATATTAAATCTAAATTAATTTTGTTCTTCTAATATTTACACGTCCTTCATCTTATACTATTTTTAGATAAACGTAAAATAACAAATATTAAAGAGATAAAAATTAAATTTATTTAAATAAAAATAGTAGATTTCACTCACCATTCTCAGCAATACTCGAGACGTGCGCAGCATCCGCATTTGTTGCGCTGTTGCCCAACACTGTCGCAGCAGTTGCTGTGGCTCCAGTCGCAGCAGCCGTTGCATAACCAACACTAGTCATAGCACTACCAGCAGCAATCCCAACACTGATGCCACTTGCTGGCCGTTGTGGAATTTGAGCGGCAGCCATGCGCAGCGCTGACATGCGTTGAAATTCGGGTTCCTGGAGCCATTTGAACATGCGCCTGAACGTTTCACGGCCGGACTTCAGTTTCGACCAGGGCTTAGGGTTGCGCAACAGATCCGAGAGAGTGCCCTGTGACCGACAGAGTACTCGCTGTGCAAAGATGGCCTGTGGAATGCTATAACGCTTCAGTTCCGCCGATATGCGTTGAGCCAGCTCCTTGGTATTAATCTCCTCGAGGTCTGAGGAACGATTCGAAGCGGAACTGGTTGAGCTTAGAGCCGGTACTGCTGACTTGGGAGACAGCTTGGGTTGCTGAGAGGGTTGCTCCTGGGGAAAGCCATTTTGTTGATGATGCTGGGACTGATTTAGATTGCAGACATTGGAATTACTATTTGTGGGCAGGCAATCATTTGATTGATGTTGTTGTCGCTGACACATCTCCTCCAAGCTGACACCTAGCGAGCTGCTGGCAGCCTCTCCAGACGGTAGAGGAGGAGGAGGAGGAGGTGTCGGCGTTAAGGAGACCACAACTGGTAGATCCACAGCTAAATTGGTCACCGAACCATTCATGTGCGGCAATGTGACGACAGAGCCCGGTGAATGCAGTGACATTGACACTACCGAGCCCGCTGAGTGTGGGCTCAGTGTAGGGCTGTGTTGCAAACGCAACTGTGAACTGCTGCGACCGCCTGTCGTGTTCATTAGCTCGTGTTCGTGTTGAGGCGGGCCATAAGAGGATTCATAGTCGCTGACAACAACGCCGTCGGTTAGACCACTACTGGGCGAGAGGCAAAGCACCTGTTTCTGCAGCACTACTGGCACCAGTTGCCCAACCGATTTGTGCGGTGATATTGCCGTACCGGCAACCGGTGATGACAACGAGGCGACCGTTGAATTGTGTCCATGTAAATCACAAGCACCCACAACCAAGCCAGACAATCCATGCGTGGGCGAGGTGGTGCTGGCATAATTATGCGGCGGCGTTGAGATGAGTGAAGGTAGCTTATCATAGCTGGCATAAGGCAGTCCGCCCAAACTCAAACCGTGATGATGTTGATGATGCTGATGCTGTTGATGATGATGCTGATGATGATGCTGATGATGATGTCCAGTTTCAATGGGCAGCGGTAAACTGGTAAAGGTACCACAATCATTACTAGCAACATCCGTTGAATTATTTAGACGAACCGTTGCGGCTACTACACTGTTGCTGCTGCTATTAACACTACCGGCTACATTTGAGCTGGAGTTGGAAATGTGACCCGTATACGCAAATTTATCGGACATTGTTGAAATGGGCGGTAGCGGTTGTATTGGCGTCAAAGTGGCATACGATGTGGGACTATAAATCGGTTCTGATATGCGATTGTTATTGTTGTTGGTATTGCTGGTAGTGCTGTGTGTACTGCTGTTATTATTGCTGTTGACGGCTGTTAGCGTTTGATAGGTGCTCTGCTCTGTGGGACTGAGTAAATGTGCACCGGCATCGCGCTCATCTTCGTCGTCATCGTCATCGATATCGTTATCGTTATCATCATCATCGGGCAGCGTGGGCACTATAACCGATAGTTCCTCGCGTTGATTGAGCAGGTGCAAGCGACGCGAGTGGGTAGCGGTAGTGGTAGGATTATGGTGAGTATGGCTTTGATGATGATGGTGAAGTAATTCCGTTCCATATTGCTGTTGATGCTGCGTCTGCTGCTGCTGCTGCTGTTGCTGTTGCTGCTGCTGCTGCTGCTGCTGCTGCTGATGATGATGATGATGATGATGATGATGATGTTGATGTTGAGCCTGTTCCTGTAGTTGCTGTTGATGATGCTGATTCAGAGTGACCTCCTCAACTCCCACCCCACCTCCCCTGGCGATTCCCCCTTCATCCTCGGACAACTCATCGATCACATTCAAATTGGATAAATCTCTGCGATTATTTCCCCGCTCCACAATGACCAATTTATGCTCCTGCTTGACGGCTATGATCTGAGTATTGGTTAAGCCATCCAAACTGAGATCGGAGCCCACGAAATCGACGGGACTGTTGCGTTGATGCATTGTGGGTAGCAGCGAGGACATTTGTATTGTTCTACTCCCTGCCTGTTGTGACATCAATTGATAATTGCTGTGACCCAATTCATCGATGACCATCACCACAGATGGAGACTCTTGCTCCTCCTCCAACTCATGCTCCTCCTCTTCCAGTTCCTGCTCCTCCTCCTCCTCCAGATCCTCTGGCTCCTCATCTTCTTCGATTAATCGATTGCTGCGAGTGCGATTTGTGTTCCCAATTAGCGTTTGCATCGCAGAGGCTTTCAAGTATTTAATGCCCTTCTCGTGCAATTCACTCGGTTCGCATTCGGATTCGCTTTCAGGATTGCCTGGTTGCCCAATGAAATCACTCGATTCCACAACCAGCTGCTGGCCGAAGGTTTGTGCATCAATAATCTCGTTCATCGATTCCATGCCACATCAGTTTACAGCTTGAATCGCAAATATATATATATAATCCAAGTTCAACAAATAAGTCAGCTGAGCGATTAACTGTAATTAGAAAAAGAAAGAGAGAGTATATCAGATCAGGAACAGATATAGATATACACATAGATATAGATATATTAAAAATATATATTTACTATCTAAATCTATATGTATTATCTATATCTATTTAAGTATTTGTTATTTTTTTAATATATGTTTTTAGTGTTAAATTTTTTTTTTTTTTATTGTAATTTAGTATTTTACCACTTAAACTTTTTTGTGGTTATTGACTTTAGTTGAAATATGTTTATTTTTATATATATCTATATCTATATCTATATGAAATCTGCTCTACTGTCTATTTGGCAATGATGTCTTTTTTAAATATATCTTATACGAAGTATCCTCTTAAGGAAAAAATAAATCCTACAATCCAACGGGTAAACTTATCTTCTTTATATTCTTTCTCATTCGTTATCTATCTTTTGGGCACAAGTTGGCACATTGATGAATAAATTAGTGAATTATCTTGGCATAACACCTTGTGTATAACTCATTATAAGAATGGAGTTGTATATGTAATTTGTATGAGTGCATTTTTTAATATTAATTTTTATTTCTTTGGTCACATATTTTAAATGATGAAATGATTAATTTATTCATCGAACTTAATCCTGCCGCAGCTCCTCTTGAATAAGCCATATTACTAACCATTGAATTTAATTTTTAGTATTATATTAATTTTCAATATCAGTTGTATTAACCAAAAATTGTATTTTTATTAAATGAATGAATTTAAGCTTGACACAAAACCTTATGAATAAGTCATAATTAAACTATTCAATCGAATTTTTATTCTAATATTTATTTACAAACCAAAAATATCTCAAAAGAGGAGATTATATTCAATTAATATTGTTGCATTTACTGCAAAAGGTATGTTTTATAATACACACATATATATGTGTGTATATATATATATATTTATATATTTACATACATATGGATGTGTGTGTGTATTTGTTTCTTATTTGTTGTCAGTTAACTTGGCAGAGTTTTGTTTTCGTCGTTAGCTGTTGCCATCGTCGCCAGGCCTTAAGGGTTGATTTCCACCAAAAAAAACAAGTATATATATATATATGTATATATATATATATATATATACATATCTATATATATATATATATAGGTGTGTGCTTGTGTGTGTGTGTTGGTGTGTGTATGCATATATATATCAGAATGCATGTTTATGCTTATACCCTCTCCAATAAATATATATATATTTATTTAGCTAAAATTAAATAAAATAGTCAGTTACAATTATCGATAGCTTTCGATAATACAGCTCGATCGACATTTCAGAGTAATGATTAATTTACAGGGTAACTGCCATTCGGTCAACAATTGTGCACTTTTCTATGTGTACGTGTGTGTTGGTGTGTATAAAAATGGGGTTCTTGGGGTTGTTTTTCCACATTCGAAATATTTTCCACAATATTCGCAAAAAAAAGTATAAATTATTACCTCTTCAAATTTGTTTGAATGCACTTTGGCTACATTTTTGCTTGTGTTTTATAAATATTATATATTATGTTATTCTTATGATATATTACTTTATTTTTTGTTGTTGTTTAATTGCACTTATACAACAAAATAAAATGGTTTAATGCCATTCTTATTTTTAACGCACTTTTGGCCAAATTTTAAATACAATTTGTTATTTTGTGGACCTTTTTTTTTGATGCTTAAAACTTTTAGTTATATTTCAATCACACATATATACGTAAGTTTGAGTGTGTGTATGTGTGTGTGTGTATGTGTAAAAACTTTATTATTATGTGAGCGACGACGACTAGGGACCGACGAGCGCCCGCGTTCCGCAAAAGTTTCGGCCCAAACGCAGAATATACCCAATTTTGAACTGAAACTGTGAGCAGCCGAAGCCAAACACGAACACAAAAAACGAGCACATACACGAACAAAGTTTCCACACATCTCTTTAACCCTGATGAGCGAGCAAAACGACCGTTAACCCTCCCCCTGCCCATCCCCTGCACCACGTCCCTCCCTTGCTCACAGCAACCCAACCACCCCATTTGAGACTTTTAGAGCTACCACATTGTTTTACTCTTGGATAGATAGCAGTTAGTTCAGTGTTGTCACACAATATCGACACAAAAAAATACAAAAATACAAAAACCAAAAATCTCTTGAATTTAATTAGAAATAAAATTTAATGTAAAACTTAAATTTCGCATTTATAAAAGTTAGTCAGAGTTGCTATACAATATAAATATTAATTTATTTAATTTTAACTAAAGTTGGTCGACATATAAAAATATAAAAACAAAGAAATAGGTTGACTTAAACACAAATAAAATGTAATATTACGAACAAATAAAAAATATTTGATATTCTTATAAGATTTTTATGTTTTCTGGGGTATATAAATATATATCAATATAAATATTGTGTACACACTTATAGCTAAAATATTTAAAAACGATTTGAACATTTTTATTTTTTAGCTAATTTATATAAAACGACGAGCATTTTTATTATTATTTATACATTTATTTATAATAAAAATAAAATCGAGCATCGCATTTTTAATTATTTTTTAGCATAATAATTTCTTATTGATGTGGCAACGTCAACGCCAACCCTCTCGCACAAGATAAGAGAGAGAGAGAGAGAGAGAGAGAGAGAGGGAGCATGCGCTCTTCATATCTGTACTTTTTATGTGTTTTGCATCTCACGCTTTGCGTTTACTTTTCCTTTTGCTTTGCTCATTTAATTTACCGCAATGTGAACAGAAGAAGCACAGCCAGAGTTGTTGGCAATATGCAAATGTATGTGTGTATGCATGTGTGTGTGTGCTGAGATGGTTAGATTACATTTGTTGGTCAGAACATTTTTGGTCATATCCCCAAAGGACCTATGCGCATGTCTCATTCCGAATTATACAACGGAGTCAAAAAAAAGAGAGAACGTTGCAGTCGGGCGGAAACGACTGCGAAATACTTTGATACAATAAGTAAAACCAACTGAAAACAGGTAGCAAAGAACAGGGTGGGTGTAGACAAGAAATACCAATTTTTGAAGGAGATTTTTAGTAACCTACCGTCTAAGTTTGCCTTTAAATAGGCTTTGTAACCTTTTTGGGCGAAAGTGGGCAATTATGAAGAGGGTTTCTATAAATTTCCCTTCCAATTTAGGTAACTGTAACTCGTAAATTGCGGGAGATATAGGCTTTTATCGTTTTCGGGGGCGAGAGTGGGTATTGCCTAAAATTTCTTTTCGATCTCTTAGTGGAGTTACCAGTAATATGCTATCAATATTTGGTGACTCTAGCTTACAAATTGTGGAAGATATGCGCTTTTCAGATTTCTAGGTCCGAACGGTGTGAACGTGGTCTGAAAATATGCCGATCTTTGAAGGAGGTTACCAGCAAGTTACATTCTGATGTTCTTATCTTTTGTGTTTGTGGGAGTTATGCGGTCTTATCGACTTACACGATCCTAAATATCTTCTTTGGCGATTACGGGCGCAGGTGTGGGCGTGGCTATATAAATTGCTTATCGGTTCTTAAAGGCAGCTACCAGTAATATATCTACCAAATTTGACGGCCCTTACTGAAAACTGCGGGCTGCGTAGGTGTACGTGGAATATGCCGATCTTTGAAAGACTTCGCCTACAACCTACTAACCAAATTTGTCGAATGCAGACTTAGAATCTTAGGAGATATGTGGCTTTATGAAGGTATCCGAATTAATTAAACATTTTTATTTTAATTTATTTTATTTAATTTTTATTTTTCAATCCTTCTTTTCAAATTTGTGCATTGTTTTTAGTGAACTTTAAATAAATAATTAAACAATGCAATCGGAATATAATTTTCCTTTTATTCGAAAACAAATTTTCGAAATTATCGAAACTATTTTGCAATTTGTAAAATTAATTGTGCCACAAAATGTTGCATACTTCAGCGACTCAATGAATTTACCGCGCAGTGCCAGCAATGCTTTCTTATGTTGACTATCCGCCAATCAGATCGCAGAACAAAAAGCTCAATACAAACATGCGCCTTTGTTATCGACATGAGTTATCGATAAAAACCATACACACCCGGCCGATAAATTTGAAAAATCGATAAGTCGATCAAATCATACTCCATACCACAATTTTAATGCTAGAGTCCTTAGAAACCTTCAAAATATGAATAATATATTCTGCCCGTTCTTAACATTAAAAAATTTAAAATAGCAATTACAATTTCATGAGCTATAATCGGCAAATTTTAAAATAATAAATAATATCAAAAGCTACCAAAATTATATTGAACATATTTATAAAAATATATATACAAATTATAAAATATCTTATACAATTCTATAGCTACCAGAGTTACCTAATATTGGAAAATATAATTTAAACGAAATTTCTTCGAATATTGGTTGAAGGAAATGTGTTTTGTTTGGTTTTGATTTAAAATATATACCTCTGATATATATACCCATTTGTGAAAAGATATGACTCAGATTTCTGAACGACATTTACTAACAACTATTTTACAGCAAATTACAATTGATTTGATCAGTGATTGACTTTAACTTACAGTTACTCATAAATGAAGAACATTCGTACTTATTTTAAATATTAGTTGTGCTCATTTAAGCTTGTGCTAGAGAGATATAAGATTATATTAAATTGCATTCGACTTAAGCAAAATGAACTTTAATATACACAATTTTTGGTGTGCTATGTATAGCCGGACATATATATTTATATATGTATTTTTTATATACTTGTATATGTATATATGTTTTTTTTTAGCCAAGTGTCTGCCAACAACAACCTAAAAACTTGGACTTTGTATTTATTTTTTAATTGTTTGTCTTTATATATATACTTATACTTTTTTTAACTGACTTTTATTATACATAGGGCATTTATCGCATTTATAGCATTTGACCCATTGTAACGAGTGATTAGTTGGTAGTTTTTTTTAGAAGGTTTTTGCTAGTAGTATGTTGGACCTATTTTTGTATATTGATTTAAAAACTTGAACAACTTTTCTGTCTTATTTACTTAGGTACTATATTTGTAGACACTTTATCTGATCCAGCTGGGCTGCGACTACCTGACGATCGAAACTTGAAGCGCGATTTATTTTTATTTGTGGAATATTTTATAACGGTATTTAAGCACATCTGTGGCGCTTCATCGGGTATTCAAGTACATTTGAGCTTTCAAAACGGTTATTTCTTAATCATTCTAGCAACGTTTTTAAGATATGAATTTACATTGAACTTGGCAAATAACAAACTATTTTTAAATATATATATTGAATCAATATCATCACAATTCGCACATTCATTCTTAATATTTAGTTTACCCTTGTAGAAGGTATTTAAATTTTGCAAATCCAAAATAAAATCATCAAATATGATATTTAGAAGACTTATACAACAAATTCTTACTTTCTGATTTAATAATGCAAATATATTCTTAATCAGCAACAGTAGTGGATTTTTTGCCTACTTTTAAAGCAATCCTAATGAATGTTTGTTTGTTCAATTTGTTACAAAAATATGCAGATTAAACTCGCAAATTAGGCAAAAATTAATAATATTCTTCTGCGGACAACAATATCATATGGCTGCCATAATCGGTCAATAGATGAGTTTTAAGTTGAGGGATCGAGAGAGGCTTTGATACAAATATCTGCCTTTCTTATACAATAAGCTACACATCTTTTGAATATTAAGTTAACAGCCGGACCTCAAAAAAGCATTATATAAAATATGTTTGTTTCTAACAAAAAATACAACAAAATATTTCAATTAAAATAAATAAACGACGAAATTGATTTTTTTTAAGACACATTATAGTTTTAGCGAAATTCTGCGCTACATTTTTTAAATGTTAACTCCGCTCTACAAGGGCATTTAACCTTAGGCGTGCCTATGATTCTTCTATCTTCGTTCTTTTTTTTATCTGGTTACTTATACATATTTCGACATATTTCCAAGTTATTTATTCTTGTTCTATTATAGAAGATATTTTTTGGTTGTGGCGATTAATATGTACACTCCAAACCCATTTTAATTCGTCCTTCGAGCATTTTTCTGAAGCTTTTTATACTTTTTGAAAACGCAATTTATTTAGCTATAATGATTAATTTAAGATCTAAATAGTATTTATACTAAAAATACCAAAAATGAAATTTTGAAGTCATACCAAAAACTATTTTATTCCAATTAGAGCTTTTAAACAATATAATATCAATAAAAGTTTGTTTGATTTTCCGTGGTGTTAATAAAATCATTTAAGTTTGTGGCTGTTAGGGAGTTCAAAAATTCCTCACTTTTTAACAAATTTTGTGAATTACGAAAGCAAATTCCGAGAAGTATTGTAAGAGAAAGTTGATAAATTAAAATCAAAACTGTTGGACAATTTGATTTTCTTTTAATGTTCGATGCACGAAGTTTTATCGATTTGTCTTGCATTTTTAGCGATCGTAAACTTTTTTTTAGATTTCAATATAATCATTCTTACAATTCTTATAAAAATATGGCACAGGCCGAAGCAATTTCATCATTTATATATATTCTTGATAGTAATCATTGTTCTTCATCTTCGTCTTTCTGTTCATCATCGGTGTTACTTATCTAAAAATTTAAATATGCTTTAAAGCCTTAACAACTTTTGGTGCCTTAAGCGCTAATAAATTTCAAGATATGCCAACAATGTATATATATATAAATAAAATAATAAGTTAAAACTGTATAAATAAACTGTAAATACCGAAATCTCTGCCAGAGTTTTAATACTTTTCGAACCAGAATCGGAATTGGAACCTACGTTTGTTTCGTTTTGGCGCCCTGATTAAAATCGGCCATCGGCATAAGCTCTTCATAAGCACTCAGAAAAAATAATCGGTCTGAAAAGTAAACTCTGATTTTTAGAAAGACACAAATCCAATTTTGGAAGTTTACTTGCTGAATAATAAGGTGCTGAATACTAAGCCAATTTATAAAATTCAATGTTATTTTTATGTTCTGTGCATATAAAATATCGCTACTCTCACAAAAAATGTCTTCCAGGAAGTCTTTTTTGAACTTGTAAGTTTGAGGAACTTATGAATACGTTTTAGAAGTGTAAGTAGATTCTTAAAAATAAGTTAAAAATAAACAAAACATAAATTTATTCAACATTTTCAACCAATTTAAATTTAACTAAAAATAAAATTAAAATATTGAATTTTATTAAGAAGCACAAAATTAAAAATAAATAAACGATTGCAAAACTAATGCTTGGTTTTCTCATTCCTAGGAAAAAATTAAGTGTTGCTTGTCATTTTTTCATTACTATATATTAATTTTATGTTCGTTGCGGCAATCAAGAATATATACACATGCCTATTAAATATATTTTACGAGCTTTCAAAGATCGTTCTTTGCTTATCCCCCGATCTAAACGGAGGATGTTGCATTTCTTCCACTGTCGATGGTCAAACTGGAGGCACGCATGCTGAGCGAGGCGAGCGATAAATTGCTGCGATAAACTGCCTTCGGGGAGTCATTTGCAGTTAGGAGGAGAGCTGTGCTATTTATGCTCGGCATAGATTTATCCCTCAGACTGTTGCTGCAGAAGACGGTCGAACCATTCGCCGATCGCGAGGCCAAAGGAGCTGGCAGTGGCAACAAACTCTCCGAGTTCAGCGATATAATTCCATCCATAGGCAATCCATTGGCATTTGGAGTCATTGTCGCCATACTTTCCCCATCGAAATTCTCATTTTCGTTCTCATGTGAAGCGACGCTGCTCTCATTGCCACACAGATGCAGGCGGGAGCTTAGCAATTTATTGCAAGCGGGGCAAGAGCGTGTGGCAATATTTTTATCACGACGCCGGAAGATCTCGTGAGCACATCTGAAAAAAGACACACACAAAAAAAAACAGCTGTTAAACATATACTAGTTTTATTGACAAAAACATTTTCCAAAAATATATATAAGTGCAACAGAAAAAATGTGTTTTAAATCTCAGAAAGAAGATGAGCCAAAATTTGTTAAATTAACTAACGGTTAGCAGTTGAAAATCCTGCACTTTACTTACTTTCTTAAAATTAAATTTTATGAATTTATAAGCTATCTGAAATATTTTAATATATTACAACTTAAAATACTAATGTTTAACAACAATAATATAAATAACAAAAGAAAGTATATACAAATCTGTGCACATATATAAAAGAGCTCTGGAATTTACAAAAATCTACCATCATCAAATCTAATCGTCATATTAATATATTATAATATTATTATATTGTCATAATATTATATTATTAGATTATTATATTACTATATTATATATACTATATAATAATACCAAGAGAGAACGTTGCAGTCGGGCGTAACCGACTGCGAAATACTTTGATACTATACGTAATGCCAGCTGATAACAGGTAGCAAAGAACAGGGTGGGTGTAGCCAAGAAATACTGCTAGTTACCGTCCTTCGAAGTTTGGTAACAGTAGCTTTTAAATTATGGGAGACATAGGATATTGAATATTTTGGGCGTCGGGAGAGAGCGTGGATTAAAAGTATTATGGAAAAGGTTTCTAATAATCTTCCTGCCAATTTTGGTAACTGTAGCTTTTAAACTTCTGGAAATTTTGGACACGGGTGTGGGCGTGGCCCATTTTCGTTTTTGGGGCGGAAGTGGGCGTGGTCCAAAATTTGTTGAACTAGCAATATTACCAGCAATATACCCTTTAAATTTAGTGACTCTAGCTTTCAAACTGTGTGAGATATGTGTTCTTATCCATTGGGCGTGGCCATTCAATTTTTTATCGATCTCTTATGGGAGTTACCAATAACATACTTCAGATTTCGAGGGCCGAAGTTCCTGGGGGTGGCGGGTGTGAGAGTGGTTTGAAAATGCCGATCTTTGAAGGCCGTTACCAGCAAGTTACCTTCTCACTTTGATGACTCTATCTTTAATATTATGGATATGAGCCAATTTATCGATTTAAACTTTCCGAAATATCGTAATTGTCGAAAAAGGACTTATACAAATTTGTTATTAAAAACTTAAAGGTAATATAGTAAAATTTTAAATTTAAAACTTTTAGGGTCAAGCAAGAAAAATTGGATGCTTTTCAGGGTTTCAGTTTGATTTTTTTGCTGAGTGTATAATGATTTTTATGCCTTTTTTCCCACATCTTTTTGTTCCATTAATACTTAAGTCTTGAGTTATTTGTCTGTCTATTAATTCTGCAGTCGTGATTAGGTTTTTTTTTTTTTACTTACCTGGCATGTAGAATGTGGGCACATGGTAGTGCCTCTAGGCTGGCTGGTTGCAGCCCAAAGACCTCGCCACATGCCCCACAATTAAGGCCGAGGGCCGCATTCGTTTGATCTGCCAATCGAAGATGAGTATTGCACTGATCCTCATCGCCCAAAGCCCGATAAATGAGTGCCAGGCGACTTCTTATTTTTCGCACCAGCAGCTAAAATATACAAATAAATAAAAAACTATAAGATATTTCTGACTTTTGAAAAGATTATAGGTAAAGTACCTTCGCTCCAATCGAGCTGGCCACCTCCAGTAGTCGCGTATTAAATTCTAAGGGTCTGCAATTGCAGATCTTACTCTGGAGTCTCAATGTCTCCAAGCATCGGGCAGCTCCATCCATCGCCTCCATTTGGGCCATGCGATCCCCCAAAGTGGCTGAAGTGCCCATCGCCTGCTCATACTGACGAAATGCTCTCTGGAAATAGAAATTTTCAATTATCTTAGACTTAAATAATTTAAGAGAGGAGTGCTAAGTTTAGAGAAGAATTTATAATTTATCAGACCACACAGAAACAATAAAAAAATTAGAAATTAAATTGAAAAATAATAAATATTTACGAGATTTATGTCGGTATTTGTATTACTTAATTATATATTTATAATATTTGGAGTTATTTTAATGTAAATGCAACGTGCAAATAAAACCAATCAGACCAACAAAAAAAGATGTAATTATAAATGAATTAGTAATTATTGAGATATTTCTGAATTTCAACTTACATAAATTATGCTAACACTAATTTAGTAATTTAATTATTAAATTACATAATTCATTTAAAATCAAGTAATTATTAATTACTTATTAGTGGGACATTTTTAAATATCTACTTACATCAATAATACTTATACTAATTTCACAATAAAGTAATTATTAATTAATTAGTATTTATTGAGAAATACATATAATCAACAATACTAATAGTTTTTAATTATTATTATTAGTAATTATTAAGACATTTTTGAATTTCAACTTATATCTCAATAATACTAAAACTAATTTGGAAATAAAGTAATTACTAACTATTTAAAAATTGTGAAACTTTAAATTAATTAATAAAGTAATTACTAATTAATTTATATTTACTGAAAATTTTTTAAATTTAATATTAAAATTAATTATTAGTAAAATAATTATTAATTTATAATAATTGTGACATTTTTAAATTTCTGCATACATCAATATCCATTTTCTTCCGATAAATATCGCCCATGACGCGAATGCTCCTTGTGTAAGTGGCCTGATCTCCGGAGATCAGTGATAGTCTAGTCGCTTCCTAGAGAAAGACAGAAATAGAGACAGAGAGCGAGAGAGATAGAGCAGAGATGACCTACCATGCAATAGTCATGGGCATCACCGAGATCGCCCTGCTTGCGCAACGAGGCCGCCATTCGCAGCAGGGCCGCCCTGTGATGACAGGAGTTAAGATCGCCCAGTTGCAGGGATCTGGACAGATCATAGGCCTTCGAGGCATACGTGGCGCTCTTATCATTATCCTGCAACCGACCAAAGAGCTCCGAGAGTGCCACATAAACCTGCAACTCCAGCGAAGGATCCCCAATTGCCGTGGCTATTTTATGAGCCCCCTGCAAACCCTCCAACGCCCTCGAGAATCCGCCCATTTCCAGATAGACGCGGGCCACCGTCAAGTGAACCAATCCACTCCGGCACTTGGTTCCCGACTCATTGTACAACGAGTGCCGGGCATAGGCCAAAGCCCGCTCCAGTCCCCCCAGGCTCGCATGAGCACGACTCAGATTCAAATAGGTCTCCGCACGCATATTGGGGGAATCGAGCTCCTCCGATATGCCCAACTGCTGGTGCCCGAAGTCAATCGCATCCCGATACTTGCCCCAGTCCATGTGTGCCTGGTACAAGTAACCTAGCAGCTGGAAACAATCCTCTCGGCGACAGGTGCCCTTCAAGGCACTACGCCAGGTCCGCACGGCGGCAGTTTGATTGTGTTGCTCGTAGAGTCGCAAGCCTCGCTCAATCTGGAATGGGTTATCGATAGGTCAGAGGTTAGCTGGTTATTGCGAGAGATGTCTATTGACCTGTTTCCACTACTTATTTTTTGTTATTTATTTATTTAATATCAACTAATATAAGTCGAAAAAAAAATACAAAACGTAAAAAATATATAAGCTTGAAAGTTGAATTGAATATTTCAATTTAAATTTAAAAAATATATAGTAATATTTACAGGATTTTGGGGGAGTATTTAAGTACAATGACTTGAATTAAATGAAGGTGGCTTTTCAGTGCCCACAGCACCAAAAATATTATTAAACTTTTCAATTAACTACGGATTGAATAGGTCAAGTGTAAAGTTAGACGATGAATAGGAAGATTGAGACAAAAAGAATTCAGCGAACAGATGAGCTGATCAGGCTTATCATTCTTTGCTTTAACGTTTACATATTCACAAAGTTATAGATCCTGCCTGGGTGAAGAAGAAGTTTGGGGCAGGGTTACAAACTGCTTCAACGAGCAAGGAGGCAGTGGTGGATGTTCCCACCACATCGGACACTCCCGCTAGAAGCACGCCGATTTGAAGGACCCTGCGGAGGACGAGGAGCTGGCGGAGGTGACGCTCTGCCTACATCTGAGGGGATGAGGACATCCTAATGTCCTCACAGGAGCTGGCAGAGGAGAAGTTGACGTCGTTATGACGAGCAGCGGTGACGAGTGCAATTCCAGGCCCCAATCGCCATGTCAGCCGGAGCCCATCCTTTAGCAGATGACAAGAGTCATCAATACCGGACTGGCTCACATAAAGATCCATCACACTAAGTCTGCCTCGGCGGTCTTAGCAAGGGTGCTTACAGGAGCCATGGGTGTATGAAGGCATTAAAGGCCTGTAAACTCCCGACTCAAAGGTAATTTGGGATAGATCCAGCACCCAGAGCGTAGTGAGGAAGAGCATTAACTATACTATCCTTTCAGAATTCCTCACTAGAGATTGCGTTCCAATAATGGTGCACTGGAAACGCGGTCTCTATGGTAATAGCGTTGGCGTACTTCGCAGCAGACGGGGCCTGCCCACCACCAGAAATAGAGGACCTGCTAGAGTAATGCAGGACGGAGAAGATGCCGATGTTAATTGGATGAGATGCCAATGCGCAACACGCAATATGGGGCAGCAGCGATACCAACACGAGGGGTGAGTACCTCGCAGATCTTATATTTAAATATAATCTAGAACTTGGAAATGTCGGATCTATACCGAAATTCGTAACTAGAGGCAGGGAGGAGATCTTAGACATCACCCTGGTCAGTCGGTCTCTAAAGCCTCACCTTAGGGACTGGCATGTCTCACCAGGGGAATCTTTGTCTGACCACAGGGAAGAAAAACACCACCAACCCAAAGCTGGTGGACTTTGCTGAAGCACAGTCCGCTACATCTAACGCAGCATGCATATAGAGTAGGCAGGTCAACGAACATAGCCCTTCACCAGCTGCAGCGCACTTTAAGTGCGGCAGTTGATAATAAGGAAGTAGCAATATGCGCCTTCTTAGATCATCACATGATGCGGTCAAGGCCATCCTCTAGAGGAGGGGATACTTGCACTGTTGCGGTCTAGACAAGCCACCGCATCAGCGCATGACAGCACAGCAACACTAAGTTGACAGTAGGTTAAACTTTGGCACCCTTGTACAAAATACGAAATCAAAGCATCGTATCATGGCCGGGAAATCATGGGATATATCCGCAAAGATAATAAGATGGCTGTACCTAAAGGAAGTAAGGCCCATGCTAACCTACGGAGTCATAACATGTGGGAAAGGGCACGGTTGAGCTCCGTGCAAAAACAGCTGTAAAAACTGCAGAGAATGGCTGGCGTATGCATGACAGGGGCAATGCGCACCTGTCCAACAATGACCTTGGAAGCTATAATGGAGCTCACTACACTTCACCATACCATAAGGCCCCAACAGAAAGCAACGCTTCTAAGGATGTCAGCAGAAGGAGTTGGGGACAATCACATTCTAAGCCATAGCGATGCCCAACTTCTTTCAGATGAACTTCCCCTAATAATGCATCCTAGGTATGAAATGGTAGCCGAATACATATTCGAGCGAAATTTCAAAGTTCATATGAGCAACAAGAGGGACTGGACGAAATTAGGTGAAGTCCACCCTATGAAACCGCACACCATAAAATGGCACACCGATGAATCACTCACCAATCAGGGCATAGGCCATGGAGTGGTGGGCCCTCGGATATCCTACAATGAATCCCTGGGGACACCAGCACATTCCAAGCTGAGATGCATCCATCCTTTCCGATAGTCTACCAGCAATTATAGCGTTTATTGGGGGTCGAAAATAAAATCAAAAGTAATCCATGAAGTACGATCCAAGCTTGAAAAACTGAGGACACACAACAGGCTTACCCTAAGATGGGTTCCGGGCCACGAGGACATAGAACGAAGCGGCTGATGAGCAAGCGAGATTGGGGGCAGAAAGACCCCTAACAAGGCGCGAATCGTTTTTTGGCATAGGAAGACACACAACACGGCTGCAACTTAGAGACAAAGAGAGACAGAGGCGACAACAAAGCAGCAATATCCATGGGGAAGAACAGGCTTAGAATACTCGTCGGTCTATTGACAGGACATTGTTGACTAAGAAGTCACCTAACCAAGTTAGGTATTTATAGCAGCGATACATGCAGGTTTTATGAAAGCGAGGAGGAGTTCTGAATGCACATCCTGGCAGAATGCGTCCCCTGGGCCGGGAAAAGATGAAGCATCCAAGGGATGCATGGCATGAGATCCAAAGACATAGTAGCCCTCAACCCAACAACGATTCTAGCATTCGTGGAGAAGCTGGGGTTGATGGATGAGTTATTGGCTCAGAAGGGGCACAATAGATCTGACAGATAGGAGTGCAGGCACTTCAATTTATTAAATGGCTCGTTTTTTAAATGTTATTATAGAATCACGAGTTAAGAGCAATAAATGTTGATCTAGCAATCAAATGACGAGTGTAGAGAACTGAAAAATGAGTTTAAGGTTGTATAAATTAATATAATAAAAAAACAATTAAATAATAAAATAATATCCATATTGGTTATCAATCAATCAGCGCCAAATATGTATTCAGTTTAAAAAAATCTACAATCTTCTCAGTTGTCAAAATATTTAGTATTTATATATATAAATACACAATATAGTTCTGACCTTTTTTTTTGCAATATACTGACGCAGGCTTCGTTGACATGCCCAGAAGCAACTGATAACGGTATTGAATTGGCCGGAACGGGCGAGACCACGGCGTACCCACAACGAACGGGATCCAACATCGCCATCGGGACTCGAACCGTAGCCAGCAATTCTCGAGTAATTCTCGTCCACCTGGCACATATCTGTTCATGATGTAAATATTATAATTTCTTGGATTAAGTTGACTTCAGCTATGACAGACCATTTGAATTATCCAGCAAATAACGCGATCCGTCCGGTGATGCCAACAAATGTGTGACTGATAAATTCTGACATGGCCTTATGCTGAAAAAAATAACAACAATAATAATAAAAACAGTTCTGGTCCTTAACCAACCTAAGCAGGTCCTTCGAGGCAATGCTCTCCCATGACATGGCTGCTTCTTATTTGGATTCCACTGACGCTGTTTCTCTGTATAAATAAAATACATAATTAAATTAAAAATAAAAATTCATATTTAATATTAATAATAAAAAAAAATTAATAAAATGTCAAATTTATTATTTATTTAACGCTGACAAATTTCAGTTGACAATTCAATTAAATACATAATATTTTAATATTATGCATTTATTTAATGTCGATGCATAAACCTAAGTTAAATTAAAAAAAAGAATTTCAGTTATATTATTTATTTAATGTGGATCAATATATGTCGACACAGAATTATGCAAAATTATTAAATATTATATATAATATTTATTTTTTAGGTATTTATTAAATGAAGACTAATAAAATGTAATAAATAAATAATAATTAGATAATTTATCAGATCAAAAACAGGAAGAAACTATTTATATTTTCTGTGTCGATTTTAAATAAATAAAATAATTTTATTCCCGAGTCAAGAAGCTTAAAATGTATAAGTCATACATTTTCAACCAATAAAAAAGTAATGGTTGTGTAAAATTAATTAGTATTTACAAGTATTTAAAATCCATTCAAAACTAAACTAAAATAAATTATTTGCATTTTCTGTGATGACTGTTCTTAGTACTCTACATTAAAGAAAAAATAAAGTAAAATGTATAAACAAAAAGTCTGCTGTATTCAATGAAAATCTCAAAAATGATTTGAATAATTTTGCTGTACTGCATAATTTAAAATTTAGTTTTAAAAAAATATTGCGGATATTTTAATACATTTGGAACGCCAAAATGTCTAAATTTATTATTGATGAGCGAACAAAAACGCAATTTGAGAAGGAATGAAGAAAAGAAATGCGGACCTTGAGCAAATTGTTGGCGTTGTGTTGAGATTTAATACACGTGACCTTGCCCGATTCACACCCAGATTTACTCAGCTTCACAAACGAATGCACTTTTCTTGCACTTTTCCTCGCTTTTTAACGCTCTTCTGCGCTTTTCCTGCTGGTCGCGAGTAACTGATTGATTTCACAGCTGCGCTCTTATCAATAAACTTAATTATTAACTCACTAACATAATAATATATATATATATATATACATATATATATATATATATTATTAGTATGTTACTTTGATTATTATTTATTATTTTTCTGTTATTTTTATTTGCTTGATTCTATTTGACTGTGAACACAATGGGTTAAAGTTGACACTCCTGAATACTTACTGAGGGTTGCCCTTACTTTCTGTCTATCTCTCTGTCTCTCTGGATGGATGCTGAGCCCCCAAAATTAGAGTTGACATCTGCCCTCTTTTTTCTATTTTTTAGGGTTGCCAGCATTGTGTGAAGTTTAGGGTTCGCAAGCGGAACCAGTTCACGCTATAAATTTTGAATGTTTTGCGGTTCTTTTTTGAAATATGAAAAGTCCATAAAACATACAATATAAAAAAACTTTTAGGAAGCAAACAATAAATTAATAATATATCAAAAAAAAAGTATTGACTGCACAAGTTACTGAGTTTACATTTGAAAATATTTGAATTTATATTTAATTGAATGTTTCAACTGTTTAAATATATTATGTATATACATGTTATAAACCATTTATAATTTATTATAATAATATGTATTATAATTTTATTTATTTAATTAGGATACTCAAAATGCAATTTATAAAAATCAAACTTACAAAATTAAATAAATTGAAATAAATAACTGCTTCCGTTTCTGGATATCAATGCATTTCGATTTTCGATAGCAATAAATGCCACAATTTTAAAGGCAGAATCTTTTAGTTAACACACAATCAACTCATCACCACCGTTTCAGAAATTACAATTTTAAAGACAGAATCTTCTAATTAATCCATAATATGCATATGTATATTATTGATCAAGTGCCCAAATTTCATCAAGATCGGATTAGTAACACCCAGGGTCGAAAATACATTCTCATATTGATCGCATTTCTATCAGCAGCCGCAAGCATTTTCTTAATCCATATAAATATGCGTGTGCATGTTTGAGAAAGGGATGGCAAGATAATTGACGCAGTGCAATGTTTGTGTGTATCTGTCTCACCCCGTTACCTACGATAGCCTGTATGTAAATGCATGCGTTTGTCACCAGCCCGTTAGGATCAGTTCGGACTTGTGAATAAAAACATGCGTTGCATTCGTTTTTTTTTCTCTTCAGTGCTTGCTAAAATAAATGACTGCACTTGCAGACCTGCTCTCATTTGGGTGTAAAACTTTTTAAAGGGAAATTTCCAATAAAACTATAATACGTTTAACAGCTGGGTTCTGGGTATACCGTAGTCGAGTGAGCTCGACTAGCTCTCTTACTTGTTATTCATATTCAGGGTATAAAACCGAATTATTTACATGACATACTGATCAACGGCGAACATATTTGACATCAAGAAAGTTGGATCGTTGCAACGTCGTTTGATGGCAACCGTACTCTGATTGGTCGGAGTTGCTTCTTCTTCCACTTCTGCCTGTTGCGTCATACTTGGGCACGGCTATGGAAGTGCTGGAAGTATCTGTCACTTTTATTACAAATGATAAATGCATACTTCTTGTAAATTCAAATTTGTTTTTATTTGCATTGATACATTGTTCATTTCTCCACTCTTGCTTTCGTTTTCGTTTTTTTTTTTGTTTTCTTCTTTTTCATACATACACATGCAGTTACATTTTCATTTCATTTCATTTTGTTTTATTTCGATTCGTTTTGAATGCATTTTGTCTGTTACTTATTTTACCCCTTAAGTGGTACATTTTATAGATATAAATTTGCTGTGCTACAATTAAAAACTACAATTTAGTCCTTCTTCCAAATCCCTTCCTCTTTTTCATCTTCTTGCCTACATTTTTATGCCTTCTTATATCTTTTTTTAATACGTTTTTATACCATTTTTCTTGTGTTGCATTCATTCATTAATGAGAAACATATACTTATGTACATATATATGCATGTATATGTATATATGTATTACACATTTATTATTTTTAGTGTGACTGTGTGTGTCTATGGATTGGTGTATTGTATTCATGCATCACGTATAATTATTACACCCTACTACATGCATGCAGGGGGGCCAGTTACAATTTGTTTGTGTGTGTGTCTGTGTGTGTGCCTGTGTGTGTGTACGTGTGACTTATCGGCGGTTCTCTTTTATTTATACGACACGAGTTAGGAGTGAAGGTGGGGGGAGTAAATTAGTTTTCTGTACATATGAAAATTGCAAAACAGAAACGGAAGACGCACAGCTGGAATGTGCGCATGTATGTATGTCTTCAGTTTCGCCAAAAATAATAGCACCACTACAACATTTTTGCTTACGAATACAGAAAAACTAAACAAATAAAACTACTTTTGCAATTTTTACAAATGTTAATTTTTAATATAATGTTTATTACTGCGATTTAAATTCTTTTCAACAAGTAAAAAGTGCTAAAAAGTAGCAGAAAAATATAACATCATAAAAATCGTTTCTTTATTTACAATTTCCATTTTCATAATTATAAGTGCAAATTTGCAAAATGTGGCTATTATTTTCATTGCTCATTTTCCGTCTCTTTCATAAAATTTTATTCTTTAATTTGAATTTTAATTCAATTCAAATCAGTTGAAAACGTTGAAAAAAATTAAGTTTTTTTCCTTCTCCTTATTTAAAGTCTTCAAATTCTAAAAGCGTATTTTTCAATTTAAAAGAAACGTTTCTTGCAAGAGCTATTATTTTTGTCGCAACTGTATTGTTACATGTGTCTGCGTTATGTATGTATACACGCTGGATGGCATTACAAAAAGAGATCGTAAAATACATGGAAGGTAAAGGCTGGAAAGCATTCTAATGGAATCTGTTTATTTTTTCTCTATATGTGTAGATTAAATCAAATTTTTTTAATTGAAATGATATTTTACAAATACTTGTTGAGGCATGACAGACATGTATGACAGAAGCGTATGACGGACGTGTGTTACGAATTATTACATGGTTGTGGCTTCAGACATACTTGACATGTATGATAGACTTTCTTGTCTATATGAACAATGTGTGAATAAAATAAATTTGAAAATCTTGCTGACCAAAATAAATTGAAATTCAAACTAATAATAAACAAACAGTTGTTGAGGCTTGAGGTGTGACAGATATGTATGACGGAAATGCATGACTGACATGTATGAGAGACATGCATGACAGACATATATGACAAGCTGAACAACGGTGAACTGTTTTCTGTTGTTGTATTAAGAAACTATTTAGAGCTTGAGAGTATATATGTATGTATGTATATGATTGTTTCTATGTATTTGTATTTGTATTTGTATTTGTATTTGTATTTATATTTGTATTTGTATTTATTGTATTTTATTGTAAGCGTAATCCTAATCATCTCAATCTGTGTGTGTGAAATGTGTGTATGTAAAAACTTCCAATTGCAACTATATGAGTGAGAGAGTGATAGTGAGTGAGTGAGAGACAGATAGAGTGCTTAAGCTTTGCATTATGTTAAATTATTGCGGGTGCTTTTTTTATTTGGAGTTCTATTTCCGATTCTTGCTACGGTTTGTCGCATTGTTATAAATTCGGTTTAGTTTTTAAGTTATTTGTTGTTTTATTTCTTATATATTTTTTTTTTTGGGTTTGATAAAGTGCATTAAAAGTCAAAAAATAGTTTTTTTAAGCTGAACATGAAAATGTGGCCCATGGTGTAGTTAGAAAAACTGATCACGGTTGTGAAAGCTATGGCAGCTGGAAATTGGATCCTGACATGTGCTGTGAAAGCAGAGCAAAAAATATGATTATCTTTTGCACTTATAAAATAGCATAAGCAATTTAATTAATAATTTTTATGGAATATTGAAATAGCTGCCCGACACATGCTTGCTAGCTATGTGTCAGGCAGCAGCGCATTTGCCATCTCTCTTGCACACATTATATAGCATAGGAAATGTTGGTAATAAATTATATATAAGGCGCGCAGTTTATAAATAGCAACTGTGTCACCCTGTATAACTAACACCATGATGTGAGTGTGTCTATGTGTGTGCGTGTGTATTGTTTTTTTTTTTCCGCTTTAAGTACATTGGAAAATGGAGAGAAAAAATACTGTTAAACTCAAAAAAATTACTGTTATTAATTAATTAATTAACGGGATTGAAAACTAAACATTATTTTTTCAGTGTTCAAATTTTTGCGAATTGAATTTTGTATTTTGCATAAGAAAATTTACTTCATAAATGTCGTGTGTAAATATTTGTTCAGTTTGCAATGATGTATGATCGTATGATGTATGATGATGTATTATGAATGGAGCAAATGCTGCTGCACCAATACATGATATACACATTTAACTTGTATTATTATTATTATTACTATTATTATTATTATTACTATTATTATTAAATATACAATCATTATAACGTTTCACCTAAAATTTGTTTTTCTTGTGTTTTTTTTCCTATTTTTTTTATTTTTGTTTTCGTTTATTTTTTAGGATAATTTCTCATGGTACTTCTACTAAATATATAGATATATATATATATTTGAGATATATATACTGCTTGGTTCATTTACAAAAGTAAAATTACAAAAAAAGTGTAAACTAAAAAACTACGTAAACAAAAACAAAAAAAGCATCAGAACGTAAAACTTACAGTTGAGTTCTTTGAATTTCACCTTTCCCATATTCGAAATACTTATGACGAATATATATAAATATATATATATATATATATATATATATATATATAAATTGTAAACTTTAAATGCTAAATGTTAAATGCTATATGTTAAATGTAAATGCTAAGTGTAAATGTTAAGTGTAAATGTTGAATGCAAATGTTAAATGTTAATTAACATTATTACATACATAGGTTCCACATTTAACATTTACTTGTTCGGCTGTGTATGTGTGTCTGTGTGTGAGTGTGTTGGTGTGTGTGTGAGGGATACAGATAATGCTCTCTCTATTTTTAGCTTATCGGCTAAATTCCTACACGAGTTCTATATAAACACGTACACTAATACATAATACATATATATGTAGATTATTATTTTTTTTTGTATCAGTCAAAACTGTCATCGTACAAGGCAATTTTTTAATAGCTGTACGAGAAGTATGTGTGTGTGTGTAACGTGAGTTTGCCTTTTGAGTTGAAGATAAATATATATCCATATCCAATATACATATATATATTAATATAACTTTCTTTCTCATTTTGTTATATATATTGTTGGACTGAATAAATGTGTATATATATATAAATAAATAAACCTATATATATATATATAACTGACAGAGTTTTGATGTCAAGTTCAATTTAATGGTATAATTTAAATAAATATTTTTTTCAAGTCCAATTTTTATATCGTTGTTTTATATATATATGATTTGGACTGTACAAGTTTATTTAAAAAAAAAAACATATATATTAATTTTTATATATGTTTTTTTTTAAGCTGCTGCAAAAAGTTGTTTGAATTTTGGTCTTGGAATACTTTTTTGACAAACAAGTTTCAACAGCTTGATTTGAAATATTTTTAGGCAAAGTCAGTTAGCAGTTAAAACTAATAATCGGTCTTTTCTTTTTTAAGTGTTAAGTGTATTAAGTCTATATATATATACCTATATATAGTCTGTACATATATATATATACATATATATATAGATATATATATATATATTTATCGCTATAAACTATGTTTTAATGCGCTTGAAAATTTTTCCATTTGTTTACTTATTTATTCTATTTCACCTTTCTCCTTCTTTTCTACTAATCTCGCTTGTTTCTCTTACTTATATGCTTTTTCATTTTCTTTTTTTAATTTGGCTCGATTTGAATCGTTCCGTTTGAGAAAATACATAAATTAATCGCCACATTTATGTTATGGCTGTTTTTCTCTTTTTAAAACGAGGCAGGCATAATTCACCGATAATTAAATGTGATCATTACAATGATCCAGTTCCACTTCCATTTGCACAGATGACTCCGTTCCGTGCCGCTGTTGTAGGTGAGTTCTTCATTTTTGACCACCTCATTCGGATGCTTGTCGTAGCCGTGATGATCATCTGCAAAAAGCAAACCGTTTATATTAATTCGTTTTTTTAAGTTTTAAATTAAAAATCTCTAATTTCATCATCGTGGCTGGTAAAACAATGAGCCCACTACATACACACAACATAACAGGAAATTGGTTGGCATAGTTTTTTTTTTTTTTGATACGACGCGAAGATAGTTATTATTTTTTTATTAATTTACAGCAAACTTTTTTAAGTAAGTACTCAAGTGTACTTAAAAAAAACTTCATGCATTCCTAATATATTTTTTTATATTTTGTGTATTGATAAACAAAAAATTGTTCTCTTATTTTTGTTTCTATATTTGTAAGTACATTAAATAAGAAATTTTTAGATGATTTTAGCTAGCTTTTTATCTTCTGAGAACTATTGTGCGGATAGAAAGAGCTCCACAACAACAATCTTTCCTTGGGGATTGTTCAAAATAACGTTAGTGTTGGAAAGTACTTAAAAATACTTCATGCGTTACTCATATATTTTTCTGTTTACTTGTTTTAATTTAAATTATATATCATAAGATTGGCTTTATTGCTATCGGAAATCGATATGTATCGACTTTTAAGAAACGAAGGCTGTTAGCGATAATGTTGTGTGCAGGATAAACGAGAAGTAATGTGAATAATAGTCCCTCAGATCCGATCTATATCGTTTCAATTGTTGTTGCTGATCAAGAATATGTATACTTGGTGACAAAATCATTAATTTATTTAGAAAGAGGTTAGGTTATAACTATGAGCATTTATATTTCCCAAAAACTTTATCAATAGCAAGTGGATTTATGCTCTCTTTAAATAATAGATTGTTTTTAGAGTGAGATTAGAAATTTTGGGCAGGTTTTTTTTTGGGTTAATGGATGAATGCATGAATGCAAGAAAGGAATGCAAGGAGAATGCATTACTAGAAGTACTACTTACGTTTCATCTTATCAATATTGTGGGTCAATCTTACTGTCTGATTAAGTTTGGTGTTAAGTTTGCTACTTGTATTTAGATTTAGATTTGTATTTAGATTTGTGTTTGTATTAGTAGTTGTTAAAATGTTGATTGTTGAAGTTGTGTTTGGATTAGTGTCCCAGGCAGTGATTGGCCAGTTAATTGTGCTCTGAACAATATTACTGTGATTGGTGTCAACAACAACTGGCGATAGATAATGTTGTTGATATTGATGTGGATATTGATGATGATGAGTATTATTTGTGGAATTAAAGCCAATTTGATGTATGTTGTATGAATGTTTTTGGTGTTGATGTTGATGTTGATCACTATCATTTGATGATATTTTCTTACCATTCCCATTCGCATTTAGATTATTGTTGCCGGCCTGCTGCTTGTGATGCGGATGCGGCGGCGGCGGATGCGAATGTATATTTGGATTATTTTGATTTTGTTGCACATTCGTTGGCACATTATTAATCCTAATGCCCGTCTGTATATGATGATGACCCGGATACGTCAGATGTATGCCACCACGTCCCGGTGGCAGCATATTAATGCTACCATGACCAGGTGATAAAATAACTCCACCAGGTCCAGCTACTCCAACTCCACCTGTTCCAATATTATTGCCAATAATATTGGGTTGAATGGGTATGCGATTGAATTGATCAATATTTGTATTAATCGAGGTGCCCAGACCATTGATGGGCTTCAAATGAATGTTGCCAGTGTTGCCAGCGTTGACCGTGTTGACACCAATTGTATTAACGCCATTCACGTTTATATCTACATTGATAGCCGCATTATCTACGGTTCCAGTTCCCATTCCCGTACCCGTTCCGGCACCACCCGTATTTTCAATGATCGTTGTCGTTTCCATTGTTTTGTTCTTCTCCTCGGCGGCGCAGCACACTTTGAACACAACTTTCATATTATTTGTGGAACAGCGACCGCCAATGCGACGATACAAATCGTCCTTGGATGAAGTCGCTAAAATATATAAATATAAAAATATATTAACATAAATTTAGAGTTAAATTAAAGTCCAGTTACTACTCACAAATGAAGTAGTAATCATTTCCAGGAAGGAACTCTAAACCACCTGGCTGCGGTGTAAATGGCCGGAACGTAATCGTAAAAAACATTAATTTTTGGGGCTTATCACATATAGCTATTACTCGCGGATCGGCGTTCGTTATGCGACATGTTTCATATTCCACTTTCGACACATTGTAGATGATATATTTCTCCGTTTCATTCTCAAAGGCGCCCGGCTCGTAAACGGGACAAATTATGTGCACCTGATCGAATTCAAACGCCAAATTGCCCTTGTTCACGTCTATAATGTGATCCGTATTATCAATCCGAAATCTGCAAACGATATACAGAAAAAAAAAATATATCATCTATATAAAATAAATACAAATCTTTTGTTTTGCATGTAAATGCATAATTCCTTTTTCTACTTTTAAGATTTCTATTTTTCATATAAGCAATTTCTTTTAGTATTTTTTTAAGAAGCTTTAATTTACTTACTTCAATAATTTTAATATGATCATAAGAGGTTCATTACGTCGGTAACACATTTTGTGAGCCAGTTTCTTGAGCCTTATCATTATCATTTCAATATTTATGCTTATATAAGAATTAAATTCGCAAATTTGAAATATACATAACTAGATAAAATATTCATCAATAGAGCCCTATTAAAATATAAAAATTCAAATTGCTATAGCCAATTTCACTGCATTACTAATCTATAATTTATGCATTTATTTATTTTAATAAATAAATTCCAGTCTATTATCATTAAAGTTTTTTGCTCGGATTGGTTTTTTATGGGTATTCTCAATCTTTGTCATAAATTTGATTACCCCCAACTTTGGTATATTCTTAAATTTAAATAACTTAGTAACTTAAATTTTATATAATTATTTTAAGCTTTTTTAAAAATTGTGGACTATTTACATTAAATAAATTAATTAATAAGAAAAATAGAAATAATATTTTTTTCTTGGTAATTTTAGTAATAATTGTCTAATATATTTTCACGATATCAACTTTCGAACTATTGTTGGTAAGCAACGAAGGTTTCCCGACTAAATTAATACATTATGGATATCGATTGAGAATTATCCATAGTCATTATTGATAAACATCGATGGATTGCCTACTCTCAATGGTTACGACTCCATATTTCACTATTGATAACTTGACACGAGCGAAGAATAATAAAAATATATAACTCCTAGCAATAGAATCTAAAACTATTATGCCACAAATTTATAAATTATTTATTTATTTCTACTACTTTATTTATTTTCTTATCGGCTCAGAATTTGTTCACCAAATCGTATATACATTATTAATAGAGCAGATATCCAGGTTACAGGGTATCTACCAGTTGAGAACTTTCTGAGCTGAGACCACTGCTAACTTTTACAGGAGCGGAGAGAGAGGAGCGGAGAGAGAGGAGAGAAGAGAGTAGAGAGAAGAGAGGGAAGTCATTTCAGTGGAAACATCTCTGAGCTGAACAAAGAGGAGCGCTACGCATTTCAACAAGTTATAATCCATGCCCAGCCCAAACCTCCCCTCTTGGACTTGGTATATGGGAGAATGTATAGCAAAAAAAACCTTGTTTATTTATTTTTACAAATGTTTGACTTTAAGAGAAGTGAAGCTGAAGCTGAAGTTGCGTTTGCATAACGTTGGCTCTATGAAAGCGCTACAGTTCGCGACAGCTATACTAGCAGATACCATGTTAAATATATAAAATCGATTAATAGCCTAATTCCAGACTGACCTACAGTAGGTAAATTATACCAAATATTTAAAAATTTATTTATTTTTAATTTATTTACTTACTATTTTTTTTTAATGTCGTCTAATTTTAGTGTTGTCAGAAAAATTCAAAAAGTAGGGAATTAATTGAATGAAATTTAAATTTAAATGTTTTATTTAAATTTTATTTAAAAAAAAACATATTTACTGAATTTCTGGGGGTCTTTTAAATTGGATAAACATTTGTTGCGTGAGTTTGGAAAAACACACTAACATTAATTAATATATTATAAATATATATAATGCATTTCTTTAACACCTTCGATTAGCTGTTCACCAAATCCACCCAATATATATATATATATATATATATATATGTTGTCGGAGTTATTTCATTCGGCCTGTTACACACATTTCCAGAAATTCGGAATACTCTTCTTACTCACTTTATATTTAAAACAGAACCTCAGCTACAACTCGACCAAGGATTCCCCCTCTTCTCCCCACCGCCTCCCCCTCTTCACTCTCCGTTCAACTCCCCCCTGAGGAAACCATGTAGTGGTTAACACGACGCACGCACTTATGTGTGTCTGCTGTTGCCTTCTCCTCTCCTCTTCTCTTCTGTTTTTCCTCAGTTTTCCTTGTGCCTTTTCAAGTTGTTCTTTGTTTTTTCCTCCCATTTTATTGTTGGGAGCTTTTGTAAATCAAAAATCACCCCCTAATGATGAAGTACGCATATTTTACATGTACGTAGTACTTTGGCGACACACACAAAACACACACAAAACGCACGCCTCTCCACATCTTATAAAAAAACGACTAGGGTTACAGGTAAACGTATACAGTTATATATATACATATATAGAGAGAGAGCAGCTTGAATAGTTGTCTGACTTGTTTTTTTCTTGCTACGCACATATTTATAATTTATATTATTTATATATTATGTTATTTAATTAAAGCCAGTCAAAACAAAAAAAAAAAAAACAAAGAAAAAAAGTTAAATGTATATTAAATTAAAAAAAAAAATGAATAATTTAATTTAATTCCATCTTTAACAAACATCGTTAGAAGTGGGAGCTATTAAATTTATTATGCAATAAGAATAAGTGAATAATTGGAACAACAAGATTTATTTTAATTTCGAACTGGAAGCATTTAATTTCTTTAACCCATAAACGGACACTGTGCATAAAGTTGTTCAATATTAATAGCTGAACAACGTTCATCAAATTCATGAGTTGTTTTGTGTAATTTTTCAGGTCTGTCTAAATTTGACTGCATTTAAGGCATGGCTATTAATAATAAAAAAATAAAAAATAAATAGGTTGGTTTGCATAATAAAAGAAACTAATGCTTTAAAGTTGCCAAGAGTTTTGTCTAAAAAATATTTTAAAGTACTCTTGTTCTAGATTGTTAATGTTTTGTCTAAGTTTCCCAAGTTCTTACAATGTATGTTGCACAGTTTAACATTTAAGCACCTCTGCTTTATTATTTATTTTTATTTTATTTTGTACGTGTTTTAAAATTTAATTTAATTATTCACTTTACATTTTATATTATTTAATTTGTATTTTTTTATTTGTGAACCGTCTAGATTAAAGAATTAAATTAGTAAGATAAATAAAATAAAATAGAATTTTCTCTTGTATTTTTTTTTTATAAAACACCTCGCTATTTTCAAATGTTCACATTTTCATAAATTTAGACGTGATGAAAAATGTTTGACAACTATTATTATTCACAATTTTATTATTATATAAAAATAATATTTCAATATTATAATTATATTCGAATTTTCCTGGGTTACTAGCAATAAAAACTGTGTGGTTTTGTTTTGTTTTTCTTTATTTACGACGGCTAAAGACTTCTGCATTTTGTTTTCTTTTTGATAAGCTGTTTTAATTATTATTCATTGTTTTTTTTTATAATTGTGAATATTGTTTTCTTTCTTCCCTTAAGTGGTTTAAATTATTAAAAAATCTTTGGTTTTCATTTCTTTTCATTTTTTACATCGACCTTTACAAGTAGTTTAAATTATAATTCCTTGGTTTTTGTTTTGTTTTCTTCTTTTTACAAGGGCTAAAAATTTATGATTTTTTTCATACGTTGTTTAAATGAATAAGGAGTCTTGGCTTTGATTTGGTTCACCTGTGCCTTTAGTTAATATGTTTGTTTGTTTCAATTATAGCCAACCACTCAACACTCAACAAATAATAAGAAGAAGAACACAAGCCGCTTACAAGCAATACGCATGCACTCACCTCCCTGCAACCGGACTCACCTCACCACGCATAGCAGGAAGCTTATGTAAAAAGACGCTGAGCAATTCTTCTATGCACTTCTCACTCTCTCTTTCTTATCCTCATTCTTCGTCTTCGTCTCTCTCCTTGCTCTTCCTCTGCCCAACCCCCTTCACATTAACGTTGTCCTCGCAGTAAAAGCGTTGTAGGTCGCGATGCGACTGTGACTGCTTTGAGGGTTGACATAATACATATACACACATACACACACACATAGACATGTGCGTGCGCGATTCTTTTCTGAACCCTGGACCCCAAGTGAAGTGCGTTGTTATGCGTTGCGTCGCGTTGCGTATTCCATCCACATCCATATCAGCATATACCATTGCATTAAGTCGCCGCCGCCGCTTTGGGGTACAAAATCCATGTATGTGTATGTTTGTGTGTGTGTATGTATTGTATGTTAAAATACTTTAAAATTCTTGTTATACTCGCAGGAGACTCAAAGGAAACCTTGTCGACTTCTAGCAAACTATTATTAAAGCGAGATCGTTGAAATGCTTCGAAAATATATTCATAAATTCCTTTGACTTATCAATTTAAAACATTTCTTATGAGAGTGGTGCTATTATTATTTCCGCAACTGTATATTAATATATATACATATATATATATATATACATTCAAAAATGTGTATCCTATTGCATTAATTCGCCGCTGGAGTACCCTTTATACCTGCCCATTACTGCCTGCTTTCTGTTAATTTTTCTTGTCTTTACCTTCTTTCGTGTACTTTGTAAAGATTACAATCGACTTCATCATCTGATCATTTAAGCCCTTTATTTTCATCGTTAAGATACGTCGTAAATACGTCTTGTCTCGTATTTAAAACTTTCCCATGCACTTCTTATTGGGGCTTATCTTAACTAATTCATACTATTTATTTTAGTGTGATTGCAAGATTTTACATTTAAATACGAACATAAATCTTGTACATTTTATTTTTTAAATTTTAAATATAAAGAATTATTTTTAGTTTAATTTAAAAAATAGTCTTACTATGGTTTTTTGTTACCTGTGTAAGTTTTTAAAAGAGATATGTATGGTCGCTACTCACATGCTGTTCGATGTATTCCAATGCATGTAGAAGGTCTTAGCACAGCTAGACATTGTGGACAGCAGCACGGTCTCAATGCAGATAATTGTTAGCAGAGTGACAAAGGATGTGGCGCCCAACGTGGGTAACGGTATCAACGCCAATTTGCTCCCCTTCTTCTTCAATTTATTACTCTTGCTCTGATTGTTAATATGATTATTAATTTTATTGCTTCGATTGATGCCTGGTCTATGTGATTGGATCGTCTTTATCAAGTGGAATGCATCCCGATGCATCCCGATGCGTTGTGAGCCGGCACAAATTGTAAGGGAATCGTTGTGTGTGAAATTATTATTGTTCCCCGAAAAATAACCAGAATCAGTTGTTCCTCTTTTATTTAATTTGGTCTTACTTTTACTTTTAGACTTTCGATGCATGGTTGCTGGCATTTGAGGCGCCTCCGATTTCGTTTGCTTTCGATTTCGATGATTTATTTGTTGCTGATGTTTTAGTTGCTGATGTTGTTGTTTTGGCATAAATTTATCGGTGATCGTCGGTGGAGTTGTTGTTGTTGCATTGATATTCATATTGGTATTTTGAGGCTCGTGCAAACATTGTTGCCGGAGTATTACGGTTTTGCTAGTCCAAATTTCCGGCTCCGTTTCCAAGCAACAGCTTTTAGCCAACTCTTCGCACTCTGCATTCTTCTGATCAGGAGACGTTCTCCAGACAACAGTTTTCAGGCCCAATTTTCGATCGAATGTCATTTTTTTATTTTCTTTACGTTTTCTCCAGTTATCGATTTATCGACTAATGCTGATCGCTGTGTCTGTGACTCGTTGGTGTTATCGTCTGTCCTTTCTCCTGTCGCCTGTCGTTAATGTTATTGCTGTTGATGTTGTTGCTTGCTCGTAACCAAAATAGAGGTGCGTCTGCCATCAATATGCCGATCTCTCTTCAAGTCTCTGCAATGCAATTTAAATTCATTTATTAATTAATAAATATTATTTATTAATTATTTGTTAAATAAAAAATATTTATAATTTATTATTATTCATTATTTACTATTTATTTATTATTATTTACTATTCATATTTATTAGTTAATTTAATTTATTAGCTATTATTTAATTGTATATGTATTTATAATTTATTATTATTATTATTTATTATTATTTATTGGTTAATATTTATTATTGATGTTTTATTACTAATTACTATTTATTATTTACTATTTATTATTAATTTGCATTATTTAGTATTATTTACTATTTATTTTTATTATTTATTATTACTCATTTTTATATGTTATTCCTTATTTACTACTACATTTTTATTTTATTATTGTGTGTAATTTTTATTTATTTAACCGATCGTTGACTTTCCTAATGAACAACACAAATTATTTTAATGTATTCAAAAAAAAACCTAAGTTCATAATATTAAATTAAGCTTTTCGCTCAGTACAAATGAACAGTAAACTTCAAAAACTCAAATTTAAAAGTTGGTTTTGCAAAGCCAAATTTTTTAAAATTGTAATAAATAAAAAATAAACGAAAATAATGGAAGCTGTATTGATATGACCAATCTATTTTTTACCTATTTTTTTGCAAAACATGTAATTTTTCAAAACTCTTTTCTGTATTAGTTAAATAAATAAATAGAATAAAAAAATGCTACCAAAGATGCTTTCTCTATTAGAATTATTAAACAAAGAAAAATTCAACTTTTTACAAAAATTATTTCAATTTTTAAAATGTTTTAATTGAATGAATCTAGTTAATTATTTTAATAGTAGAAAAATAAAAAAAAATTTTGCTGAAAAAAAAATTGGTGAAAAATGAATTTTAAACTTTATTAAAACACTTTCGGAGTAGAAAAAATATACAAAAAAAAAACACAAGCAGCTGTTTTACAATTATTTTCACTAAGAACATATTAGTATGATCAATATGGCAACACTGATCTCTATATGTATGTGTAGGTGTGCACATATCAAAACACAGACTGTAAAAATATATACGTATATATGTATGTATGTATATAAAACGATCTAATCATTTAGCTTCAATGAAACTTATCCTCTTTAATTATTATTATATTAATAATAATTAATAATAAATAATAATAATATTTACATTTCTTTTCGAGTTATTTCTAACATAGAAATGGATTGCACGTATTTTATTTAAGAAGAACATTTTCATTATTTTAAAGCTCAGTTGGAGAAATATATGTACATGTTAATACATACATTCATATTAAGTTTTAAAAATACATACACACACATATACGTTGTTTAAGCTCAGCTGTACATATATATATATATATATACATATATATATATATACATATATATATAGATATACATATATACACATGTAAACGTTATTTCAGCTGTATAGAAATACAAACATCCATACACACACACATGTATATATATATACGCTTTAGCTCAGCTGCATGGACAGAGTTATATATATACACATATAATTATTTTTGCTATGCACATCGAACTATTGTGAATGCCGGCGATTGTGATCTTGTATACAGGCTGCCTGTGCAAATGCAATTTTTTCTTTTTTTCATTTAAATTCAAACGAGACATTTGTAAATTTAAATGTGAAGAAACAAGTAAAACAGTTTTAAAACACAATTCACTGTTTTTAAATATATATATTTAGAAATAACCATTTTCTTGCAATAGACAAAAACAAAATCGTTGGCAAAAAAAATGCCTTGTTCAATATTCGTCAGGACTTTTATGGCTTGTTTTGGCAAGGCAAATAATATTGTTGTTGTTGCTTTGCACAGAAATTCACACAGATAGCGAGCGGGAGCGAATGCAAGAGAGGAAGAGAGTACATTCTTCTTCTCTCTTTTGCACTTTCGTCTTGCTAGAAGCAGACACAAATACATAAACATTGAGCCCGACAAATTTTCTGTATACATACACAAAAAACCCAATACAGTTAACGAAAACATGAAATGAATAAACAACGAATTGGAATAAATAAACAAATAATATTGATTTAAGTAAAAAACAATTGGCTTTGCTTTATTTTTTTGAATTTTTTTCTTTTCGTCTTAAACGCAATTTACACACACACACTGAGGCCACTTTTTATGTATACATTTTATTGGGTAATTTTTAGTGGCTTTACATTTTTTCAGCGAATCACATTTTTGTTTTATTTTTGTTTAGCATGAGCCGCCTCCGTTTCCACAGCATGTTTTCGTAATAATTTATTGAATTACGTATATATTAATGAGTAGTATTTAAAAAGAGCTATGTTTTAAGGTGTAAAAAAATAATACGAAACTGACAGTGTGGCTGCATCTCAGCAATCTATATGTATCTCAAATATTTTTCCACGGGTATTTTTCAGCTACCAGTCACAGCTGTTACATTTGTTTGTATAAATGTTACTTTAATACTATAAAAATATAAAAAATTGGGAATTTTTAAAATTTTTGTCATGCATTTTGTGTATTTATTTGTGACAATTAATTGGATTTAAATTTTATTAGATTCCCTTCTCAGCTTACATATTTCTTAGCATAAATACTATAAAAATATTCCAAAGTGCGATTTATAAAATATTTCCAATTTTATAATGATTTATTATTTAATAATTTATATTTGTTTAGTACATTCAAAAAGAGATTTGATTTTCCAGTTACTGTTACAACTAGAAAAATACTACAAATTGGAATTTGCATTCATTTTAATATATAAAATTATTTAAATATTTAGTTATATATTTGTTAGAATATATATTTGATCATAAGTATTTCTTAGCACACTAATATTCGCACATATTCATTTTTGCTAACATTAATTATTTAAAGTTATTTAGATACTGCCTTCATTAATAACTATTTATTAAGCGATATATATTTTATATGGAAATAAGGCCTCATTATTGTTTATTTACTTGTCATTGTGCCTTAAGGCGATTAAAAATATCTTCGACTTAGTAGCTTATTATTATATATATTTAGTTATAAATTATAATATATATTATATTTAATAACACAACCAACTAAAAAATCGCATATGCAAGTTAATTAAATTTCAATTGAGTGCTGTCGATTACCTGCCCATCGATACCTGCACGAGTTGTGCCCATCTATTGCACGGCTGCACACACTGGCGAACAGCTGACTGGTTGATCGACTTTGACGTTCGCCAGCTCTCGCAAAATTTCTTAGGAAAATAATGTTTAATATATTTAAGCGTTCGGTGGCTAGGGCAGGCGCCCAAATTGTCAAAACGCCAACATCGATTGCAGCAGCAGCAACAACCGGTAGCGGCATTCTTAGGTAAACAAAATAGACGTAGCCGAGACTTATATAATCAATGTGAGTACAATGCGAAGATAATAATAAAAATCATTTTATTATCTCTCAGCTCAAATCAACAACGCAATGCTGCAAAATGGTATCCCGATCCGGAATTTATTAAGCAATTCAGCGGTCCCGTTATGTATCCCGATGAAGTCACCTCGTTGTGGAAGGTGCCGCCATGGAATAGTATGTTTTTTAACGTATATATACAGTGGCTCACAGTTCAAGTGGATCAGTGTCAAAGAAAAAAAATAATTGCCTGCCATATGCTAATTATTCATTATTTTTCAAAAATTCTAAAGACCGATGTAGGTACATATATTCACCACCAATATGAATATATGACCCTAATAAACTGAGGTTTCCCCACCTGCTAGGTAGGATTATGTAAAAAAGTTGCCTATTTGTAGGGGAAATTTTATTTGGACCAAGTACATTGTGGACTCCTGGGTGCCATAAAATATTTATTTTCTGAAATGGTCAATCTGAGCTACTCAACTGTATATAACATCATTCGGCGCTTCGTCGACGCAAAGCGGATTGAGGGCAAGGGCAGAATGACACCAAACATGATTTTCTCCGAAGAGGAGGAGCGGAGGATCATCAGGAGAATATGAGAAAATTACAGGCTATCGGCTCCAAAAGTGACTCAACAGGTGCTGTATGAAATGGGGAAAAAGTGCAGTGCGAAAACTGTGTGCAGGGTTCTGCGCAAACATGACTATAATGCCCGAGTACCACGGAAGAAGCCCTTTCTAAGCGCAAAAAATAAAGCGACTCGGATGACGTTCTCCAAAACCCACTTGGACAAGGATCTGGAGTTCTGGAACACTGTTACATATGCAGATAGGTCCGAATTCAACATTTTTGGCATACTAAAGGAAAATTTGCTCCAAAGTGCCGAGAAGTTAGGAATCCGACATACTTTCCTCAACTTACCTCAAAAATGCTCTGCGGGATGAGTGGAGCAGAATCAGCCCAGAAGTTACCATGAAGTTGGTATCTTCCATGAATAATAGGTTAAGGGAAGTTGTTAAGGCTAAAAGATATAATACTAAGTATTAACATCCTTATTTAAGTTGTTGTACTCCAAATATATTATTTTATTTAGACTGGTCCAAATCAAATTTCCCCTAAAAGTAGGCTACATTTTTACATAATCCTACCTAGCAGATGGGGGAAACCTCAGTTTATTAGGGCCATATATTAATTTTGGTGGAATTTTTGAAAAATAATAAATAATTAGCTTATGGCAGGCAATTACTTTTTTTCTTTGACACTGATCCACTTGAACTGTGAGCCATTGTATATATAAAGATTTTATGTTTAGTACACAAGAATTTATGTGATGCTTAACAACATTAGGCAAAGTGGTTCCCGTTGAGAAATCGGTGCGCAATCTAACACTGAATTTTGGGCCGCAGCATCCAGCTGCTCACGGCGTGCTGCGACTCGTGCTTGAGTTGGATGGCGAGGTGAGTGTTGTGATCTATAGACAACAACAACTAACAACACACAATTTCTTGTTGCAGACGGTGATGCGTGCAGATCCCCATATTGGCCTTCTGCATCGCGGCACTGAGAAACTGATTGAGTATAAGACTTATACTCAAGCGTTGCCATATTTTGATCGCTTGGATTATGTGTCGATGATGTGCAATGAGCAGTGCTATTCACTCGCTGTGGAGAAGCTGCTCAATATTCAGGTGCCGCTGCGCGCAAAATACATTAGAAGTAGGTGCTCAAATCCAGGGGAAACCCCGAAAAAGTTTGCTCTATGAAAAAGTTTCAGGAGCAACCTTAACACCTTTTTGAAACCGTTAACCCTCAAGACCAAATTCTATCTGTAAAAAGCTGTAACTGAATTCAATGAACCAGTAACTGTCTTAACACTTAGTCGCCTTTTTGCCAGAGTCAGTCTTAACTCTCAATGAGCTAACCGGCTCCTTTAACTCTTAAAGCCTAGTTCGAAAGCGAAAGATTTTTTCGATGTGTAAACACACCAAAAAAAAAATGGTGTATGCTCTTGAAATTTTTCTTATTGATTTATGCACTGTTATATATATATTTTTCTTGATTCTAATTGAAATAGTAAATTATGAAAGAAAAACAGCTTAAATTATTAGATGATTATTAGAACTATATTTATAAAGTCCTAAAATGCGACTAAATTGCTAACTATTTCAACTAGCTGATTAATTTTTTTTACACTTTTTCGGCACTCAGCTGATCTACTGTAATCTTTTCCGATTTTTAATCTATGTTTCTTTTGCAGCATTGTTTGGCGAAATCACTCGGATTCTCAATCACATAATGGCTGTTGGCACACATGCGCTGGATGTGGGTGCATTGACTCCATTCTTCTGGCTGTTCGAGGAACGCGAAAAGATGATGGAATTTTATGAGAGAGTCTCTGGCGCGAGAATGCATGCAGCCTACATAAGACCAGGAGGAGTTTCTCTAGTAAATTAGAAATAATATCAATTTTAATACAATTAATATTAACATATCTTATGCCTTGCAGGATATGCCACTGGGTTTAATGGATGATATATACGAGTTTGCCTCCAAGTTTGCGGAACGTCTCGATGAAGTTGAGGATGTTTTAAGCACAAACCGTATTTGGGTTCAGCGCACCGAAGATATTGGAATTGTTTCCGCCGAGGAGGCGCTAAATTATGGCTTTAGTGGAGTGATGCTTCGTGGATCGGGCATCAAATGGGATCTGAGGAAACAGCAGCCATATGATGCCTATGATTTGGTTGATTTCGATGTCCCAATTGGCACCAAAGGCGATTGCTACGATCGCTATTTGTGTCGCATCGAGGAGATGCGTCAATCCCTGAGGATTATTGATCAATGCTTAAATCAAATGCCGGCTGGCGAAATTAAAACAGACGATTCCAAAGTTACGCCTCCCACTCGATCCGAAATGAAGACATCGATGGAGGCGCTCATACATCATTTTAAGCTGTTTACGCAAGGCTATCAGGTGCCACCAGGTGCAACCTACACGGCCATTGAAGCACCTAAAGGGGAATTTGGCGTCTATCTTGTCTCGGATGGTTCGAGTCGTCCTTATCGCTGCAAGATTAAGGCACCGGGTTTTGCTCATCTTGCCGCCCTGGAGAAGATTGGCAAGCAGCACATGTTGGCCGACGTGGTCGCCATCATTGGCACCCTCGATGTCGTCTTTGGCGAAATCGATCGATAGGAGATATATATATATATGTGTATGTTTATCTATCATACTTTAAACGACACTTGAGTCTGTTACTAAATTTATGAACATTGCGATGAATAAATAATAATGTGGGTACAGCACCCAACAACAAAAAAGCTTAAAGTGCCTATCCTAATAATTATTGATAACAATTTTTAATATTTGTAAATTTAATATCTCATCTCTTATCTCTTTATGATATAAAATATTCTTATCTTCATCCTTTCTAAATAATTATTGAAATAACTCCAAAAATAATCCTACTTTTTCCCTTTGCTTAATAATTATTGATATAACTCCTAAAACAATCACCATTGCTACAAATGTAACCGAAGTCGCTTAGTTTCTCAAGTTTATAATGAAAATCGCGAAAAATATAAAAGCACCCTCAGGATTAATTGTCGAGTCATTAGATCGAAAGAAATTGCAATTCATTTTATTTGTGGAACCTAAGGGGGAAAAAGGTCTGTGAGACAAAAAATTAATCAATATAACTTCCCGCCTCTACTGTCTTTATAAGTACACTTCTTCCTAGCGATTCAAATAATTTGTGTTTGGTAATATAAAGCTGACTTTGACTCTTAAAAAAAAAAAATTGATTTCAAAACTAAATAGCGAAGGTAAGTATGCGATTTAGGGTTAATTTGATTTAACTTTATTTTCATACTTCATATTCACAAATTTCTTAAAATATTTTTTTTTTTGCATAAAGAACATAATAGATTCACTGTATTCGAAATAACTGTGTGATATCTGCTTATCAATTGTTCTTGTTCTTTTTGCTGTTGTTGTTTTCCACTAATTTGTTTATATATAATTAATTAGCTTAGCAGATGAGTGTGTGTTGATTTAATTTATTTAGTTAACCTCTCTCTGGGGAGATGTTTTCAACATTTTAAGTTAACACACCAATAAGTCGCCATCGAAAACTGTAATTAATTCTTGTTCAATTTTTTTCATTGCTTTTCATACCTACCTGTGGTAAGGGGGGAGGGGTCTCCATACAATGTACAGACTTATCTCTAATACATATACTAATAAGTATATTAATTAGTGAATTTTAGTGTAGCGCACTTTTTTAATATTTCTATGTATTGGTGTATATTGTTGTTTATCATTTATCAGTAATAAATATTATTAAGTTTATCCATTTAAATAGGCTGAAATTTGATTTTAATGTAACACTTATGTTTGCATATTTTTACACATATATATATGTATATATGCATATACATATATTGTATGATGTACATACATACATACTTAGTTTTTTTTTTTTTTTTTTTTTGCTATGCATTTTGTATTAGTTCCTAATATTTTTTTATTTATTCTACGTGATCACATTGAAACTTTTGTTTTATAAACGTACTTTTTTCTGTTTTTAGTAATTATTTTTAAGACATTTTTATAATTTGTAACATATTTCTAAAAGCTTTAACAATTTTTGTAACATTCATATTTACGACGAAATTTTTTTAAGTTACATCAACCGGATATATATTTTAAATATATATATATATATATATATATGTATATATATATATATACTGTGATGAAATTTATACACTTAATTTAACTACTTTTAAGTCTACCAAGTGTTTTTGTTTTGTTTCTACAATCGATTTAACGAATAACTAATTGATGTGGCCAGGTGATCTGAACCTATCCGATCCTAGATTATCATAGTATAATTTGCACAAGCAATTTATGATAACCGCGAAGGAAAAAAAAGGATATATATATATATCGAATATATATTTTAAAATATAAAGCTGATAATAACAACTGAGTAGTATTGCACAAAATTGGTCACAATATTCACAGAGTACGAAATGAATATATATATATATATATATAGCTGATCTCAACTTTAATATAGTATATATATACATATATATATATATATACTATATATATATATATATAAATATATATATACTATATATATATATATATAAATATATATATACTATATATATATATACTATATATATATATACTATATATATATATATATAAATATATATATACTATATATATATATATATATATATATATATACATATATACTACAAAGGTACAGAGTAATATAATAACAAACAATTCCTTCTTATTCGAATTTTTATCCACAATTGCGTATTTTTTGTGTTATTTAGCTGCAAATGTTATCATCAATAATAATAATAATAACAATTCATTGCGTTGTTTAATCTAAGATTTTTGAATAGCTAAATATTTTTTGGACAAATAAAAAATAAATGTTTTTAATTAGCAATGTAAATGTGATTGGTATGAAAAATGTCCTAATACTTATATTCATCTTTAAGTATTTCAATTAAAAATTAGTGAATAGATTAAACAGAAATGTGATCTAATTTACATACATATATATATATATATATATATATGTATATATTTTTATATATGTATATTTATATATGTATATCAATAGATCTGCGCTAAATGCTAATTTCTAGTATTTTCATCAACATAAATACAAATTAAATTAAAAGCATTTCGCTTAACGCGTTTCAACAAACTATTATCGAGTTAACCAAATGGTTTTTTTTAAAATAATCACATAGGTTATTTTTTTTAGCAGCAGTTGGCATAATAATATTTACAGAATAATATCGTCAACAATAAACATTTTTCTCAGTGTTGTTTGTTCGATCGATGCAAAAATGTTTAACCGCAGAAAAAGCTTAGATTTTGTTTTTGTTGTTTGCTTTTTTTATGAGAACTCTAACATTTTTTTTTGTTTTGTTTTTATTTTTGGTTTTTCTTTGTTGCCAATTATTTGAGACTATTTGTTGTTGTCTGAAGATTATTATCGGCAGTGATTGAATCGGACGATTTCTTCATTTTGTCGCAATAATCGTTGAAAATATCTCGAAATCGTAGCCAACATTTCTCAGGTATAGTTATCGAAGTTCGAAAATTGTTCTTCACCTGTGCAAAATAAGAAAAAACATTTATTGAACTACTTAAATAATGCATGGTGTACATTCAATTGGGAAAAAATAATAGCAGAAAACATTATTTTTTGCAATTATTAAATATAATTATCGATTTTAAATATGTTTAGTATTTCTCCTATAAATTAAAGTTTGTAGTGCGCCTGGAATTCTTTTAAATATATCTTTAAAATATTTAATTTAAGGAAACAAAGTGCCAAAAAAATAATAATAAAAATTAATTATTTATTTATAATTTTGATGATTTTTAATTAAGTGCACATTTAAAACGTGCTGCTTTTTTCATTTTTTGGCTTTTTCATAAAATTCAAATTTTTAATTTAAATTTCAATTAAATTTAAATAAGCTGAAAACGTAGAATAATATTATCGTTTCTCTCTTCCTCACTTTTATAAGATGAGTATTCTTCCACTTCTAAGAACGTATTCATACAAAACCTACTAATTTAACCTTACTCTTAAACTTAAAAATTTCAAATAAGACAAGACACCTTTGCAAACATTTCTTGTGGTAATGGTGCTATTATTTTGTTCGCAACTGTACACAAATTTTTGAATTTCATACCTCACTGATGCGCATATAAACACCGCGATGGTTTTGACCGATGTCAAAGTAAAAGTTTTTATTATCCACTTTCATGTGACGTTCTTCCGGTAAATCACCCTTAAATCTGAAATATTATTTTGGAAAAAAGATTAATTGGGTAAGTTATTATGACTATATATATATATATATATATATTCCTTCCTTTTGAATACCCTTCTACAAATCAGGCTTTTATCTTAACAAATTATTTTAAATTCATACATTATATAATTTACTTTGTTTATAACATAATTTTAATTTTGTACTTTACTTTTTCATTATGTATATAATATAATTTTAATTTATTGTTCATAGTTTTTTTTTAATACTTTACCCGCCATCATTAGCGCCAAATTCCTCCAACAAATCGGTCAACGCATCCCGAAATTCAATCATGCCTTGTGCAGGCAATGCAATCTGAGATCTGGGCCCGCCTCTTGTTATTGTTTGCGAAACCTGACAATAAACTCATTATTAATAATATAATAGATACACTTCCACAAGACATGTTTTCAAATGTGTCTTTTTTAAACTGCTAAGTATATTTTTAAGGTAAAATTCGTAAGTTATTAATGAATACGTTTTTAGAAGTTTAAGATGATTCTTCCAAAAAAAAAAAAACTGAGAAAGAAAATTAAAATTAAAATATCACGTTTCATTGAACGGAAAGCCGGAAATTCATCGAAAAAATAATAGCAGCATTTTTCAAAAATCCACTTTAATTAATTATTAAAAATTTGAAATATACGAACGATTTCTATAAAGTACTATTATAATTACTTTAAATTAAAAACTATATATATTGGATACTAAACAATAAGATACTAAAATAATATATTAAAAATCCACATTTGAAAAAATTGCACAATAACTTATTTTTTTCGTTTACATTAATATTTTGTTCGCAACTGTATTATTTACTTACCCGAAGGAATCGGCCGCGCGTATTTTCTTTCAAGTCCAAATAATATCTTCTATTGTCCTTCATCATCATCTCTGATTTTAATTTACCATCTTCTGGTAAATTGTCAGTATTTGGTGGACCTGGTGTTTTTTTTTTTTTATTGAAAAATAATAATTTAAAAATAAAAATATATTAAACTATTCCTCAAATGCGTACCTAAAGAAGAATAGTAATCACTAAATGATGATAGATGGTCGCGAAACTCGGCCGCTGTCGACAGTGCTAAATATATTTGACTTCGTCGCCCATCAGCTCCGATCTGAAAATTAATTATATATATTTTATTTGATGAATTAACATTAGAAATATGGTTGAAGTTGGAAACTAATATTAATAATAATAAAATTAAATTAATAATAATAAATCAACAAAATTAATTAATTGGTTAATTTCACAAAAAAGAAAATATAAATATGAAATAAATAAAAATATATAAATTTAATAATATATAAAATTCCTACTTAAATTCATCATGCAACTTGTTATTCGTGTGAGAGCCCCCATGCTGTTCAGCTGCCTTTTTTTTTATCGATTTTTGTGATCGATAATTTAAAGCGGGATTTTAAAACGTATATCGAAAGTTTAAAGTATATTTATATATTTACCTCAGCTACTTTAATAAATCGTCCACGGCGATTTTGCTTTACGTCCAAGTAAAAACGTTTTGATTGTATTTGGAGCATTTTTGTAGCCAGCTCCTGTTCATTGACATTTCCAGCTGCAAATAAAAAATACAAATAATAATAAATACTTAGTAATAAATGAAAAAAAAATATAAAAACAATGCTGGGCAACAAAATTATTGTTCCTATTACAAACTGTACGACTGTGGAGTATAATGAATTTTAAACAACTATAATTCTTAGGACGAATCCAATTCTAAGAAATGTTTTTTATTTAAACGGTAATAATTTCATTAAGATATGGTCATACCTTTGCCAGATGATTCGAACTCGTTTCTGCTTGAAGAACCTTCCATATTACTTGCATTGTACTCTGAAAAATATTCATTAAACAAAATTTTATAATATAAAGATAAATATTTTTTGATCATGTAATAATATAATTGTAATTTATATAAAACAGAAGATAATTTGAGAATGTAAATAGGTCTTGCATCTCATACAAATATTTTTCTTATGATTTATACGCTCTTTGTAAGAAAAATAGGATATAAGACAATAAGACCCATTTACATAAGCAAAGTAGGTGTACTAAATTGGTTGCATAGTTGGATCTTGCAACCACATAAAAAGTATTTTGAATATTATCTAACAATACTTACGACTTACTTGCGACCTATATGCTCTTTATAAGAATAAGACACATTTCGTGTAAATGTGCCTCGTAGTATTTGAATATTAATTTAATATACAACCTTCCATCTAATAATATTTATATTATACACACTTTATACGAATAAGATCCATTTACACGAATAAAGTGCGTATAAAATGCTAGACCCATTTATACGGCATGATATAATATAAGAATTTAATCGTGTTAATGGGTATTTGCCACCACATGCAAATTATTTTGCTTATTATAAGCACTTACTTGATCCTGAGATACCGTCGTCCCCGCTGCCAAGATCAGACATGTCGATATGCTAACGCGAAGTACCGTTTTATTCTGTTTTTTTATAGCTTACGATATCTTTCTTGTCTGTTTTAATTCTGCTCTTTAGCTGCTTCTTCTTCAGCTGCTCTTGCCTGCACCGCGACTGACAACAGTGTAAACCCAACGTTTCGGCCGGATCACAGCTCTGCACTCTTGTTCTTCTGCCAGCTGAAAATGTTATTGTAAATAAAAAGAAGGAAACGAAGAACAGTTAGGGTTTTAGGTACATTTGTATGTATGTATGTGTGTAAGCGTATACACACATAAAAGCATAAATAAGTACATGAGAACTTTTTCCACTGAACTACTCTTTTCAAAAAACCTTGAACGCTGTACACACACATATATATATATATATCTATCATATGTATGTAAATACACACACACACATTGCTAGAGCACATATGATGTTTGGTTTATGTAATTTTATTCACACTGCTAACTCAACTGAAATGTTAATTTAACAGCACTGCTGCTGATTTTAAGAAATTTATTGGCTTATATTGATATAAATATATTTTTGCACACACACTCATAGAACAGAACAACATAAAATGGTCGTTGATTTCTTTTTTTTTTCGATTTTTAGTTAATCAGTTTGCCCATAGTTTTTGCACTTTGGGTTTTTGGTTTGCGGAATACAAGTGAATTTATTTGAATAATAAATTATGCTAGAATTTGCAAATAAAAAGAGTTACACACACGCACACACCTATACGCATACACAGTGTGACGACGACGCTCCGTTCGAAATGGCACTTTTTGCGCACTACTCACTTTCTATATAGATATCGATATATAAAGGTACTCATCGCCAGATGTTGATTTTTTGTGAGTTGTGAAGAAACGTAACGTGAAAATTATATTTAAAATACTTCTTTTTTTTTATTTGATACTCACATATAATTGTTGTCGTTAAACAAATTAAATTATTTGCAAAACACATTCAGTTTTAATGAAATATAATTATATTAGGAAAAAAATTAATCGAAATCAAATCAACTGTTGTGCAGGAATTAAAATTTTTTTGAGGCTATTTTGATATTTGCAGCTCCTATTATTAATATATATTATTGAAATGCGATATTTAATTCAATACTCTATTTTGCACTAATAATTAATTTATTGATTTATCGTTCCAGCCATGAAGCAATACTTATCAAGTGGAACGCATGGGATTTTTTCAATAATGTGAAACGCTGATATGCGGTATATAAATAAATACATGTATATAAATATAAATAAAATATTTATCGAAGCCACAATTCAAATAAATAATTATTAATCAGTATTTATATTATTCAGGAGCAACTTTCACCGAAATTCTTCAGGCAAACGATCAAAATAAAATCCACACTGTTAACTCATTGTTAGCCCGAGTGGATTCTTTGAACAGGTGTGAATGGCTGCGAATAGCTGACAATTATAAATTATGTAAAAAAATAAAATATATAGCTGAAAAAGTTAGTAATGGAATGGAAACAATGCAAAAAATGTTAATTACACAAAAATTTTAACAGCGAATAAATTGAAGCAGCTGTTTTTAGCAACAGCAATGCTGCTAATTATAATTAACCAGCCCTTAAATTACCGGCGATAAATACAGCTCAATTTCAACACCAGTTTTCGTCCAAGTCGCAGAAAAAATGTATCGATATCAAAATATAAATTGCCTCTAACAGTGTGTCCAGCATAGTGCAAATGTAAAATGGGCCAATGATAATAAAATACCAAAATAATTAAATATTATATTTTAGGAAAAATAATATTATTAATAATGCAGAATGTATACATTTTTTTCTGCTGTTTATTTTTAAATGATTCATTGTCTTATTCACATTTAGTATTTTTATTGTATTTTCTTTTCGCTGTTCGATTGCAACGCTTTTGGCATAACTGTTAAGTGCATCAATTTGTTTCAAAGCTCTGTTCACATTGTTCAGATTGGGAATGTAAAAGAGAATCCACAGTCCAACCGTACGGTCGTGTGCCGCGGACGCCTCTCTCTATATACATATATACCCATATACATATATATATATACATATATATATGTATACATGTATATACCTATATGTGTATATGTATACGTTGATACATAGATATGTATATGTATTTATGTAGTGGATGTGTAGAATGTATTTATATTTTTGCGGTCGTCGTTCGGTTCGCGTTCGTTGCACATAAAAAGAAAAGCACACCAACTTTTGGTAAAATAAAACATAAAATATGTATTTATTACAAATAAAGAAAAGTAAATTTGAATTTTCGTGGATGTGAGTGTTGTCAAAAAAGTAAATTCTGTTGTGTAACAAATATCGCAAATAAAAAATAGAAATATATATATATATATATATTTATATATATATATATATATATATGCATATCGTATGTAAAAAAAAAAATACATTTAATGTAAAGCGAAAACAAAAAAATTTGAATTTGCCGCCCAAGGTGTGAGTGCCCTACTAATAACTATAAGCATTCACTTGCGTGTATGTATGTTTTTTACATATATGTGTGGATTGTATATAATATGTCTATGCTAGATTTGTGATACAAACACACACATTCATATGCACTGCATGGATAATGCTTCCACACACGAACATATTTTTCGTGTGTATGCATTGCAAATGTTTGTATTTGTATCGGTGTTGCTAAAATGCTGTGAATAAGGAGCAGCAGCAGAGCTAAAAACCACAAAACACAAATTATAAAATATATATATGCGAATGTATATGTGTGCATGTGTGTGTGCCAATAGAATTTTATTTTCGTATTCCTTCTGCGCTCTTCGCTGCTCATACATAAAACCATTGTTCACACATGCACACACACAGTCAAATGAATTCGGTGTATGCATACATATATTTAGTTACTCGCTTGTGTGTGTGTGTGTGGCATACCTACATACATATATATGTAAATATAAATTTATATATGCATCCGTAAGTGCACAGCCACACATAAATATATATTTATGTGTATTTGTTGGGCGCCGAATTTTGTTACGAAAACACATATTATTAAATTCAACTCTTTGAGTGCTTTGCATGTGTTTGTGTGTGTGCATTGAAGTGCACTGAAATTTGTCGGTCGACTTTTTTTTTTGGTTTCTGTGTTTGTGCTTATCTTTATCTGCTAGCTAAATGCCAGACAAATTTTTTTGGACGAAAATTGCCAAAGTTGAATTCAACTAATATTTAACAATATTTATTTATTTATTGTGTTGTATTTATTAATTTAATTTTGACAAATATCAGTCTATGCAAAACAAATAAAAAACGTAGCAAATAAATTAAATGAAATTCAATATAGAAATTTAAATATAATCGTAAAACAAGAATAATAATTAACAAAATTATTTATTTTTGTCTGTGTATTTATTCTTATTTATTTGTTTACGTATTTATTGTCAACACAGAAAAATTTTTAAAAAGAGGTAGCAAACATCTTTGAAACTGCAAATTTATAGACAATTTATATAAAATTTTCCATTTTTTATTAAAGTAGATTTTAAAAAATAAAAAATTCAATAATTATTAACGTGTTGAATTTTAATTCCTAAGTAAACACAATCTTAAAAAAAAGTCTTCTCTGTTTCGGAGTCTGTGGACTTATTCCACAAACAGAATAAAAATGTTGTATGAATTTTCAGATTAGTATAAAATGTTTCACAGCAGAGATGTAAAAATGTTGCACCATCGATATTTACCGATAATGTGCATCGATTGTTTTCGATATTTCTCCATATTTTTACATACGCACTTATGCAATTCTATTTTAAAAATACAAAAATGCAAATTTTTTTAAATATTTTTCACTTAACTTTTTATTATGTTATTATTATGTCGTAATTGAAAATCCCCAGAAATTTTTTAAATTTATTTTTCATTTTCTTTTTTTAATTCAAATTTAATTTAATTATTAATTAATTTTATTTTTCATTTTCTGCGTCAATTGATATTTGACGACATTAAATAAGTGATTAAAAATAATAAAATATTAATTTTCTATGAATTTGGAATCGAACTTTTTTTCGCTGGATCGGACGACATTTTTAACCAACTTGTGGAGAGTATAGCTTTAAACATGCAAACAAAATGCATTCATAAAGATAAGGCCCTGTTTACGTATCAAAAAAGGAACCGATCAGGAAAAACTCTATTTAACAAACTGTGTAAAACACATTACAACATTTTTCATTATTTTGATTCAGAGGCAGCAAAACTGAATTTCACTCTGTTACTCTCAACCTGCTGCTCAACCCTGTCAAAATAATTATTTATTTATTTAAGAAAAATAGTAAATTGTGAGAGAACAATTATTTTTAAATTCTATGGATAATATTATTAATCTATATATTTTCATAAATTAAATAAATAAAATAGTAAATTGTGAGTTAAAAGTGATTTTAATCTTCAAGAAAAAAATAAACATTTAAAGGGCGTAGAGGCGACATAAATTAATTAATTAATTGAGCTGATCATTATTCCTCCTTAGTTGCCACATACGAAATATATTCAAATTTTTCGATTTTATTTTTTACATAACATAAATAGAGTAAGCTCATCTCGCTGTATGAAAGCAGTGTACAAGTACTGCTTGCAAGCAGTGTATTTCATACATCAGACGGCAAAACAATAAACTTAAACAGGTTTGAAACTCTTCGAAAGTGGTTTTGCCAACAAATAAGAAACAGGCATTTACCAACACACATGCATACATCTAATAAAGATATATATGTGCATTTACATGTTATGCACGTGTATATACACATACATGCATTTACTTGTTCTGGAATTTGTAGTTGTTGATTGGTCTGTGATTTGCAAATATTATTTATATATATATATATATATATACAGATTTGTATATAAGGGCATTCACTTAATTTTGTATGTGTGTGTGCCTTGAACATTTGTTAGCAGATGAACCGGTTGGGGCTACATATATATATATATATATGAACTTGTGTGTGTGTGTGTGTATAGCGAATGTGCTTTTTATACCCTGTACACACAAAAAGTGGGTTAGTTGACTTACTGAAAGTATTAAGTAACTGGCATTAATTTTTATATAAAATATAATAATATTCATTAAATTTCAGCTCCTCTGTGCGCGGCCATCTTGGCTGTTAGCTGAACTTAAATTGATACGATAAATGCACATATCGATATTTTATTAGGGGTCTGCAATGAAAATGCAAAATGACGTGATTTTAGATCAAATTAAACACGCAATTTGTAATGTAAATATACAGCTTAAATGTTTTATTCTAACTTTTTATTTAATTCGTTAATGATATGTTTGAAATTTAAACATTTAATATAATAATTAATAGTAAATTAAATAATGTAAATACAATTATAAATGTTAGTTTTCCAATTAAAATATTTAAAATAATAATTAGTTATTTTTTATTTAATTCATTAAAAAGTGATGCAATTAAAACTTTAAAGCAATTTAATCAGATCTTGTATATATATGTTATATTTGATTTGAACTCCGCTTTTGGTTCTCACGCATTTCCGTCGCAGAAAATCGAGAGACAAACTTAGTTCATTAAGCAGCTGAACAAATAAGGGTTCGATTCATAATCGAATTTTAACAGGCTTGATTAAAGGGTGCGTTCATGATCGTGTACATAAATTCTCGTTACACATGTTTCAATGCTGTTATTTACATAAGCGAGCAAAACCTTAAGAGTTCATGTTAAACAGCGATAAATTTGCCAAAATTAACTGCAAATAAATAAAATTCAAATATAAATAAAATAATATCAGTCACATTTATATAACTACTTATACGCTTACCTATGAACTGCACCTGTAATATTTATATTTATGCATAGAAAATGCTTGAGAATACTATTTGTTATATAAATTGGTTATTTCTTATCCGACTTTAATACAATTTTTATGAATTATTTATATTTTTATTTATTATTTCTATATATCTTTTGGATAGCTTAGATTGTTAATGAAATTTTTATAATTTATTTATTATTATTTCATACAGCAGTGATGCTGTAAAACTGGAATAGGGACAGAAGTTACTACAGTAAGTTTTGACTACTATAAATTGGTCCAGCAATCGATTTCGATTTATTAATCTATCTAAAACTTTAAAGCCAACGACACAAAATGTTAACAGCTTCCTTTTTGATTACCAGTGTACGTATATATACAAAAAAAAAAACGTACATAGAGGCGGCTTGTTGTTGGTCACATAGCATTAACAACGAATTTTTGGGGAATCTTCTTTTGTGCACTTCTCTCTCCCTCTCACTCACACACACACAGCAAATCGAACACAGCAGAAACATTTTTAAGTGCAAAAATTTCAACTACATACGGACATATTTAGTTATGTATGTGTGTTTGTGTTTTCGACAAAGCTAGCTTGCTTTTGTTGTACGTTTTGTGCGGTTTGCATACACAGGAATACATACATATGCATACACATATGTATTTTGTGTGTATGCATATGTGAATGTATATATATATACAGGCACTTTTTACTCTCACGCCAAGCAGAAACAGACCGCATAGGCAGTGAGGGTGAGTGAGAGAGCGTGCTAGTGGCAGAGGAGTAAAAGCACCGTTATCCATTGGCCCTCTAATGCACTATAAACAAAAATAACATTGCAATGTGAAATGTTTTTAGCATAGCCAAAATGTTAACAATTGCACGGCTTGTAAAATAATTAAAACGTAAACTTTTTTTATTTGTGCACAGTTTGCAAATAAACTCAAGCAAAGTTATATTTTTAATTGCAAATGTAAATATATTTATTTATGATATCTATATAAATAAATAATACTTAAAATTTATGCTTATTAAATTATGTTTATTTCTAATTAATAAATAAATTATATTTAATATGGTTTTCTTAAATTATGTTTATTCCAATAAAATAAAAATGAATACTATATTTTTAATTTACGCTTTTAAAATTATGTTTGCTTCTATTAATAAATAGATGATATTTAATATGTATACTTTGTCAATTATGTGTGGAAATGTATGTTGGAAAACAAAAACAATTATTGAGGGCCTTCCCTTTCTTTCATTTGTGCGAACACTTTCCATAACAACATATACTGGAATATCGCTAACGAAATTAATTCAACATTAATTATAATTGTATTTAATTAGCATATTTAAAGCTAATAATTTTGTAATAATGTATTTTTATATATAATTTATGGCTTATTTAATTTGTATGCTAAAAACATTATCGAAATAATTAAAGAAATATTTCAATTTTATGCTTTTTAAAAATTTGTTTATAAATAAATAAATAATTTTTAATTATAATTTATTATATTATTCTAGATATATTTTTATTATGTTTCTTATATTATCAAAAAAAAATTTAAAATTATGTTTTTTAGATATTAACTTTTCGTTTATTATTTTTCTTATTTTTGTTAAGTAATAACGATTACGTATATGCATATACACACATCTGTATATATATGCATGCATAAATGTTGTGTAGTGTTGTAATACACCACGTTTGACACTGACTCTCAGTGAGCGTTAACATTCGATGCAACTATTTTCATTTGCCTTCTTCGATTTGGTGTGTGTGTTTTTAGCATTGTTGCAGCTGCTGCCGCTGTTTCTGCCTCTGCTGGTGTTGTTGTTGGCTGGTTCTGTGCTTTTGGCTCTCGTCGCCGTCGTCTGACTCAATTTGCTCATCGCTTTTTGTGTGTTTCGTTCGTGACAACGAATACACACACACATGCATGCAAACATATATTTATGTCTGCCCACATACATACATAAACGTTGTTGTGTGTGTGCGTGTATTGAAATTGTATGTACTACAGTGTTTACATATGAATACACAACATACCCATATAACATATATATACATCTACAAGTATTTCTTGTAAGGCTAGGCTTTTTTTTTTGAAAAGGTTAAATGTCAACAGTCTTTTTGTTACTCGCTTCTGATACCCTGTTCAAATCGGATTTTTGACAAAAACAAATAAAATAAATAAATACATATTTATTTGCATATATATATATTAATAACGTTCAATAAATGTGTTTAATTTGTATATAAATGATCAGCTTCGCTCTATTGAAAGTAGTTTAGTTTTTAAGGAAGTGGTTCAGTTGTGCCCTTATTGGTGAACTAACGAATCCTTAATTTAGTTCGTTTCTGTTCGATAAGCAATCCTATAACACGTTGATTTATAGTTCGTTTTGCTTGGTGTTGTTTGTCAAACATGGCCTGGATTTAAAATTAAATCTAAATTTATTTATTTCATTTTTCATTTTCATTTAATTTATAAACATCCTTTTAATTTAAACACATTTCAAAATCAAAATACTTAATTTATAAAATTGAAACAAAATTTATTTACTAAACTAAAACGCTTTTTAAAATTCGTAAATTATTATTAAATTAAAACATCAAAATTTTATAAAATAAATAATAAATAAATTATTAGAGCCTTGCAATAAATGCATTGGTCCTTTTTTCTTTGTCTTCAGCGACAATAAAATAATAAATAAAATGCTGTCTACGGTTTTTTGTGAACATAGTCTTTGAACTAGAATTGAAAAACGAGCAAATCTGTTGAAAGTTATTGAAAACAGCTAAGCAAACGATCAAAGTGACTCTGGCTCAAAGAACTCAAAATGAGCCTGAAACGGTTCAAAGAATATAAGGAGCTAATGAACTAGTTCAATTGAAATATCAGAAATAAACAAAAAAGAAATGGCGATTCTTTGGCAATATAGGAAAGTAGAATAATCAGAAAACATTTTGCATAGATAAGAAGTATCAGAAAAATTGTATAAGTATATAAGTACTGTGTATATGAATAAATGTATGTATATATAATATATATATATATATATGTGCATATATATATATATATATGTGCATATATATATATATATATATATATATGCACGTATATATTGAACATGTACGCATTTTCAGTTTGTGTTAAATATACACAAATACATACAACAATAAATTGCCAATACAATACACAATACAAGCACTGTACACAAACCCATTCAAATAACTATGCTCAAAATGGCAGCAAGCAAATTCTGCAATAGCATAGAGAGCTAACGTCAGATAACGCAGTGGGCATATGTACAAAAACTAATGCACTCGCCTGTACAACTGATACCTCTCATCCACTCCCTCTATCTTCACGAGCATTTGCGTTCAGGTACAGACACACATGCTAAGGTATATATGTACCAACACACGAGCATACATTGTTTACCAGTGTGTGTGTGTATGTGTGCATAATGTACCATGTGGGTTCAGAGAAATCTGCAAAATTGCCTGTCTATTTGTATTTGTGCTGATGTTCGTTGGGGCATTCTTACCCCCTCCTCCTCCCCTTCTCGCACCACGCTCATTCGCTCTTGCTGATGCAACTACAAATATGTTTGAACGTGTGTGTGGTAAGTATGCAAATTAAAATCTTATGTGTGTGTGTTCATATGTATGTAAACTAACATATAAAATATGCATATTCATTTATATGTGTGTGTATATGTAGGCAAATGAAAAAGAATTGTTAAAATGTTATAAAATCTATTAAAAGTTTTTGGTTAACAGATTTTGTTGATTTATAAAATAACTGTTTATTAATAGTGTAAAATTTTAAAGTTAATTTAAAGTTAAAATAATAAAATAATAGTATTACAAAGCGTTTTAAATATTTTTGGCGGTATAAATAAATCAACAAATAATTAATAAAATAGATAAATAAATAAAATAAATATTAAATAAATAAATTATTTGAAATATTTATATTAATTTTGCTACACTCATAAAAAGTCGTAGTTTATATAATTCATTTACTTAAATTAAAAGAATCTAAATTTTGGAAATGATTTTTTTAAATTAGAGTTTGGACTTCTACTTTTTATACCCTGAACCCATAATAATGGGTAAAAAGGGTATAATGGTTTAGTGCAAATGTATGTAACAGGCAGAAGGAAGCATCTCCGACCCCGTGAAGAACATATGTGTCGGTCTGTCCGTCCGTCCGTATGAACACGCGGAGACTTTAAGAGCCAGGAATCTTGGCTCTCGAATACCAGGCGCAGATCAAGTTTGCTAATTATTCTAATTCTTCTTATTAATACATAATATGCATATGCATATTATTGATCAACTGCCCAAATTTCATCAAGATCGGATAAGTAACACCCAAGTAATCGTCGAAAATATATTTTCATATTGATCTCAATTTTATCAGCTGCCGCATAAATATGCATGTGTGAGGAAGAGAAGGCATGATAATCGACGCGAGCGTCAATATGTTTTTGTGTGTATTCTGCATAGCCCCGTATATAGATATATATTTATGTATGTATGTACGTATGTATATAAGTATGTATGTGCAACTGTTTGTAGCCAGTCAGTTCCGGTCAGGTTGAGCTTGTGAGTAAGAATATGCGCTGGCTTAGTTTTCTTTACTCTGCAATCTTCGTGCCTAGTAGAAAACATTTCTTAGAAATTTAAAAAAATCACCATATTTTTGGGATTTACTATTTTATTTATTAATTTTAAATATGTATATAATACAAATAGTAAATTACATAAATCTAATCTAATGTATATCCAATTAATTATTTTGACATGGTCGACCAGCACACAAAATTCACATAGGTGAACAGTTAGTTGACAGTGTACATTTTAGCTATACCGACTGCTTTAAATATGATAAAAAGGAATTCCATGATATTAATAAATCTATTAATTCATACTGTTATACAAATGAATTTTATTATTAATTTATTTATTACAAATGAATTTTATTAATGTTTTAATGTTTTTAATTATTAATATATTAATACTAATTTTCTTAATTTACAGACTATGCGCGCCATATTGTAATACTCAAATGAAAATAAATACGAAAGAAGGACGAACAGGAGAAGTGAAAAATTCAAATTGTAAAGAAAACCAAGCAAAAAACAACGAGGAAATATTTTGCGATTAAATCAGGCCTAATTGAATGGGGAGATGCAATTGGAAAGTGTTTGGCAAGAAAACAACCCGCTCAAAACTAGTTCCTTCTTCACACATACAATAAAACTAAGAATTATATTATTAGTAACACCCCAGCAATATTGTGCAATAATAATTGACGAGAGTCAACAAAGACTACAACTATACCAAAAAAACCAATTGGCATTAGGCACAATAATAATAATAATAATAATAATAGCAATCAAACTAAAAGCTATAAATACTGTGATGGCTTCAACGACAGCCGCGTCAAAAATTGAGAGCGTTGACAACGAGTCAAGTGATAATAATAAAAATAACAGCAATAATCAGCAAAAACAACAACAGCCATTTAATAATAAAAAGTTACATGAAAATGATGCTGAGAAATCAAATGTAGAATGCAAACGCAGCAAATTGGAAAAGGTGGAATTTAAGAGGAGTAGTGAGGATGTTGGGGTGGAAGAGGATGATATTGAGAATGAGGAACAGGTTGAGAAGGCGCCCGAAGATTCCCCTAGAAGATTGGAGGATATAGAAAAATCGGGTGATGCCGAAAATAATTCCTTTTGTGAGCTGAAAACAACAGATATGACTAAAGCAGATTCCGAGAAATCGCAATTTGCCACACATAAATATATAGCCTCAACAATAGATTCTTCGAAATCAGACGATTATACAGCCAATAAATATATAATAGATCGGGCTAAGGAAGAGGATTATATACCCAATAAATATATAGCAGATCCGTTGGCCAATAAATATATAGCACCCGAACAGGCGCTAGTCACGCGAGTCGAACTAGTTGTGCCAGCACCAACAATGGATGCCATCATGATGCCAACAGCAGCACCAGCAGCAGCAACATCAGCTGCAGCAGCAACGTCAGCAACATATTTATTTAATTCTTCTCCCAGTGCTAAAAACAATGGTTGTGAAACAGACTCCGGCTCCAACAACAACATCAACAATTTGAGTGTAAGAATTCCTACTAATTTAACATTGACAGCAACAGCCACAACATCTGCAACAGCAACAGCAACGGGTGATATTTTGACAACAACAACAGCTGCTGAGAGGCGAACTGCAATTTGGGCACCTCATGGCGAATATAAAGATGATAATGCCACAGATATTGAGAACGATAAGCAATCGAATCAGCATATATATAGCACACACCAAGAGCCGCAACAACAGCAACATTTGCAGGCAACACATCCTAATGAACTCTCGTTGCACATTGCAAAGGAAAATTCTGCTGCTACAACAGCAACTAATTTTGAGCAATTGTTACCATTGGAACAACAACAGCAACATCAGGCGAATTTTAGTCAGCAACAGCCAACAGATATGCAACAGCAGCAGCAGCAACATAGCAATATCTATGTACATATGTTGCAACAGCAGCAACAACAGCAGCAAAATCACCAGCAGCAAAATCAGCAGCAGCAAAATCAGCAGCAGCATCCACAGCAGCAACATCAGCAGCAGCATCCACAGCAGCAACATCAGCAACTCCAACTACAGCAGCAGCAGCAGCAGCATCAACATGAACAACAACAACAGCAACAACCACAGCTACATCCACATCAGCAACATCCACTTCACCAACAACATCAACAACTTCACCAACCCCATCTGCAACCCCATCTCCTTCAGGAGAGTCTGCTTGATCAGCAGCGACAACAGTCAATTCACTATGCCAATTACAGCCATCAACAATATGCACACGAGCAACTCTTTGCCATACACCAGCAACAACAGCAACTGCAACAAGAGCAACACCTACAGCTGCAACAGCAGCAACACCTTCAACAACAGCCACATCTTCAACAACAGCACCCACAACATCTGTTACAACAACAGCAACATCCACATCAACAACAACATACACTTCAACAACAGCATCCACAACAGACACGTCTGTTGCAACAGCGCCATCTAGATTACCATTTACAGCAACATCCCCTTCAGCAGCTTGGCCCACACCCACATCAACAGGTGCAGGAAGCTTATCATGATCTGATGATGGATGAATTTCATGAGGATCCCTGCTCGGCGTACAAGTTGTGAGTAACGTATGAAGCATTTGCTAAAAGCAGTTGTAACAGTTAAAGTTGAGTTAAATAACTATTCCCTTTAATTCTGCTTGTTCATGCAGTTATCCATCGATATCGAAAGGTATATTCTGTGCCATTATTGCAACTCTGTTATGTTACAGATCTAATGTTGCAGATGTTATGTTAGTACTATGTCACTGTTACTTACATTACCAGTGCCCTGTTACAGTATCTAGAGTTTAGGTCAGCTTTCTATCTAGTCTTGTAAAATGGCGGAGTGAAAAAGTATTTACAGAACCCAATACAAATCAGTAAAAAGTCAGCCGACACGGCAGGAATACAAAATCTAGACAATCAGTTAAATAAAATTAATAATAAATTAAAATTAAAAAATATAAAATACTTAAAAGATATTCAATGAATTCAAAAAATAAAAATAAAATAATGCAGAGCAATTATAAATTCCCAATAATCTCCAATGCATCTCAGCTAATGAGAGCATACGTTTTTAAAAACAGAAAGATTTGGCGCTTTCTGAAAATAGAGCACGTTTGATAAATTTCAAAATTAGGAAGAGCAGAGAACTGCATTTTCTTAATTTTTTCGAAATCAATTAAAGTCGAGCAATAAAAGTCGAGCAATAATGTATGACCAAATTTAGTAATTATTTATTATTATTTTTATTTATTTATTATCAACTAAAGTCAATCGGCAAAAAAATACAATAAGTTAAAAATAGATTAAATAAAAATAAAGATAAAATTTAATAATCAATATAAATTAAGAAAAATAATAAATATTTATAAGATTACTGAGGGTATTTAAATGCTGCAGCATTTGTTGCACAAATTGCGGAAAACCCAGAAAAACTACCAATTTCTATAAAACTATTTATGATAAATAACAATAAATATGTATGACTTGCAGGACGCTCTCCCCGAGCAATGCCAAACCGGAGAATCAAGATGATGGTTATGAGACGAGTGCCGGGGATGTGTTGACACCCAATTCACATAGCTCGTCGACACATTCGGTGACGCCACAGCATCAGATGCAACATGGCGGCATGGGACTGGTCAGCCAAAGCAAACATGAGGAACTAATGGCAACAAAGAACTCCGAAGCGAATCAGACTGCGACATCCACCTCGAATAGTCCCCAGGTGCAGGCACCAGGAGCAGCAGCTGCTCCGCCTCCTCTACCACATTTAAATATGCCGAGAATCTCGAATAGCGTTGATGTCGCCGATCCTTACAGTTTTATGGGTGAAGAGATGAGCATGTTATCACCAGGAGGAGCTGCCCCTGGTCCTCCTCCTGGCCCAGGTGGTGCTCCTCACCATGTTGTCGATTTACCCGCCGCTTCAAATGCATCGAGTTATGCTCCGACAACAGTCTCCGATCAGATCAGATCAGATATATATAGCATTAAGGATCAACAGCAGCAGCAACCACCTCCTCCACCATCCAATCCCAGTGCGTCGCTTGCCGAATCTCTCGATGTAGAGCTCTGTGGCGGGCAATCGATGGATGCCCACAACGACTTAAGTGAGAGATCTTCAGCGGGTTCAGCGCCAAAGCGCAGAGGTCGCAAAAAGAAACTCATTGGTGCTGAGAGTATGCAAATGGCAGTTTCACAGCAGTGGTAAGTTCTCTTAATACACTGTAAACATTTTTCGTGTACCTCACTCACTCATTATTTTGCACTCAGTAAATAATAAAAAAAAGAAGTAAAAGAGAGAAGAAAAACAGAAAAAGGGAAAATATTAGAAAAAAATAGATATCCGGCAAAAGTATATTTTATCTAACGTTTGTTCTTATGTACAGTGGCTCACAGTTCAAAGAAAGCAGTGTCAAAGAAAAAAAGTAATTGCTTGCCATAAGCTAATTATTTATTATTTTTCAAAAATTCCAAAGACCGATGGTAGGTACATACAAGGTCTGACCAATAAGTAATGAGACTAAGTCCATAAAATACGTATATTTAAAAATTAAGGTACATTGATGTGATCCCCTTCAAAGTACTCCCCTCCCGCAACTACACACTGGTTCCAACGTTTCTTCCAGCTTTCGTAACATTTCTGGAAGGCTTCGACTGGAATGTCCTTTAGTACCCTCGTCACGGCGGTCTGGATGTCAGTTATGGACTCAAAATGCGTTCCTTTCACGGCCAATTTTGTTTGGGGGAACAAGAAGAAGTCACAGGGTGACATATTTGGAGTTCTGGAGAACAGTCATATTTGCAGATGCGTCCAAATTCACAATTTTTGACTCGGACGGACGAAATTGTGTGTGGCGACAATACTGACCGGGAATTTTGTGATTTTTGAAACAACAATGGACAAGAATGTGTACCTCAACGTACTAAAGGAAAATGTACTCCAAAGTGCCGAGAAGCTAGGAATCCGACGTACTTTCTGGTTCAACCAGGACAACGATCCCAAGCATAAGGCCAAGATAGTACAGTCCTGGCTCATCAGGAACTGCCCCCACATGATAATTCCACCGACCCAGTCTCCAGATTTAAATGTTATTGAGAATTTGTGGGCAGGTGGGGAAACCTCAGTGTATCAGCGCCATTTATAAGTATTGGTGGTTAATATATGTACCTACCATCGGTCTTTGGAATTTTTGAAAAATAATAAATAATTAGCTTATGGCAAGCAATTACTTTATTTCTTTGAACTGTGAGCCACTATAAACCGTATGAATTAAAGCTTCCCGAAAATTGTGTAAATTTAATTAAATGTAATTTGTAATACATTTTTGATTTTTTACTTATTTTAGTAGATGCTAAATATATATGTAAAAAAGACCATAAAAAACTGTGTGAAAATTTTATATATTGTATAAATTTTTTTTTTTCAAATTTAGATTTTAAAAAGCATACAAGTACAATTTTATTTAACTTAATTTATTGATATTATGTATTTTTTTTAGGTCGATTGCTATGTTATAGATTAAAGATATTAAATTAATAAATAAACTATGAACTATCCCTCTATCTATATAGGCTAACTAGCAAAATAAAATATATTTCTAAAAATGAAGTATATAATAATGAAAGTGGGACAAGCACTCAAGGCTTGACTTGACTATTCTAATTACTAATCAATCAATCAATCTATCGTTAAAATCATTTATTAGCAACGTCGAGAGGGATGGCGTTGTATCCAGTGATTTGCTGACAATAAAGCCCAAGGAGCGCAAGAAACACGATCGATTCAATGGAATGTCCGAGGCGGAAGTAATAAAGCGCACCATTCCCGACCATCTGTGTGATAATCTAGATATCGTTATAGTGAGTTGTTGTAAATTTCGCATATTATTTATACATAAAAAAGAGAAAACAGCAACAACAAATTATTGATATTATTGATATAAATGGCATTTTGCAGGTGGGCATAAATCCTGGCTTATTTGCCGCCTACAAGGGACATCATTATGCAGGACCCGGCAATCATTTCTGGAAGTGTCTCTATCTATCCGGCCTGACCCAGGAACAGATGAGTGCCGATGATGATTATACGTTGTTGAAACAGGGCATCGGTTTTACTAACATGGTGGCACGTGCCACAAAAGGCTCCGCTGATCTGACGCGCAAAGAGATCAAAGAAGGCAGTCGCATTTTGCTCGAAAAACTCCAAAGATTCCAGCCAAAAGTTGCCGTCTTCAACGGTAAATTGATATTCGAGGTGTTTTCAGGCAAAAAGGAATTTCATTTCGGTCGACAGCCGGATCGTGTCGATGGCACCAATACTGTAAGTATTATATATTATATCTTCAAAATAAATTTTTAATGATCTATTCAAAAATATATATGACTTTATTTCTGTCTCAGCTTTGGTGCAATATAAAAATGATGTTTGCCAAAGCCAGTTAAGCAAGTGGTCAGACCAAATCAGTTGAATTAACTAATTGACAGGCACAATTGGCCACGAATTCTGCATAAGCAGAAGAGAAATCGATTGATATAAAAAAAACTTGATAAATATTTAATCAAAAGTATCAAAGCAAGCTAAAAACATAGGAAATTTAAAGTACTGTAATTTTTATCGATTGATCAAAGAATAAACCAGTGCTACGTCCACTAAGCGGCTAGAACATCGATAATTGCAAATCGATAAAGCCACATTTCTCCCACAATTATAAAACTACAAAGGCTAATAGGTTGTTAGCTTTAAAGATCCCCGCCCTTAACAATTTTAAATGGCTGTATCTTTCGAAGTGTTTGAGTTAGAGCCGTCAAAGAACCGATAAACAATTTAATAATCGCTAACTTGCTGGTAACCTGCTTCAAAGATCGGCATATACATTTTTAGACCACGCCCCATTTGGACTCTAGCAATCTGAAATGTGCATATCTTCCACAATTTGTAAGCAGGAGTCACCAAATTTTGGAAGTATATTGCTAGTAACGCCCTTCACAAATCTATCCCGCTAGCTAAAGTTACCAAACTTACGTTACGGCAACACGCGAACCCGAGCCACTCACACACACAGCAATGGTTGTCGCCCAATAATAATAATAATAATAATAGTTAAGAGCTAAAGTTACGAAACTTAGAAGGAAGATTACTTGGAACCGTCTCTATAATTTTTATGGCCACGCCCACTCCCGCCTCAAAATTCTGAAAATTTTAATTTTTTAATGTATTTATTTTTACTTTTTTATTTTATATAATATCGATTAAATTAAACTAAAGTATAAATCAAATAACTGGGGTTATTTAAATGTAAAATGTTAAATGTAAATGTTGCACGAATTGTGTAAAATCCAGAAAAACTCAATTAAACTGAAAAATAATAGTTTGCATGAATTAGTTAAGAACAATTCTAACTGCGATACATTTTATTCTCGCGACAAGAAGCTTTAAATTGACTAGGGGACTCTGAATTTGATTTCACCATTTAGTGATTCATTTAAACTAATTAAAAAAATTGCTCTGAATTGTAGTAGATAGTCATATTTTTCTATGTGTGTGAAGAATTCTTATATTAACTTATTTTTTACCTTTATACGCTATACGATTATAGATTATGAAACCCCCACAAAAGAATAATAATCATGGATAACTGTTTTATTTTATTTTTTTATTTGTTATTTTTTCTATAATTATGATATATATCTAATGCTAATTATATTTAACTGAATTTTACAGTATATATGGGTGATGCCCTCGTCATCTGCACGATGTGCCCAATTGCCGCGTGCTGCGGACAAAGTGCCCTTCTACGCGGCACTAAAGAAATTCCGCGACTTACTCAATGGCAGCATACCGCACATGGATGAAGACGAATGTGTCTTTACCGAGCAGCGAATACGACAATGTGCGGAGCAGCAACAGCAGCAAGTTGACTCCCTCAAGGTCACTCAGACGTTGCCCAACAACAATAATAATAATAATAATAATATTAATAATAATATTATTAATAATAATAATAATAATGTGGCCAGTGTGGAACAACATGCCAATCAGCCAAGTAATCTGATGTTTGGCGAGAATTTGGGAGGTGGAGGACCTGGAAATAATACGAATATGGATGCCAGCAATCCGGCGGAGAAATTAATGCCACATTTCAATGCAAATAGCTCGAACAATTTTCTCTACGGCAACAATGAGGAACAAAATTATTTATGTGTCTATGAGAATCAACAGCAGCAACAATCCCTGCAAAATTTGCCGGAGAAAAAGAAACGTGGTCGACCTAAGAAAATAAAGGGCCAGGAGCTGATGGATGCCGCAAGCGGTGGCAAGGTGCAATTAATGCCGCAACATGATTTTAATAATATATTAAATTTATCCATGATGGCAAGTGGAGGGCCAGTAGGAGCAGGAGCTGGAGCTGGAGCTGTTAGTAATTTGGGACCCGCTCCTGGTGAGCTACCCACAAAAAAGAAACGCGGCAGACCCAAAAAAGTTAAACCCAGCATGGAAACAATGCTGGCCACGGGTAAACAACAAGTCAGCTCCTCTAATCCGGCAGTTAATCCCAATAAAAACCCGACGGGAACTACGGCGAGTTTCATGGAACACGGTACAGCATCGCCTCAGAGTAGTAGTCATCAGGCACCGCCAAGTCTCTACAATACACCACCCCCATCTCATATACTTTACACGGCCTCCGCTTCGCCAATGGCATCGCCTGCTTTGAATTGTAGTTACCCCGTGCCACAGGCGACTACGGCGGAATCGCATGAGAACGCAGTGAATACGGCAATTAATCCTGCGCTGGCCCATTTGGGTGAGACACCGCCGCCCAGTTCACCAAATATGTGCGCTGTGGTCGATTTTGACCCACCCGATGGCAATCCGCTGGCACAACAATCGCCGGAGAGTGCGCCGTATACGGCCACACGTGAACCGGAGCCACTCACACACTATCAGCAATGGTTGTCGCCCAATAATAACAATAACAATAATAATAATAATAATAATAATGTCAAGCAGCCAACAACGGCACAAGCCTCGCCCGTCGCCATTGTTCACTATCCGACGGGCTTGAGCTATACGCCGGAACAGCAACAGCAGCAGCAGGCGGATCACTGGCAACGCTACGAGGAGCAGACGCCACACAGCAGAGACTATATGCTGGGCTCACCACAGCATCCACAGCAGCTGCATCTGAGTCCACCGGCAGCCTCGGATATGTCACGCAAGAGTTTGTCCGGTTTGGAGTCGCTGGTGGATCAAATACCAGCGATAAGCGAGCACGAAACAACCGCCATATCGTCAGCAACGGCAGCTGCTGCGGCGGCGGCGGTCGAAAGTCGACTGATGGGTTTACAGCAGCAACAACAGCATCAACAACAGAGCAGTCAACAGCAGAAGCGCTGTCTGTCTGATGTTGATGTTGAGCAAGCAGACGCCACAGCGCATAACAGTCATGCGATTAACAGCTTCTCCGTTAGCAGCCTGGCTGCGTCCGCATCAAACACAAACACCGAAAACACTCATAACAGCAGCAGCCTTAACAGCAACCGGCCCAGCAACAGCAGCGCTAACAGCAGCGAAAACAACAACCATAGCAGTAACAGCCTTAACAGCAGTTGCCTTAACAGCAGCAGCCTTAACAGCAGCAGCGCTAACAGCCACCACGATTATAACAGTCACAGTCCAACAATAGCGGTTTATCCACCACACTTAACAGCGAGCAACAGCAGCAGCGTTAACAGTAGCAGCAACAACAGCAGCAGTAATCAGACACAGCTTAATCTGAATTTAAATCATCATATGGCAGCATTGCCACATCATCCGCCCCAAATGTATATGGAGCATGCGCACTTGGCGCACGTGAACACAATGTATGCGCCGACCTACAACCCACAACATGGTGCAGCTGCTGCTGCTACCACCGATTACGGACATGGTGCGGTTTATGGTGTTCAGGTGCCGAGTCCCAATTATCCATATACGCATTATGGTCATACGCCGCCGCAGAGTAATTATACGGGCTTTGCCCATACGCATCCACATCCGCATCCCCATTCACATCCGCATCAACATCCGCATCATCCACATGCGCATCCTCATCTAAATCATCATTTGAATCATCATCATGGGCATCTGAGCGTCTTTGAGCGTCTCAAGCCGTCCGATATAAGCGGCTATAGCGGATTTTGAAGCCACCCAGCGATGGTAATAGGTAGAGACATAGAGCAGCAACAAGAGGAAGAGCGGCAGCAACAACAGCTACAACAACACTTACAACAACAACACCATTCACTATATGAATACAGCGGAGTTAATTAAACAAAAACTGTGCATGTAAAAAAACAATCACTGTTAAAAAATTAGCTGGAAACTTATTCTAGCGACAATTGCCTGCCAAAAAAAAAAGAAATTATCGGCACCAGCCAAGCAAAATGCACAAATTGCGTTTCTCTCTTTTAGCTGCTTTCTCACTTTGCCGGACATTCGCTATTGGTCTTCAAGGCGAACTAAAGCAGCACAGCAACAACAACAAAATTCACGTAACGAATTCAGCGGTATCTAAAAAAAAAATCCGGACGTTAAAAAACTATGCATAGATCACTTCGAAAAATTGGATTGCACATTGTGTGACAATACGTAATTCTCATAAGCAGCCAAGGCAAAATGCACAAATTGCGTTCTATGCTTTGTACAGTGTATAATGACTATTTTGCTTTGAAGTCTAACATACCCGCACAACAACAGCAGCAGCAACATCAAAAAAGACTGCATGTATTGGTGTACATTGACCACTAAGCAAAATTAGCTACCACATGATGCAACCGACAATTGCGCTCAAAAAAAAAAGAGATTCTCAACGGCAGTCAAACCAAAGCAAAATGCTTTGCCCTGCGCAGTGTATAATAGCTGTTTTTGCACTCTCTTTGTAAGCCGCTCATTCTGTTATCTCGTCTGCAAGGCACCCCTCTCCCACTCCACTTATGGCGCGGATTTATGGCTGATCGACACTCCGACGGCTCTCACTTTCAAAATGGCCGCCGCTTTTGCCGCTTATACTTACATATGCATACATAGAATACATACATTACATATGCATACGTGTAGTTTTTAAGTAACGTTTTACAATTAAATAAGATAACCAAAGACTCCGCCTAATACATTTCTTTTGTAAGCATACGAAAAATTATTAAGTACTTTAATTTAGTTACCTATATATGTATAGGTATATCAATATATATATATATATATATATATATAGGTATATATATATATAGGTATATGTATATATAGGTATACATATATATATATATATGTATCTATATATATACAGGTATATATATATATATATTCATATATATATATACAGGTATATATATATATATTCATATATATATATGTGTGTGTGTGTATGTGTATAATACACTAGAATATATATTTACATATGTATGTGTGTATATTCGACAAACGTATAATTTTTAAAAAAGTACGATGTAAACAAAAAAAAAAAATATTAAATTATAATACATATTCAGCTAACTGAGATAACACTACGTGCGCATATACATTGCGCATATTCACCAATTTTAATTTAATTTATCTGTAGACTTCAAAGGTTGTTCAACGCACAAACACACACATGCATACATATAAAACTTTTAGCTGCATATGTATGTATGTGTGTGTTGGTGTGTTCATATGTCTCTACTCATTAGGTTTTGCCTTGCTATCCCGGCATTAGAGATGGACGTATGACGATTTGCTTGCTTAGAGATGAGCATATCTCAAAAAAATTCACTTAAATAGAGACACGAATTTTTATTCGAATTTACCACTAATTAATAAAAATATTAAGAAATCAATTGAAATCAAAAAGATACATATTTTTTATTATTCATTATTTTGTTATGTATTAATTAAAAAATATAATATAGGAAGGGTTGACTTTATCACAAATTAACCTAAAAAATCAATCGAAATCAATGGATACATATATTTTGTTATTCGCTATTTTGTTATCCGCTATTATGTATTGAATAAAAAAATATATATTGTATTGATTCTTTGATAGATGCGTACTTTTTATGCAGTATTAGAATAAGGCGGACATTGGACAAATTTCCATATTATATTCGTAGCACGTAGCACTTTAATAGCAATGTGTTTAATTGTATATTATTTAATTCTATGATTTTTGTATATTATTACTTTGTGGAATTTGTGGAACCAACATTGTTCAATATAATCCCAAAAATTCGATCATTGGAGTATTTAAAATTTAAAAATATTACCAATCTAATCCTGAAAAACAACATCTTAAATCTCAACGATAATAATAATAATTCTTTTGCGGATAGCATTGCTGGGGCTTATCCGAATATTGTGGGTTCCTCAAATTATTAAATGATATTAGGCAAGCTTAAAATTAATAATAGTCCAATTAAAATCAAAGTTATTAAAGTGATTCACCAGTTTTTAGTGATTTTTTTTTTAAATTAATATATTGTAAAAAGCTGAATAAAATATTTTTATATATATATTTTTTAAATAAGTAAGTAAGTATTTGTAAATTCAGTTAAAAAGGCGTGTCCCTTTTCAAGTGCATGGCAATGTTTTTATTTTTGATTTTGAGATTGTGTGCAATATTAAGAGATTATTATTTATCTAAGTGTATGGGCTATGTACAATCGTCCGTCCGGCTGCCTGTCCGTAACACGAATTTAATCAAACTACTACAGATTTCCTTATTGCTTTCAGTTGCTATTATTATTTTGTTACTAATGACTGGCATGATTAATTACAAACTATTCTATGAGGGAATGATATATATTATCAACACATAAATTTAAAAAAAATATCGTGATATGGATAAGTCTTTATTATGGTGTTTAACATATATATATATAAGAAGACCTTGATAGGATTTTCGGGGTTTTCTCAGCGCTTTTTTAACAAATAGTTCTTAAGGAAACTACACCCACGTCCATCTCTAATTCGAATAGAGCTTTTAGTTTGCATATGGGAGTACAATTTACAGTTTAGATCTATGTTTGATAAACTTTATTCAAAAACAAATCACATATTTATATATGTACATATATATTTTTTAAATTTCTCTATTAAGGTGTACTAAAATATTTATTTAATATAATATTTGTTTTGTGGTGATGAAATAATATGAATACGTTGTTGTTCTTAGTGTGTGTGTTTTTTTCAAGATTGTAGTATATTCATCTGATCGATTTTATGATGTCCAAATGATGTCTGATTAAATAGTGATTTTTTTTTATAAGGATCTCAACTTTAAGAGCTAGAGTCTTCAAATTTGAAATGTAAATTATAGTTTACCTGGAAAATTACACCCATACCTCGCTTTATGGCCTAGATACGCTGTCTCTTTCCAACTGAATGAGTGAAAAGTTTTTTTTTGACGTTAGAGCAAAACATTTTAGGGCGTAAATCGAAAACATGACTCAATTGAAGAGGGCCGTTACAGCGAAATGCAGTGTAAGGAGCGGCTGTATAGCGAGCTTTGGGTGTATTTGATTAATTTTTTTTATTTTTATTTTTATTTGATTGATAACTTTAGCCGTTTCTTTAAATATCGAACCGAATTTGAAAAAATTTCAGCCTTTTTACAAATACGCCGTCAACAGAACGTAAGTAATTATATTGTTTAATCTTTCAGCACTATATACTTAAACCTTAAACTTATATAAAAAAAATATAAATTTTAACTGAAATATGATGTCAAACGATAGAGAGAGATGTAGAGTTCTTAAATTTTATGATCGGATAATGCATATATTGCAATTACAAGTGTGTTAGGCACACATATAGGCTCCCATCTAGGATAAGTTCAATTGTAGTTTTAGATCACTTAAGAGCTTTTATTAAAACTGCCAATGCAATTCAGCAGCATTCCATGAGCGCTTGAGTTAAAAAACAAAATATAAACTTTGAATATTAACATCACAAAAGTTCCAATTGTCAATTTTGGATGTTCACCGTTTGGTTTTTGCTCAAGACAATCGAAATATTGCGTATTTTTTATTTTGCTTTTTTACCCAGAGCAAACGCTTTCAGCTTTTTGATTGCATTAGACATGAATCAATGTTCAATACAGCGCTGTTAACTCAAGCAGCAGTGTTAACTTAGTTAACAGTTCACTTAGTGTGCAAATGTAATTAAGATTCAATCGACAACCTTATGCATTTTTGTTTATGTCATTCAAGTTTGCAAACAATGTAAACCAATTAATTAAATGGTTTGTTGTGTTGTTGCTGCCAACAGGAGATTTTGTGAATCGAAAGCTTCTGTGTATGTGCAAAAACTGGCTGGCGGTGTCAACAATAAAATTTTCTTTAAATACTTTTGTACATTTTTATTTATACTAAAAACGATTGAAATTATTTCATTACCCATTGAAAAATGGGTAAAATAACAAAGGACCTGATTTTCCTATGGAAAAATATGTAACAGGCAGAAGGAAGCAATCCAAACCTATAAGATAAATATATTCCTCCGCAGGATCAACACAGCCGAGTCGATATAGCCATGTACGTCGTATCTCCGACACTATAAGAGCTACTGTCTTCAAATTTCAAATTCAAATTGCCGATAGTAATAAGAACCATAAGGTAGAGCCTTCAAATAGATAAAAATAATAGAATAGATAAATAGAACTTTATCAAAAAATAAAACCGAATCCTATTCCCATAATTTTTCTTTTCAATACATAACAAATTGGGATCACCTCACGCATTTAAGTGTGCATAACACTAAAAGCAAATTTTTTCAATAAAAGAAAAGATATTCAAGACTTATCGTTGTTGAACATACATACAGTATTCTTAATTGTTTTTTTTTGTACTTTAAATAAATAAAAAATTTAATAATACTTATGTTTCGTAAATTTAAATTAATCAGAAATCTTGCAATGCTTAAAAATCAGATTTTAAAACGGCGTATATAAAAATACAATTTAAAATGATCATATTTCTACACATTACTTATATTTTTTTCACAAACGCTATGATTATGTGTGATTACGACAAATACACTTTAGGAAAAAATACTTACTTATTTAACTTGATGATACTAAAATCATTATGGAAACACGTACATGTATGTATGTACATATGTGTAAAAACACATGCAACTATAATTTTTTCATGTCTTTATTTATAATTTTATAATATCTGCACATCTGTTGCCATTTATTATATATGTAGGAACTTTATAAATATGTATATATTATTTTTGTATTTGTTTTTCGTTTTTTGGTAAATTCAATGCAATTATTGCAGCAACTCTGATTAACATTATGATTATTCTGTACTTACAGATACATGAATTTATTGATGTATGTAGTGTGCATGTATACGTATGTAAATTGATGGATGTATTTATGCACGTTGGAAGAAAGTTATATATAAGTATATAAAATAGCTTGCTTCGTTTTGATTGCTAGTTACATATTTATTTTTTTGCGCATTTGAATCGTGTTAAACATTTTGTACATAAATATATACCTAACATATACATACATCAGGGACCAAATATGACGACAACTGCTGTCGGTAATCGGTAATCGAAATCGGAATTATTCTTGTGGGCAAGCAAGCAATATAAGCATATATCCTTACAAAATACAGTGATATGTCATATGCTTACCAGCTCTCTTTTTGTATGTAAATATGTGTGTGTGGGTGTGTGAATGTGTGTGTATGATAGGCTATTTCCATGTGTGCGTATCTGAGAATGTAGCGGTTTTTATTTTCTCTTGTCATTACTTTCCATTTTTCATTGCAAGTAAGTATATATATGAATTTATGCATATATATATGTATATGTATGTATTTATGCATATTGGTTTAATAGTGTGTATAAGGTTTTTCTTTTTTACAACTATTCACTTTGCTGCTGCGAGGTTTCGTGTCTTAATTTTTGTATTATTTCATTTTAAGTTTTTAGTGCAAATTCTAAAACATACATATATATATATATCTATATATTCTAATCATTATACACACACATATGTATACGTATATGTGTATACATTTCTGTTTTTTTTTTTTTAAATACATTCCGTACTATTTTCTAATAGCTAAAAATTGTTGTTTATATTTTTAATACTATAGGAACTTGTAATTAAAGTTTTTTTCTTTATTCTTATTCATTAGTTTTTCATTAAGTGTTTTGTGTGTTGTTTTTTATTTTTATTTATCTGCAAGTAATTCTATGTAGTATTTATATAGTTTAACATGAATTGTTGTCCTCAGCATGTATGTGTGTGTGTAAATTTTATAAAATGTCAAGCAATTTCGAATTTCGAAAAATATTTAACAAAAATAGTATTTTATGCTCATGTCTGTGAGTGCTTGAATTAACTTTGAATCAAATAATTATAACTATCAATTAATTAATAAGTTAAAAAATGTTTAATAATTGAGTCGGCAAAATTTTGAATATATTTTGTAGATACTTCATTACAATAGTAAAGTAGGACGCTCTCTCATGCGGAAATATTTCAAAGTCTCATTAAATACACATTTGTATTGGTAGTTCTCTCTACACTTATGTACGTATACATTATCTGTACGAACATGCATATGTATAACGGTATTATATTCATCAGGCGAGCTTTTTACATCAGACGCTCGACACTGCAATGGAAGCCTAATGTAACTCAAATTCTTATTATGAAATCATCACCAAATGTATAACCTCTAGCAAAGTCTAACTTATAATTATAAATAAAATATATAAACAAATTAAAATATTTAAATGTAGTAAAATTTTGTAATTTTGTATTGCTTTTATTATGTTTAACTATGAAATAGTGTTGTCTCCAAATGTACACCCTTTAACAAAATATTACTTATATTTATAATCATTATTAAAATTTAAAAAAATTAAAATGAAATAGGTTAGTTTAACAAATGTTTTTGATATTTTTAATTATGAAATAGTGTTGTCTCCAAATTTACAATCTCCAACAAAATCGAACTTAGAAATAGAAAACAATATAAAACAAATTAAAAAATATTAAAAAAAATGTAAATGCAGTTTTGTAAAATTTCGAAAAGATAACTATTTTATTTATAGTACTTTTCGGATGTCTATATGATGTCTGCTGTGTCGATTACTATGGATAATCGGTATGTATTTGTTACATGTCGAAGGAACTGTGAGCGGATTGTGACAACTTTTATTTACAAATGAAAAAAAAATTGATTTGTGTAAAAATAAATAAATTATTAAAAAAAGAGACTCCTTCGAGTTAATTTATACCATATATATATATATGAAATACCACCTATGTATATATATTTTATATGTTTTGTTTTGGAAAACCCTAATTGGCATTTCCAAATTATTTTTAAGCTTTCATATATATATATTTCTTTGTGAAGATGGAGTAGTCGATTCGAGTGCTGGAGTGTGTGTGTCTACGGTCAAGCCAAAATACATGAATTGTATGTAGATTTAGCATACATTTTTTTGTATGTACATATGAGAATGCATAGCAAAGGTAAAACATTGGCACATTTTTACAAAATATTTCTACATGCATGAGTTATACATTATATATTATGTCATTATGTATATGTTACATAATTATAGTACACATTCTTTTTTGTACACACTTACACTTTCCAAAAAATGTGTTTTATTATTGATCTTTCACAATTTTGTGAGCTTTTATTAAATATGTGTATTTTGATCGATTTTGAAAGGTGTATGAATTGAATTCGGCATGCCGAAATTAAATTGTAAACTTAAATTTTGTCATATATGATTTTTATTTTATTTATTTTTTAATTTAATACTTAAATTGAATTAAAGGCATAAAGCAATACAATGCTAGGAACTCAGTTTGCATCTCTTTAACTCTAATTCTTTTTTCCCACTTTTTTATCAGATTACACATGAATATGTTTTTTAGTATATAAACATATATATATATTTATGTATTTATATATATATGTATATATATATTTGTGTGTGTGGTGTGAAATAAAAAATTTAAGTAGAAACAGTATTACTCCCTAATACTCAAATTTGGTATCTGTATAGAGGTTTTTTTTTGCTACACAGTCATACGATTTTACACTTAGTATGAATTTAGTATTATTTTTAGTGATTCATTTGATAGTTTGATATAATTTTTGTTTGTTTTAAGATTATTGCTATACATAATATATATATATTTTGAATAGTTAGGAACACTTCCGTATAATTTGTAATTCTTACTATTTAGTTATCTCTCCCTTATTTTTGTTCGGTTTTCTCCTTTTGTTTTTTGTTAATTTACTTATACATAATTATGTATATATTTCGCCGCATGAAATGTCATGCTTTAAATTTCTTTAAAATAGGAACTTTCAAGTTTTCGTAGTATGTAAATATATGAATATATATTATTATGTCATGAATATATATACTATAAGCATTTCTTCTTCTCCGAGTTTTCACGTTCTTTCTCTCTTTCTGTGGCAAACCGTGCAATGGGCTATTAGTATACGAAAGTAATCTGTGATGATTAAACATATTACATGTATTATATATAAATTGTATATATTATTGAGCAACTTACCTACTGATATCCAGCATTATCGGGCGCAAATGATTCCAAATTATTTGCCACCTATAACTGTTAAAATATTCGTTTACTTATTGAAATTTAACAATTATTTTTTTTATATTTTATATTTTCTTCTTCGATTGAACTTTAAATTTTATATTCTTTTTTTTTTTGGTGCTTTCTGCAAATATTATAAATTTCCTTCTGTCTCTGCACTTAAAAATTTAACTAAAAACTCAGATTGCTAAATCGATAACATTTCGATATTCAAAACTCGAAGTGTAAGTCGATTTAACCTATAATTGCCCACTATTTTCTACCAGTAACCAAATTTGATGTAGACTGCTGATTGGATATTCATACCTTAAAGTGTAAATCGATTACACCCAAAAGTTTCCCATTATTATTTGTATTAATTGTAAGAGTTGCTTCAAATATCAGCTAATAAATATTTTTCAGTCTTTACATAACCAAAAACCTTCCCAAAAAACGGCTTAATCGATAACATTTCGATAACTAGCTTTGATATAAGTTTCATTTAGCCGTGCCGCCTCTAAAAATAGGAAAAAGTATTTCCTTCATAATTTTTGCGATACACCCAACCAATTTGAATAATAATATTAAACCTAAATATAATCCACATTTATCAGCTACAGTTTCTAAATAAATGAAATTAAAAATAAATTGATTGCAAACTCCCTTTTCGAGATTTCAGTACAAGTACCAATATTAAAAACTGCCCCCAACTTTAATTTTTGTATATCTTAAAGTTCTATGGCATCTTGGCATTTGTTGCGGAAAAATTAAAATACTCACGAAACCAAAAAGCAATAATTAATAAATGAAATGAAATGAAAAAAAAAACATGAATTGAAGTCAAATATTAGGTTTATTCTTTGAACAGAATCTTAAAGATTAAAATAATCAGTGTAATTGTGTAATTAATTGATTGCGTTTATGTAATACTCAAATAAAACATTGTTCTTGTTTGAGGTATGAACTACTTAGGCTAACCTTCGAGACAGCAAATATTTTGTGGCAAATATATATATATATACGCATAAATTTTTAACCGAATACGTACACATACTTTTTATGTTGACAATTTTCAAAAACCCAAATAAATTGTTATTTGTGTTTTAAAAAGCAACTTGACTTAAAAAATGGAGAAAGTGAAAGCTAAATAATTTTATTTTAAATATTATAATGACTCACTTATAATTATAATTTTTAGTAAAACAGAGGAAACGAAAATGAAAATATCTCTGTTAAACCGTATGTTTTACGCTGGAACAGCAACCGTAATATTATTGGTTTGAACACTCGGTTAAAAGTATATCATTTTAAAGTTTTTTTTTTTGTTTTTTTTTTATAAAGCCAAGCTCATGTTTTAGAAATACATTTTGGATTTCAAATTGAAAATTTAGCTGCCAAGTACGTGTATGGTGGGATTTTAGTATATATATATATATAAATGTTAACATTTCAATATATATATACATATATGTAAGTATTAACATTTCAATATATATATATATATATATATATATATATATAAATATATTATCTTGCAGGTTTGAATAAATGTATATATAAGATGGAACACTTTAAGAATTGAGATTTGTTTACCTTATCATTAGACATATATATATATATATATATATATATATATATATATATATATATAAATATATATATATATTGTATATATAAATATATATATATATTGTATATATTTTTTTGTTTCAATTCTATTTGCAGTGGCAATTAAGACACATAATCAGTTACATATGAATATTTATAATATATATATCTAATATAAATATTAAATTGCGAGGCATATGTTTATTATACTATTGTTCTTTTTTTAAAAATAAACCGTATAGATAGTTGCTTAATTCTTATTGTTTAAAACAAACTTTTGTTAAGTCTTTGACATTACGTTCGCGAATGCTATATCTTTACATCGTTGGGGAAGGGGACATATATTAAATTAATAATTGTACAATATTTTGTTATTTCTTACATACACACATATACACATAAGTACGCACATACACACGCGAGTAATCGATAAATCGATTATACATATATATGTACTAAATTATAAATTGTGTACATAAAAATCAAACTAAAAAACTTGCAATTCCATCACGAAATAATTAAAATAATCGAATCGAAATCATATTTAACATTGCCGCTATTGATGCCTTGGAAAAGTATCGCAATTCTCTTACCAGTGATGTGATTGCGATTGAACATCTGTTGCATTAATTCACGATTGGCCGACGCTTGCTTTCGACTCGGCGTCTCAATTATTGCGTCATCGGCAATATCATCATCGGCCACATCGCTCGCACGACGACGTCGTTTCGTGTTCGGCCCATGGTCCAAATCATCGGCTGCTGTCATCGTCGTAACAGTCGCCGATGCTGCATTCGCATCGAAATTTAATTCGGTTGGCAATGCTGCCGCGGATAGACTGTTATTGCTGCCGCTATTATTGGCGACAACATGCTGCAGCAGAAATGCCTTGGACAGGCTGTAAACACGTCTCTCTCGCTCCGAGTCGTTATCATCGCTACCGCTCGCATTGCTGTTAGCGTACAGTTCACTTGTCTTCTGTTCGAGCAGCTCTTTCATTTTACAGATGTGCTCCACAGTGAATGCATGTTTGTGCATGTTTACATGTTCGCTGTTAATAACATTGGCCATTGGCTCTTTGTTCGCTCTCTTTAGGATGTTGTTGTTGTTTCCGTTACTGCTGTTGGCGTTGCCAACTTCTTTGCCATTCGATCCATCAAAACTATTGTTGTCGTCCGAAATGTGCGCATATTGGCGCTGATTTCGTGACTTTTTGTCTTTGGCCCGGGAGTTTTGAAACCAAACCTGTAAGATGCAAAAATGCAAATTGAGCGTATTATTTCTGGCCTATTGAGGCTTTTTTCTGGGCTTAAATACGCCCCGAAATCTAACTAAATCTTATAAATACGTCATTTTTGTAATTTAAATGTAGTATTACATTTTATTTTTAGTTTAATTTAATATATTTTTAAATTTTTTGGATTTCTCTTTTATTTATGTGTCGACTGACTATAGTTGACATCAAATAAATTAATAAAAAAATGTCTTGAGACAAATTGCCTGTGTGACGGAGTTGAGCTAAAGCTTCACTGATCGCAGCAATAAATTAATTTGTTTATTTTGCTTGTATAACAGGGCATAACATAATTGTGTAATGTTAATTGATCGAATTTTAATTACATTGCGTACATTTTCTTAGTGGTACTTATTGAAGTGAAAGCGCTGTCCTTGTGCAGTGCTCTTTTTACTAAGAGCGATGATCTGCCGACAGCCTAAACACTCAGGCGAGGCGAAACATTAATGCGTAATGTTGGAGTGCACTGATAATATTTTTTTAATACATTTTTTTTGTAACTACGATTTTATAGTATTTATTGTTTTTTTTTTTTTTGTAATTATTTTTAGGTTTTTTTTAGAAGACATTATTGCTGCATTCATCTATAGGTAATGAAGTTCAAACTACGATTTAATTCATATTCGAAATGACTGGAAAGAGATTTGAAGTTTAAATTTAGACTAAATGTTTCCTTTAGCGAAACAAAATTGGTTGTGTATCTTATAATATATAACATTTTATAATAATAGTTATAATATATAGATAATTTACAAAACAGAATACATATTTGTAATTAATATAAATAGTAATGAAACACAATAAAATCATAAATAGGTAAATATATAAAGTATGTAAAAAATATGGGAACCCAAACAAAAAATAATAATATTTAAATAAAGAAATTCTAAGATTGTTCTTCTTGGAAGTACTCATGGAAAGAGTTATTCTTCATATGCTGCTTTGATCAGATAAAACTAATGTTCATCTGTGTATATAGTTGTTATCCTTGGCTTGTATATTTTTTATTTTAGTTGTTTATGTATATTTACACATTTATTTATTAAGGAATTTGAAATTCCATAAAGCTTACTTTTAGTGGTAATGCAGCGATCATTTAATTACCTGTATTGAATTCATCATTTAAAATCTCTACTTGTTAAGGTTAAAACATTATCAATATCCTTGTCCATTTATAGTAAGTTCCGATATTGTCCATTGTATGTGGAATGTCATTTATTATTTGATTTAAGAGCATAGTGGAAAATAAATTGGTTTTTGTTTTTTTGCATCAATTGCATCGAGAAATTGTAATATCGTCATTGCATTTGTTGTACATTGCTCACAATTTGACATTTCGATTTGGTTTCTAATGCACTGGGCAGCAGTGTGTGTAAATGTGCTTGTATTTCACTAAAGTTAACAAAAATAAAAAAAATAAAAAGAAAAGTTTAAATAATTACACAAATCAAACCAATAAATAAACTAACAAATAATAAACAATAAATTAAGATTAAAAATACTGAATTCTCCGGCTCAAATTCAGAATAACTCCGGTTTAGACCAATTTTCACTATAATCTTTATGCAACATTTATTTTGCACTGTTGCAGCAGGCAACAAGAGTCAACGTTGCAGTCGGGCCTAACCGACAGCGAAATACGTTGTAATACCATCTGATAAAAGGTAGCAAAGAACAGTTTGTCTTTCAAATTAGGGAGACACAGACTTTTGTGAATTTTGGAGGCGGGAGTGGAAAAAATGATTAGAGAAGTTTCCTAGTAGTCTTCCTTCCAAGTTTCATAACTGGAGCTATTAAATTGCTGGATATATAGGCTTTTGTCGTTTTTGGAGCTGGAGGTCGCGGTTGAAAATTTTAAAATTATTTGATATATATTGAAAATTATGCCGATCTTTGACTACCTACAAGTTACCTTCCAAGTTGTGCAAATCTATCTTTAAAATTGTGGGAGATATGCGGACTTATTGATTTACACTTTCCGATATATCGGCATAAAAATTATCACTTCTTAAAGACGGCTAGCAGCCATATACCTACCGATCTTTGAAGGACTTCGCCAACAATCTACCAACCAAATTTGGTGACAGTAGCCTTATAATTGTGGTAGATATGTGGCTTAAACGATTTGCAATTATCGATTTTATCGATTTCCTAGTGGAAGTAGCAGCCAATTATTACACTTTGACGCGGGAACAGACCAGTTTATGTTCCAACTTTCATGTCTCTATCTCAAATAATGTTGTAAAAAGTTGCGGTCATATAGACGGACAGACAGCATGACGGACATTGCACAAAAACAAGAGGCCTTCGGTATCAAAGTTTGTTCATCTCCACTCTTGCCTGCAGCCACAGCTGTCAGCTGTTGATGCTGTTTAGCAACCTTGGAATTTCGCGTTTTGCAATACTTATTCTTGTACTTATTCAATAAATGGCGCGCTGTTTAAATTTTATTACTATGATGCGTCATCCAAATTTTGCAATGAATCCCATCTCCGTCATTGTATTTGTACTATTTATGATATAGTTATGCGGTAACTCAGTTAAAAAACGATTAGTCTTTATTTATGAAATTTTAAAACATAATATGCTATACTAATTTACTAACCCTTTTGCAGAATTGTTTACTGCTGCCCAACATAGAGTCCCTCGCGACTGCAGCCGTAGCTCCAGCAGTTTTTGCAAGTAACCTTATGCTTGCGCGTTTTGCGGTACCAAATAGTTCATCAAACAATAGCGCGATATTCAAATTGTACAATCGTGGTGAGCCCTTTGAATTTTGCAACTAAAGCGCGTCATTCAAATTTAACTACTATGTATGCGTTATTTTTTATATCTTTTTTATATATCAGCTTAATAATTTAATATTTTCCACGAAAATCTGATCACTTTATATTATATGTTAAATCAAATAGTAGGTTACACTAATTGACTAAATTATGGCACCATAGAGCTTTATTTTTATGCTCAATTCGTTGGCCTAGAAGTTATAAATTCTAAAATGTCATTCACAAACATTTCAAAATATAAATATATATATATAATATATGTATATATATATATAAATATAAATATAATATATAAAAATACATAAATTAAAAAAACTTACCTGGACCACACGCTTTTTGAGATTCACTTTCTTGGAGATCTCCTCGAGCATTTTGCGGCTCGGATTTGACTCGGTCTGGTAGCACTCATATAGGAAATTCAATTGATCCGGCAATATTGTGGTGCGCAATCGTTTATTCTGCTTGGATGGGGCACTCAGCTGAATTGATGAATCGGAGGGAACACCATCATTGGCGCTAGCCGTCGACAAATTGACACTCTCCACATTGGGACTGGGATTATTATCGTCATCATTGAATGTCAGCATTTGTGAATTATTCTCAATCATGGTGGCATCGAGAAAATCTTCCAAATTTTGAAAATACTGCGTTTTGTCATTATCGTTGCTCGATTTGCGCATGACCAGCAAAGAGGCTTGATTGTTGTCTCCATTGATGATTGATGGATTGATTGATTGATCATTTAAGCCAGTTGAACTGGGCAAGTCGGTTTCATTCTCCTTCGACTCCCTCAAATCGAAATGTTGATTTAGATTAATATGATTATTATTAAATTTCTCATGAAGATCAGCTAAATCATTATTCAAACCGTTTTTCGAGCTAATAACCTGATCGATTTCTGCTTTAATGCCCGCCTTTGTTGTGTAATATTGTAGATCTATATCCGCGTCGTGAGTAGTGCCTAGTGATTCATCGTGAGTGCCGATAGTTTTAATGGTTTCATCCGTCGTCGTGCTCGGCCCCTTCGACGACGGCTGTAATTCGAGGCGACCATCATCGGGTGTTATTTGGGGCGAGGCAGCTAACTGAAAAAACTTTTTCGACTCATTCAGCTGATAATATTGCAATAGAAATTCAATCGTCGGTTTTTTACTGGAACTAAACGATGATTGCTGTGATTTTTGGGGATCTTCATGCTTGCGATAGTATTGTAATAGAAAGTCATAACTGCCACCTTTTTTTATTTCGCTCTGCTGATAGAAATTGCTCAAAAATTCCAACTCCAAGTCGGACTCGGTTGGCTGTGATTGAAGCTGTTGCTGCTGTTGCTGCATGAGGAATTGTTGCTTGACTTCCGCATTGGTTTCATGTTGCAGAAAATATTGGAAAAGGAACTCGTATTTTTTGTGCGTACTTTCAAAATCGTTCAGCGAAGTCGCCTCATCTGGATTAGAAGAGCTCTCGGAATATTTCCGCTTTTTGGCTTGCGGTGGCTGTGATTGGTGGGGATGCTGCTGTGATTGATGCTGTGTTTGATGTTGTTGTTGCTGCTGCTGTTGCTGCTGTGCAGCCTGTTGTAGTCCTTGCAAAATGCTGCCAAAGGGTCCGTAGCTAGTTTCCCCCGTATTTGATTGATTGAAGAGTGCAGGACTCATCAGATGTATTAATTGATGCTCTCTTAGCAGTTCTAAATGATTGAACTGCAATTCACATTTGTCACACTCGAACTTGGGTAGGCGTTGCTGCTGCTGTTGATGATCAAGGGAATTGCTTCTCTCTCTTTGCGGCGGTGTTGGTGTTGTTGATGGACTAAAATCGGTCAGCGATGAAGATTTACTAAATAAATGCTGTGGCGATGGCGATGAGCCAAAGGCTTGTGTCCCGGTGGAGTGTGCAGCTGCAGCAGCCGCCACAGCCACAGCAGCCACAGCTGCCACATTTGATGAGAGTCCAACTGAACCAGCACCAGCAACTCCATGATGAATATCCATCGAAGAATTGGAATCCTCGGAGCTGAGATTATGGGCAATTTGTGCAGCGGCAATTTGTGCTTTCGCAGATTTCTTATTGTTCTCCTCCTTGAAACAGTGATTTTTCTGATGCCTTATTAATTCGTAGTAACGTTGAAAAACCAAGCTGCATTTCTTGCAGGCATAATTAATATTTTGTTTTTTGGTTTCCTCACTTTCATATAGCGAATTATTTGGTTGATTTTCGTAGATTTTTCGCTGTTTTTGTCGCGCATTTTGAAACCAAACAACAATTACTCGAGGAGAGAGCAGGAGTAATTTGCTAAGATATTCCAAATCACTGTCTTTGGGATATGAATTATTCTCAAAGAACTCCTGCAGGACTTTGATTTGATAGTCGGTGAAACGAGTCCGATTTGCACGTTTACCACCCGATGTGGAAGATGAGGAATTTGAGGAATTCGAAGAATTGCTTTCGAGTTGGTTGCAAGCCGATGAGGAGGAGGAGGATATTAAAGCTGAAGTCGACGCGATTTTCTCAAAGGATTTACCCGATATTTGTAGTTTCTTCGGTGGACCCATATTGCTGCCCATATTCTCCAGTTGTTGACTGAGTAAATCATTCATGCTGCTGTAAAGATTACTGGCAGCAACACTGTTTGGTGTCGGAGGACGAGAAAGGACATCGGAACTGCCACTTTCCGATTTCGTCTCATAGCAATTTATTTGTTGAGTTTGTTGTTGATGTTGCTGCTGCTGCTGTTGTTGCGATGGCTGTTGCTGCTGTTGATTTGTGTACATCTGTTGTTGCTGTTGCATGCTTTGATCATTTTGGTTGCTTGCTGCTTCGTTTACCTCATTTTGTTGCTTGAAATATTCGAAGACCTCATCTTGTTTCTTGTGGAATGCATAATTGTTGTCGTTGTCATTGGGCTCCGTTTTTATTTGCACCTCCAACGGCAATGGTAAACCAAGTATTTCCTCCTGTTCCTGCTTGGTTTTCAATAGTTCGCTTTGTGTCTTAAAATAATCGGATATGTTGCCAGCACTCGAATTGGCTGACGTTGGGCGGGATATATTTGAAATTGTCGTTGACAAATTTAAATTGCTTTTGACATTTGCTATTGCTGTTGTTGTTGGTGTGGTTGCTGCTGTTGGTGTTGCTGCTGTTGGTGTTGGTGTTGCTGCTGCTGCTGCAGCAGTGTTGCTGGTAGCAGCCGCAGCCGTTAGGGTAGTCTCGTTTAGGGGCGTCACCTTTGTTTGGCCAGTGCGTTCATATTCCTCAATATTGAGCGTAGTTGATGGAGGATTGTTGAAATTGTAGGGGGAGTCCTTGTTGCGTTGGCGCTCCTTGAACAACGTGTTGCGGAACCAGTGCTTTACGACCTGCAATATAAAGGTTAGTATATAACATTTTAATAACATTTGATAAAACTCAATTGTGCTTAACAACCTGCGATTTATAGAAAGATATGTAGATTAATTGTGGGCTCTGTATAATCTAATATTTTTAAAATTAAGCTCAAGCTCAAATTTAAAAAAATTTAATTTCAGAAATAAATTTTAATAAATTAGCCTAGAATTAAATTTGAAAAACAAATGATTTTCTTTTTTTTATATAAATAATTTCTAAATTTTAGAAATGTATTTCCTAATGTATTTCCGATTGCTATTAACTATTAAAAAGAGAAAAATTTCTACCAAGTAGAAATGCAAACACTAAATTTTCGAAAAAAAAAAATCATTTCTAAAATTCAGACACAAGTTCTGGCTCGGCTTTTATTTTATAATTCAGATGTTGTTTGCCATTGGCTCAGGAGTTTCATTAATTCGAATCCCCGTTAAATCGTAAGATTTTTCAACTTAAGTATATGAATTTTACAAACTATGTAAAAAATTGGTGTTCTTGTGAAGAATATAATTAACAAAAAAGCTAATAAAAGAGTTCTGCTTTTTAAACTCATAGAATACAACGTCCTACTGTATAGTCTACCAATATAAAGTTAACCACAAAAATCCCCTGTAAATTATAATTTGTAGTGAATTAAATGATGGTTATATTTCTTAATCAGTTTTATATAAGAGTCTTCTACTTCTTAAAACTATTTTAGTTTCCAAATATTGGGAAATATTTATATTCTTTAGAAAGGCTTGCTTTAAATCAACAATCACAAAAATAGGTTTTTTTTTTTTTTTTTTTTTAGAAATATTTTCAATTATAATTTTAGTAATCCAAGTTCTAAGTAGAAATGCGAATGCATTATTATTATTTCTTGTTATGATTCTAATTATTATTATTTTTTTATTATTGTTATTATTATTGACATACTGATTATTGTTATTGGTCTTATTATTCACTTGCCTTCATTGGTAGATTTGCCTTTTGAGACATTTCCATGATGCTCTCCTCGCTGGGTGAATTGTTGATATCGAAATGGGCTCGCAGAATCTTCAGCTGGTCATCTGTGATTCTGGTGCGAGCTCTCTTCTGATTGCTGCTCAGCTGTTGCTGGAGGGGACCAATGGAGAGAATGTTGTATATCATAAATATAACAACTGCTGGGATTAGCCTCAGCTTACCTGATTATTATTACTCACTACATTCGATTGTGTTAGCATATTTAAATTGCTTGCCTCGCCAGTTAAATTTGTTGTCTGCTGATTTGGGGCACATTTCTGCTGTTGCAGATCGGAGTTGCAACTGTTGGAGCTGCTCGGAGCAATGCCATTGTTTTGTATTCCACCGACTGCTCCACTCGTGCCACCAGCAGTGGCGCCACCAAATATCAATGGCGGTGCTAGATTCATAAAATTTAAGGACATCAAATGATGGAATTGCATCAGATTTAGCATATCCACGGGATTGATGGGCATGCCCGAAGCGGAGGCAGCTGCACTCAGCTGCTGCTGGATCTGTTGCAAGTTCTGCAAACTCTGCAAATGATTCATGTTGCCAAAGCTGGAGCCATGTTGCTGTTGCTGCTGTTGTTGCTGCTGCTTCACTTGCAACTGATGCAACTCCAGGGGAGAAATGGGTAAGGATGGTGTATCTGCTGCTCCTGCTGCTGTTGTCGCTTGACCAACTCCATCCTGTTGATGATTCTGCTGCTGTTGCTGCTTGAGGAGAGCCGCTGTCAGCACAGCAAAATGCTGCTGTTGCTCCGAGGTTGGCTCTTCCACCTCGTTGGGCGACAACACGGCGGAGGGCGGCTCCAGTTGCAACGGCGATTGACCAGTTTGCTGAGGCGACTGCTTCACAGCTTCATTCGATTTGGCAACTGCAAATGGAAAGCGATTCAGTTAGAATGTGGCATCTTAAGGACGGGTAAGCTTAGCTTATTTATTTATTTAATGCCAACTGACTTTATCAGTCGACTATAAATACGAAATATGAATACAAAAAGTAGCAAAAAAATTAAATTAAATTAAAAATAAAGATTAATATTAAATTTAAAGTTTAAAAAAATCGTTCGATATATTTGTTTATAAGACTTTTGTAATACAAAGTAAATACTTTTATTTTATTTTAAGTTAAATTAAAAATAAGTTATCTCTCTCTCTCTCTCTCGATAAAGTGAATTTACTTTTGTTATTGAGAAGGCTTAGCGGTGGATTCAATTGCGAAAAAGACTAAGCTTCGGCTTATTGTCTAACTAAATACTTTCAAATAAACTGCATAACGCATTGTAAATAACTTTGTGATATTAATTGGAAAATAAAGCTATACAAAATCTGATAGCGCAAACAGTATTTATTTTAGAAAGGCCGAAATTAACAATCGCAAAAATATGTCGATTTGTTCTATTATTATTTAAAAATATTTTCTATTCATTCCTATTTTTCTCAAAAGTAGAAATGCAAAACCTTAATTCCTAGAACTGTGGATTCGTAATCCCATAATATACTGGAAATAGACTAGCGGAAGCTCCTTCCCTGCACTTGCCAAGAAAAGATTAAACACCATCTTAATGATCTATCGCAGTTAGCAGAATTTAGAACCAATTTAGATTGCAACGATCTGTACTCATTTTTGATACACTCTAGTCTCCCAACAAGTGTGAAGAACTTGACTAGATATTCAAACGGGTCAGATCCTGCCTACAATCAGCAAGCGTCAAATCCAAGCTTAGACATCTTAATTTTTCAGTTAACTCAGTTAACTTACCTGATTCACTCGTCCTGGCCGTGGACAAGTCAAAAGCATTTGGTTCTTCCGGGAGTACTGGGACTTTCTCCATGTCGATAGTGCCAGTGTAATTGGGCGACATTTCGCGAGGACTGCCAGCATTTGTAGCACTAGCAACAGCAGCAGCGGCGGCACACTCCGCTGAATGAGCCTGTTCCATGTGCTTCTGCAGGGCCTGGGTACTGCGAAAGTTTCGCTGGCACAGCGAACACCTTGTGGCATCCCGCATCGTATGGTACAGCATGTGCGTGGTGAGTTTCTCCTGCGTCTTAAATGCTAGCGAGCACTGCTTGCAGCGATACTTGTAGACATGTCGCTCAGAGATGACAAGGCTCAGATGTGTGTCCTTGAAATGGGTGATCATGGCCGGTAGTGTTGCAAAGCTAGCAAAACAGGCACGGCTCAGCAGGCAAAGGAATTCGCCATTTTGCAGAGGGAAGTGTTGGGCTTGCTGGGCATGTTGAAGCAGTTGCTCCTCGTGCTTGAAATTGGCCTCACACTGCTGACAGCAGACACCCTGCATGGCACTGCCGACGACTACTGCTCCTCCTCCTGCTCCAACTGCTGGTCCTCCTCCACCTGGTGTTAGATATTCCTCGCCACTTGCTTTACGCTCCTCCAGTTTCCTTTCCTCATCTGTTTTCTTCGCGGCCTGCCAAGCTGTATGATCCACCAGTTGTAATAATCTGGAGAGGCCATCTCTCGTCACGCTGTGCACACTCATCAGGTGGGTTTCCAGCAAGGATTGCTCACTGTAACCACTCTCCAGGCAGAGCGGACAGGAGACACCCGCCTGTGGCATTGATTCACTTTTAGGCGATGAACTCTTTTTGGGATTAGACTCCTCAATGTCTTGTACACCAGTTGTGGCATATTCGTTCTCCTCGAGCCGTTCACGTTTAATATCAATGGGACAATCGCTATCTTCATCGCCACCAGCCATTTCTACATCTGCTCCCGTTCTCGTTGCAGCTGCAGTTCCCGTTGCGTTGCAACGTTGCACGGCTGCGAGTGCCGCCGCTGCCACAGCTGTTTGGAATGCCTGCAGCGCTGCTGTGTTTGTTGGTATGCTTATGTAATCATCACTGTCTGCCGTCGGATGCAGGCTCAAAATATGCGTTTCCATTTCCTTCTTGGATTGCACAAAATATTCACAGAGATTGCACTTGAAGACGGTCGTCTGCAACTCGTTGACTGTTGGCAACGGGGATGCCACATGCGATTGCACCTTGCCACATGTTGTCGAACAGCTCGAGACGGAGGTGGGTGAATAGATGTTGTGACCCTCACAGGACATGCCCCCAGCAGCAGCAGCAGCCACTCCATATCCCATCTCGGTGCTGGGTGCTCCAACAAAGCAGTTGGCAGTCGCCAGATTGAGGCCGCAATCAAAGTTGCCTTCTGAAATTGATAGATCAGATAGGTTGTTAGCTGATGCTCACTAAATTGGACTAAAACTAAATTAGTCAGATTCAGTATAACATGATGATAAAATGGAGGAGTCTTCAAGAATATCATGCCTAACCATGTTTTCTAAATTTAAAAAAATTAAGTTTAAGTATAATATGTGAATATTCGTTTCATAAGTAAATAAACAAGTCTGTTAAAATAATTTATGGGTCTTATTTCTACAATAAAATAAATAAAAAAAAAAATTCCCATTTTATAAATAATTGAAATGCTAACTTCAGTTAAATTACTATATGAACAATTAAAATGGCAGTTGAAGTATTAGGTAATTTACTTTACTCTCTCTCTTTCTCTCTCTCCAAAGCAGATAACAAGCATTAGTCAATGACCTGTTCGTATACACGTTTGCACACACACCCGCAGACATACTCACAGACACAACACAGACACACACACAGACAATGGTTTCTTTTTGCGTACAGATTAATAATCCTGTGAGAGACCCCTTTGGCTAATCAATGCCTTTGATAATAGGAACGACCACAACAAAAGCGAGCGAAACGCAGCCCGAACAGAACATAAGCCAGGCACAGACTGTGGATTCCCTCTGCCTGCTCCCTGCCCAACCTCTCTCCCTGCTGCCTGTTGGCTGTTCCCAGGTCTCACAATATGGGTCTTTTGGGTCTCAGCCTCAATCTCGGCCTTGGTGTTGACGTTAGCCTCAGCTGCGTACAGTTAATTGCAAGCAAGGGAGCAGGCAGCAGATGCAGGCAGGCAGGCAGCAAAGGCAGGCAGCGTTGATGCGACCAAATGCGAATATATTTCAAATTCCATTACCAATTTCAAAGCAATTTCCATACAGCTTGATTGCATCGAATTAAAAAGCCGACAAAAAAAAACGAAAAAAAAAAGAAAATCAAGACCATAGCCTCGGTCATGGCGTTCATCTCTTCAATGTGCAGGAAAATGAACTTACTTAAACAGAGAGAGAGAGAGAGAGAGAGCGATAGAGGGGGAGAGCGGGACAGATAGTAAAAGTGAGAGAGAGAGAGACAGATAATAAACAAGAGAGAGGGGGAGAAACTAAGCAAACTGATATGTGGTTGGGTATTTGTTGTGCCCCTTTTTGTTACTGCAATAATCATGCGCAGCTGTTACAAGTGAAGCAGTCGCGGGGCAACCAGCAACCAGCTCAAATAAACCTTCATCATCGGCAAAAGACGCCAAAACCAAAGACAAAATAAGCGAAAAGCGCCCACTAAGATATATATCTCAGCTAGCACATACCCTTTAATCACATAGCCTGGTAAAACATCAAATCAAAAAATATAAAAAACTAAATAATATCTTTCATAGCTTATATATAATTTTAAAAAATAAATAAATAAAATATATTTAAACAAATTTATAAGTTTGTTAGTTTGTAAAACTGTATTTTGTTTATTATCTTTTGCGTTCTTTTCGATATTCGCAAATCGCACAATTTTAAGGCTACACTGGATATGCCACGCCCATCTCCGTCGCCCCAAGTCCACCCGATTCTACAAATTTTAAATGGCTATATCTTCCGCAGTTTTTGAGTTAGACACGTCATATTTGGTTGATATATTACTGGTAGCCGCCTTTAAGAACCGATAATAATTGCGTACGGTCACTCCCGCCCCACAAAATTTTAAAAAATCCCATATCTCCCATAATTTAAGAGCTACAGTTACCAAAGGAAGGTAACTAGCTATATCTACCCCAGTTTTAAACACAAACTTGGACAGTATTTCTTGGCAACACCCTACCTGTTCAGCTGGCATTACGTATAGTATCAAAGTATTTCGCAGTCTGTTACACCCGACTGCAACGTTCTGTCTTGATATATTTCAAAAAAATAGAGTTTGCACTCATTAGCAGAAAAAAAGAAAAACTTTACTCGGAACCGAACTTAGTATTTAAGCACAGATTCTAAATACCTTACGGGCGACGAGATGCGTGACTTATTATACAATTTTTTTTTGGCAATACCTAAGGGATTTTGGGTATAAAAAGGGCGAAGAAAAAAACAATCTAACACCAACAACAAAAATAAAAAACGTTGGCAAGCAGAGGCTTACAGGCTCACTTACACGTTGACTTAAGATCGGCCTAATTACTTAGCTATTTTTAACAGCAGTTAAGTTGCTTTTAGTAAGCCACACAAGTTTATGCTGCGATCAATCATGACTTTCAATATAAAATCAACGAATTTCACATTCAAGCATTATATTTTGTAAATATTTTTTTTTATTTCATTTTATATTACATTTTATTTTTAATTTAATCGAATTGATTTTCTCCTTTTTGTACTTTTCTGTCTCGACTGATATTAGTCGATATCAAATAAATAACTTAAATACCTACAGAAATATTATAATTTTTAATTTAATTTAATTTGCTTTCTTTCTTTTGTATTTTTCTGTCTCGACTGATACTAGTCAACATTAAATAAATTAAAAAAGCACTGCACACAAAAAATACCGTCTAAAACTTTAAGTGCCCGGCACAAAATGTTATATCGCTTAAAGAAGACCAAGTGCAGAAAGCCTGAGCACAATTACAACAACCAAACGTGAAACTGAATTTCTGCTCTTCAATACAACACGGGCAAAACACTGAGCGAATACAAGACTAGACTCAGAATGCCGATTGAAGACTGCGGACACAGGATGAAGAAAGGGAAAGGAAGAGTTTTGTCAATTTTGCATATATAAACTTGCAACAACACGCTGTAGAATGGAGAATGGAGCAGTGCGGCATATGCAATTATATGTATACCCTGTAGCTGGATGGGGGTGTATTGTGTGTAACAATTCCAAATCCAGATTTGCAGTCTTTGTATGTGTGTGTGTGTTGTGTCTCTGGTTAGGGTCTCTGAGCTCTGATACTCTGTGGTTAGGTGCGATGCCTGCGGTTCCGAACCACGCTCACTGCCGCATCTTGTATCTGATATGAGAATATCACACTGGCAATGCTTCTTTTTTTTCTTTTTATTTTTTCATTTTTTGTATCGGCAACCTGGAATGGACTTTTTAAGTTGTTGTGTGTGTTGAGGTTGGAGCAACAGCAAAGTGTGCACGTCACTAATTGCAAATTCGATGGATACATATAATCGTTTTTGCATTCTTAAGTAATTTGTAATAATTTCCTCAAGGGTCAGCGCAGCGTCAGCGTATAAATCTCACAGCGCATATAAATCGCAGCAAGGGCAACAAAAAAAAATATGAGAAGAGCGAGAAGTGTAGCCAAGAATTTACTTACGCAAAAGAGACAACGAATCAGAATGAGTGTGAGTGTGAGTGCGAGTATGAGTTCGACTTGGAGTTGAAGTTCGAGTTTGAGTACGAGAGACACGCGAGGCAAAGGGACGATAATAATCGAAGAGTAAGGGGCAAAAAAAAAACGAAACGAAAGAAATTGAACTGAAATCAGCGCTTAATGATGAGTTACGAACCGCACAGCAGAAGAGTGTCCATATTACAATGTATGCCCATGTACTTAAGCAAAAGACCTCAGTATCCATCGAGACTATATACATATATGAGAAGGCGAGTGTGTGTGTGGGACGATCAAATTTTAAATGCCTTGCTACTATTATTATTATTAGTAATATTTTTTGGAATAAGTATGCCTCGGTTTTGACTTTATGTTAACAGTTTTTTTAGTGCAGATAGAATTTATTTATTTAATTTATTTAATGTCGACTAATAACAGTCCACTCAGAAAAATACTAAAAGGAGCAAATAATTTAAATGAAATTCAAAATAATACATAAGAAGAAATATTTTGTATTTATTATTTATACATAAATTGTTGCCAGAAAAACCAATCAGACAAAAAAATAGTCAGTGTGAAGTAGTTAAGATCAATACCGAACACAGAAGCATGCGAAAATGTTAGTCATAAGATAAGACATTTAAAATGGAGTTCTTAATAATAACAATATAGGATTCTGTATTGATTAAATGATAAAGTCGATTGTAATCATTACAGAGTAATCGAAGAGGCACAGGTAAGAAATAATTATTAGTACAGCGATTAAGAAAATTTTTGGGAGGAATAAGGGGTATAGGGACTCGAGGGAACAGAAAAACTAATTTGGCTCATCTGGCAGGGTAATCGACTTCAGCATTCAATAATTCAACGGCAAACACAAAACTTAGCATAACACGATGATTAATTGGAGTGTTGGTTAATCAGTAAGACGATTTATGAACACATTTTAAATGCCTCAATATGTACTCCCTGTTAATTTTATTAATATTATTTTTCTGCTTATGAGTATACTTCGACATACACATTTGTTATTACTTGTTTTTTTTTATTTGTACTTGCTGTTAATATTTATTTTAGTGTAGATAAGACATAGTTCATATAATTTTATGGAGTTTATTGTTTGATAGATAAGGACATACGTATGTATAGATTGTAATATTAACCACTGAAACATATATCCATATGCTAAAGCGAATATAAAAAACCCTTGCCGATTGAGATACAACGCACAAACTCTAAATTGCTTCACAATGCTTACTATCTGTTTGTATTTGTGCCAGCTAGTTTTTATTCTTATTAATTTGTTTTTTTATATTACATATTATATTTATTATTTTTATTAAACCTTTTTATATACAGTGGCGGACAGCTCAAATGGACCAGTGTCAAAGACAAAAAGTAATTGCCTGCCATAATCTAATAATTCGTTATTTTTCAAAAATTCCAAAGACCGATGGTAGGTACATATATTAACCACTAATATGAATATATGACCCTAATAAACTGAGGTTACCCCACCTGCTAGGTGGGATTATGTAAAAAAGTACCCTATTTTTAGGTGATAACTTATTTGGACCAGGTATATTGTGGACACCTGGATGCCGTAAAACCCGGATTTTTTGCCTCAAGTTGAATATATTCGGTATAAATAGATCAATCCTTCGTAGTCAGTTTAGTTATATCCTGCATCTCGTGTGCAACAAGCCAACAAGGACTATGGACAGACTACCATTGCACAACGGAAACTTATCATGGAACACTTCAAAATCGGATATTCACATCGCCAAATAGCTGAAATGGTCAATCTGAGCTACTCAACTGTGTACAACATCATTCGGCGCTTTGTCGACGCAAATAAAAACATATTTATTATATTTAAATTTCCTGTGGCAGCCATAAGATACGAGTATACAGATATGGCTCAACAGCGTATTTTGTTCACAAAATACACACAGCTTAAAAGTGAGTTGACATTGAATTAACAAAGAGTTAAAAGTGTGGATTTCAGATTTGCGTCTCTAAATAAAAATAAAATAAAAATTTCGCAATTTGTTTTACACCGTTATTTGTGTGGAGTTTTTAAATATCGTGAAATGGTATGAAATGTTTGGTAAATTTATATTAATTAATATTAATTAATATTATTAAATGTTTTAAGAGTTATATTAAGGTGCTACCAACTCGCTGGTTTTGACTTTCTAATATGAGTATGATTTTTTAATTTAAATTTAAAAATACTTTATTCTAATTAAATTTATTTTCTACTTTTTGTATATTTCTATGTCGACCGATATTATTCGACATTAAATAAATAAATAGAATAAAGGGAATATGGTGTGAGCAATTTTGACTTTTATGGAGTTTATGGAATTTAAAGTGTACGAAGTACATACCTTCCGTGCTGCACGGTAGTTCTTCTGTCACCTTGAACACCTCATTGAGTCCGAGCATATCCAGGTTCTCGCTCCTGCGTTGCAGGCAGATGAACTGCTCGACCTGCAGGTGGCGTAAACCCTTCACATGCTGCACCATCTCGTGCAGATTCTTGGCCACAAAGTTGCACAGCTGGCAGCAGAGTGCCTTCTTAGACGACTGCTCTGACTGATCCGAGTCGACACCCAACGGAGGAGAGGAACGAAGACGACTCCTTTGGATGATGAGTACTAAATGCTGGAAGATCATGCGCATTGTGTCGTGTCGCATTTGCTGAGTGTGAAGTGATAATTTCTGTATGGAATTCGTGTGGAAGTCGCAACAGTTGCACTTCAGCTGTACCACATTTGTGGCAAGTTGCGGCTGCTGCTGGTACTGCAACTTGTACTCGTTGCGTGCGCCACCCTCTCGAATGTGATTGATGAAATTCAATTTCTGCAAGTGTTTGTCCGTCTTGCTGTGCAACTGAAAGTTCGCCTTTAAATTCGTCTTGTAATTACACAGCCGACAAATATAGTTATTATTATGTATGACCATTATATCCAACGAGGCACTCGACGATTGCCGCGAACGGTCCAATAGCAAATGCTGATTCAGTTCATCCATATTGTTGGTGCTGAAACAATCGCAGATGAGGCAACTAAACATTGCCGTTGGCCACAACTCCGGCAAACTATCCGGATAGGAGTCGAGGGAGTCGCCGGGGGTTGTCCCAGACTCTGTCATGTTCATGCCCATAACCATCCCAGGTGGCAGCTTCAACAGCTTGGGTGAGTAGGAGAATGTGGCATGCAACTGATCGGGAGTGCTGACGGGCGAGGGCGATGTGGGCGATAATTTGCTTGCAGCAGATTGTTGCTGCTGCTGCTGATGTTGCTGATGTTGCTGCTGCTGTTGCTGACTTACAGCATTTTGTTGAATGAGCTGTATCATCAATGCTTGGTTGTAGGCCAAATCAGCGAGTGCTACCTCGGGTACGGGCAAAAAACTAGTGCTAGCCGTACCCGGTACGGCTGTTGCACCTTGTTGCTGCTGCTGTTGCAAGAAGTTGAATGCCTGAATGTGTTTGATGTTATTCTGCAAGACAGCCATGTTGTGTGTATGCTTCTCGCTCGTCATATGGATGCGTAAATTGCGTGCCACGGAGGTCTCGTAGCTGCAGATGTCGCAGCGAAACGAGGGCTTTGGCTTCAGCGAGGAGACCGTTGACGCACCCGCACCGCCACCCGAACCGGAACCCGAACCCACTGCACTGCTGTTGGATGCGTTGCTGACATTGCTTACGGTGCCAGCACTGCCAGCACTGGAGGAACAGACTCCGCCAACAGGTTGTTGGCTCGCGGAGACGACGGCAGCTATACCGGCATTACTGCAACCACTCACAGAGCCTTGAGGCGATGGATTGGGCAACATCAGTTTAGCTGCCGCTGCAACGGCGACAATGTTTTGGGAGCTATTCAGTTCCTGCATGTTGTTCAGATGTTTGTCGGACTGCATGTGAATGGAGAGGTTGCCTTTGGTCGTCGTCGAGTAGTTGCAAATCTCGCAGCGGTACGGCTTGTAGCCACACGAATAGGACTCGCCACGTGCCAGACGTGGATGCTGTTGGCCTGCAAAATACGATTATAAAAAATAAATATGTATATTAAGATTGACGATTTGCAGTTAGAACGAGGCATGCAATTGATCGTTCAGCTATTTAAATAATATAATTTAATATTAGAAAAAGTGTGCTCTACTCTATTTGCATTTCAGAAGCGGTTTGGATTGATCCTAACTAATTCGTACCAACTATTTTTCTTTTTTTCCTGGGTATTTTGGGTATTTCTCATTTTTATTTTTATATATATGTATTATTTACGATGGGGTTGAAATTAATCTTAACTATTTCATAGTGACTATTTTATCTATGGTAATTGGTTTTATCTGGCAATAAATATTGGATCATTTCATATTTCATATTTTTTAAATTGAAATTAAAATAATACATTATATTTTTAAATTAATTTAATATATTTGCGACTATTTGTATTTTTCTGTGACTACCGTTGACATTAAGTCAATAAATAAATTAAATAATTCAATTTTAATACATTATCGATTGTCTTAAGTACTTTGACCTATAAGGGACAACATTGTACGATATTCGTAAAGTATGTTGCGAATGTTGGAAATTCTTCCCGAGTATTTAATTTTATTTGCGCTGATTTATACAATTTCCTTTCGATTTACATGTTAACAACGGAGACTTAATGGAATCGCCAAACGTTAAGAATACGAATGCAAGAATCAGGAATCAGGCTATATGAGATATACCAAATTTATATTTATTTCTGAATATTTGGGTGTCACTCATTTCAACACTAATTGTAATAAATTAATAATAGAATAAATAAAAAAAATTTGAAATCTCTTAGAAGATATTCCGTATATACATATATCCCGAAAATGTTTCTTATTTCGTTAACTTTAATTTTAATATTAAATTTATTTTCTACACCTTGTACTTTTGTATCTGTGACGACTGTTGACATTAAATAAATAATATATCGATATACATATGTATGTTTTATAGATTTTGTGCAATTACCTGCCAAGCAATATCCACAGGCGCTCTCTCCATCTGGATGCTTCTCGCGCATATGGATCTCCAGTGTCTCTTGGTATTTGTAGTGCCAATTGCACTGCGGACATTTGAGGGTTTTGCAGGAGTTGCGGGTGGACATCTGGACACCGCTGTTGAGTCGCGCGGAGCTCAAAAGCATTTCGCAGCTGCCAAGAAAACAAAGGACATAAATATTAATACAAGCGCAGAATGGAAAATAAACCTCTCTCTGAATAGTTGATTTTTAAATTTAAATTTAGAAAATCAGAATATATATTTATATAAAGCAGAGGCTATTTAAATACGGATAGCGATAACTATGATGACAGCAAAGTACATTTAATTGAAGTGGCATTCATTTATAGGGGCTTCAATCTCAGCATTGGATATAATCCTCAAGCCCGTGTGTGTGTGTATACTTATCATAATTACTTAATTTGAATTCGAGAGCCCCAACACAGCAACACCCAATGGTAGTTGTGGTAGTTATACACAATGGCGGTCGGTACTGTGGGCTCCCTACAATGTGTTGATGAAATTTTATGATCCGGAGCCGAGTCGGGCAGTCGTCAGCAGTAAATTGCGACAATTGAATCTGTATATAGAATTTATGAAGTGAAATCAGCGCAATTGGTTTAATTTATTTTAGTTAAGCCGCCTTGCCCTTGCCAACGTCCGCCCGTCTCCTTTACACAGCTCATTCCCATTCTCATTCCCCATTCCCATTCTCATTCCCCATTCCCATTCTCATTCCCATTCGCGTTCTCATTTCCAATTCCCAAATAATAAGAGTGATTTTATATGAGTTAATTTAGATAAGCTCGTATTGTAGTACGCACTTATATAAATACGTTTTTTGCGACTTAACTTGAAACCAAGCCATTTCAGATATTTATCGCTATATAAGACCTAAATATATATTTATATAGTGCAGATCAAGAAAATAAAAGAAGATTGAATTGTCATTCATGCCTATATTGGAAAGAGACCGAAGTGAAGGCTGTAATTATGAATATTTTATATATGTCTGAACTTAAAATTCATAAAGTTGTGCTAAATTTGCGAATTGTATATAAAATGATATTGCTGGCACGTTTTTCAACATTTTCAACCATTTATCAACTGTTCCAAGCTGGCCTTTGCATCTTGTAAATCTTACAAATATATATATATTTTTTAATATCGAAATTGCCTTTAATTTAATTTAAACTGTTTTAAGAAATAATTCTGATAATAAATTTATGGGCAATCGCGAAGAACAAACTAAGATAGCCACGGATTATCCGATTTGGTTATTAATATCCAAGTTACCATGGAAAAACAAAATCATGTTTGACTTTCAATTACTGAGTTTTAAGGTTGGCAAAGACTTGTACCCTGGACTTCTGACATGGTCTGTTCCATAGTCATGGTCCGTGGTAAAGGTTCAAGTTATAGTTCGAGGTAACCGGCTGGAGTAAGGTGCAATGCGCTCCGTGCCAACAGTCAGCTTGGCTGGGGGGTCGAAAATAGCCCAGTCGGACTGACGGAGCATACCGGATACCTGGCGACCTCCGATATTATAAAGCCTAACATCGCGGTTCTCTGGGCAGGTGATATCCACTGTCTTGGAAGACAAAATATGGAAATTGCTACATTCACTGCCACACGATTAAGAGAATCCGTAGTCTGTATTGCTCAGCACTAGGGCCATGCATCTATTTTAAGAGGGAATACTAATATAAAAAAAATTCCACTAAAAACACTACTGTGTGCCAGTAGTCCACCTTCATACACCCTTCCGTTCATTCTTCAAGGGAGTAATGGTCTCACGGCTCTCCCGGACCATCGGACCACAGGCAGCCGCTACCTTCCTCGCAGATGGCTCAAAGCTTGATAACCGCTTGGGCAGGGGTGTATACTCTGAGAAACTCAATATTCAGCTATCTTTCAGCCTCCCGAAACACTGTAGTGTTTTTCAGGCCGAAGTATTAGCTATAAATGAATCACTAAATTGCCAAAGGAGACTAAGACAAAGGAGACAAAGGAGACCATATTATCAGAACTTCTGCTTCAGCCCTGCACTAGTCAGGAGACGACTTGCTACCCTGGGTAGCCCCTTCTTATCTAATATGTTAGAGTTGGCAAATATTGAACCGGCCAAGATTGCGATCTTCATAAGTGCAACAGGCTGGAATAATCTCTGTTTTCTATTTACACAAGTGCAGAAGAAATCCGAGTCAGATCCGAATACGGTACCACAACGGACCAAGCATTGCCTAAGTAACATAATTTTAAATTTTTATTTTAATATAAAATGTTTATTTTGTACAACTTTTTATTTCAAATTCGTGGACAGTTTTTAGTGCACATGAAATAATTGAATTATTAAATAATTAAAATACACATGTCCCTCTGTCTACTTGTATGAGCCCATACAAATTTACTATATTTGTAAATATATTGTTAAATCGTAAATACATATTTCATCGCTGTTTGCTCAAATTTCATTCATTTTGCAGTTTAGCACACTCGACGGGGTGGATGATGGGAGGATTCATTATCGAATGCCCTCCTTGTCAGCTGAGTTGTTAATATGCTTGTCCATCGCATCGAGCTGATGCAATCAATGTGATCCCACAAATTCGAATTATCAGGTCCCAAGGTTCATTTGCGTTTAAATGAACAATCGGCATACAGCCAGAGGCTGAGGATGCGGAGCACAGACTGTGAAATTAGACTAATGAGTTATTGTATGGCGGTGGATAAAACCCCTTGCGTCCTACCAAAGTTCAAACAGCAGCAATAATTACGCATATTATACGCAGACTGAGCGAAACCCTTTTTGCGCTCTCAGCACGTACGAAATATATACAATTGGGGTCAAAATAATAGTACTGCTGCTTCTCGAAGCATTTCAGATAATTCATTTTATGGTTATCAAATCGAGACCTCTTCAAAATCTTCAATATGTAGGAAAAATTATTATTTTCAGTATTCATAGCTTGTGTTTAAATAACATTTTTTTTTTAATATTTTCCAAAACATTTGTGCACTTCTATTGTTTTGACCGCAGCTGTGTTTATATACATATATGTATTTGGCACCCCTTGCAAAACTTGAAGACTTGAGGACATCTGCCCGGCTGTGGCAAGTAGTAGTTCAGACAGGGCCTTGAAAAAACAAAACATACAACAAAAAAAAGCAAAAAAGGAACCACCCCTAACACTAATGGTAACGGCAAATGAAGCGCCGGCAGCACTAACATTCGCTTTCTCACGCTTAAATTGGTAATTCTTCACTCGAATGATATAATTCAGCCTCAGTGCTTTGTCCTGTCTCATAAATTTGATTGCATGGTGAAAATATTACGAAAGCCTTTAATAGCACCTCGCACATTCAAAAAAAAATCTCGCTGAAATTTGGTAAATTGCTTTAGACACAAGCAAGATTTTCTTGTTTTTAAAAATAATATCTAAATATAAGAAAGCATTTTTCTAAAATTTAGCAAGGCTTGCTATTCGACAATCGAAAATCCCAAAAATATGGAGTGCTCTTTTCTATTTCGCATTTTCTAATGCATTTCTAAACAAGTAAGAATGCTGTAGTCGAGTGAGATCGACTACGGTATACCCTCTACCGTTAGTTGTTAAATATATTCTAGTTTCATTGACAAATTTTCCTTCAAAAGTCTTGCACCCAAATGTGAGGTCTTCAAGTGCACTCTTTTCTTATGGCAGGCACAGGGTGCAGTAAAAAAAAACAAAGCCAGCGCATATTTTTATTCACAAGCCCGAACTGACTTATTTATATATATGTATAAATATATATATAGGTAACGGGGCTCTGCAGAATATTGATAATCATGACATCTCTTTCTTACACATGCGCTCACATATTTATACACACAGAAAATGCTTGCGGCTGCTGATGGAAAGGAGTGCAAAATGAGAATCTCCTTCCGACTATAACTTCAATGATTCTTATCCGATCTTGATGAAATTCGTACAGTTGATTGATAATAGTGAGTGTTAACTTGAAGATTCTGCCTTTAAAATTGAGGCATTTATTGCTATCGAAAATCGAAATGCATCGATATTCCAGAAACGGAAGCAGCTATCGATAAAATAATCAAATTTGATCTGCGTCGGGTATACGAGAACCTATATTCCAAATTTGAAGTCTCTAGCTATTATAGTCCCTGAGATGCGCGTGTTCATACTGACAGACAGACATGGCTATATCGACTGGGCTGTTGACCCTGGTCAAGAATGTATACTTTATGCCTGTTACATGCATTTACACAAAACCACTATTTCCCTTTTTCCCATTTTTAATAGGTTCAGGGTATAAAAATATAAAAAATACTTTCTGAAATTTTTTAAAATAGTTATGACATTTTTCTCTCTACTGCTATAATTTGTCTAAGCCGTTAACTACTTTAGTAAACTTATTAATTTGTTTGTACATGTGAAATTTGTATATACGTTAATGTTTATTAATATAAGTACAAATTTAGGTAATATAAGAATACACCTACGTACACACATAGATAGCAACACAATGAACATATTATTCAGTATCACTTCAAATGTTTAAAAAAAGTTGAGTGTTCGAATCGAATTGTATTTTTATAATCAGGAAAATATTTAAGTATTCCATATTTATACTAAGTATGAACAGAATCAAAGTTAATCAAGCATCGAAGGAGTGCAGGGAATGTTCTACCCCTTCTTCTTCAAACAAAAACTTCAAAAATCGATCTATCAAAATAAGGGCTTAGTGACCTTTAGATCAGAAAATAGTGAAATCTAAGTAATTTACAAATAAGTGAATCAAGCGAGAATGGCAAAAAACAAGATTTTCACCGAACAGGAAGAGCGGAGGATCATCAGGAAATTGCCAAAACTGACTCAACAGGTGCAGGATGAAATGGGGAAAAAGTGTGCAGTGTGGAAACTGTGCGCCTGGTTCTGCGTAACCATGACTTCAATGCCCGACTACCAAGGAAGAAGCCCTTTATAAGCGCAAAAAATAAAGGGACTTGGATGACGTTCGGCAAAACCCACTTGGACAAGGATTTGGAGTTCTGAGTCATATTTGCAGATGAGTCCAAATTCAACATTTTTGGCTCAGACGGACGGAATCATGTGTGGCGACAGTCCAATACTCAGCAGAATCCCAAACACTTAAAGGCAATTGTCAAGCACGGCGGAGGATGTGTCATGGTATGACCATGTATCTCGGAGCTTATTGAAACAACAATGCAAATTTACTCCAAAGTGCCGAGAAGCTAGAATCCGACGTACTTTCCGGTTCTACCAGGACAACGACCCCAAGCATAAGTCCGGAAAAGTACAGTCTTGGCTTATCTGGAATTGCCCCCACATGATAATTCCTCCAACCCAATCTCCGGATTTAAATACTATTGACAATTTTAGTCTCTGCTGGAAAATAACATCCAGCAGCACAGCATATCCAGCAAAGAGGATCTCAAATATGCTCTGCTGGATGAGTGGAGCAAAATCAGCCCAGAAACTACCAGGAAGCTAGTATCTTCCATGAATAATAGGTTAAGGGAAGTTGTTAAGGCTAAATGATATCATACGACACATTCAGCTTTTATACGCCAAATATTTTACTTTTTTAAGACTCTTCGAAATAAGCATTTACATGTATTTTGGATATGTTTTCCGAATTAATTAATATTTTAATAAAAACTAAAGTTTTTTTTTTAAAGCATTTTGCCTTTGTTTCCTTGTTTAAACTTTGTAGCACTTTAAATTTTTACTTGACGCCGTTCGAATTAAACTCTGAGACACTGTATCTATAATAGGATAGCTTAAATGAAATTGATATCGTTGTTTTTCGAAACGATGAGCACTGAATATATTATTTGAACTTTTATTGTTAAAAGAAACTGAAAAGATGTCAAATTTTTTTATTTAAATAAGTTTTTTAATTTAATAAGGAATAAATTCAAAAAAATAATTTTGGTCCTGTTTATGTAATCAAAATTATAGATATTATTTCAAGAGAAACTGAAACGAAGTGAAAATAAATTTTGGAATAGGTACTTACCGAGCACAGTCGACGCCTTGAGGTCGCCCATTGATGTGATCGGAGCAGGCGCCGATTGTAAAACTGGACGCAGGCGGATTACCCACATTGGCAACATTGGATGAGGGGGCGCTTGGCGAAATGGGCATGGACGTGGACGTGGACAGATTGGCATTTGGCGAGCGTTGAGATTGCGATTGAGACTGAGAATGAGACTGAGGAGTTGCTGGCGACTTGTTGCGATGCTGGATCTCAATTAATTCACAGGTCTTGCAATCGACACCCTTGAAATCGGGATGTTCCAGGCAGCTGCTGGGGAACAAGAGATGCTTTTGATGCTGTTGCTGTTGTTGGTGTAGCTGCTGCTGGAGGAACTCGGTTAGTAGTTTGACACCCCTAGCGTTCTGTTCATTGGCGAGCGCTGCGAGGGATGCTTGAAAGGAACTAAGTTGTATTTGCGCCTGTGCTGTTGTTGACGGTGGGTAGACGCAGCCACTCGCTGTGGTGGCAGCCACATTTTGCATGGATATTAGGTGTTGTTGCAATATATCGCTAGCTGTTGCTGTTGCATCTGTATCTGCCACATGGTGTTGCTGCTGTTGTGGTGGTGGTGTCCCCGCGGCTGAGCTTGTCGCATCCTCCGCTTTGTGGCTGCGTTTATTTAACTTATCGCTACTTATATTATCAGTACTAGCTCTCAAATCTGCCGTGGGAGGTGCAGGAGGAGCAGCGGAAGGAACAGCTGCAGGAGGTGCAGCTGCTAGAGGAGCAAGAGGAACAGAAGAAGAAGCTGAAGAAGCAGCTACAGAAGGGGTAGCTGCAGCGGAATAAGGAGCATGAAGAGTAGGAGCAGCAAGAGGCGAGCACTCCCGACTGCCACATTCTGATGTTGCCTCCATTGCATCCGCTGGCGAATGCCGAGGCGATTCTGATAACGGTGAGTTGCATGTTATCGATGATGTTGCAGTTGCAGTTGCAATAGCTGCCGTTGCCGTTGCTTTCGTAGAATTATTAGTCTTTGTTGCTGTTGCTGAATTTAAGGAACCAAATTTCACAGACGCCTGCGCAGCTGCTACTTTTACAGATGTGTTATCGTTATCGTTTTCGATATCGTCATCGTTATCGGCATCTCCAACGCCAACATCATCGTTAACGTCATCCCCGACGTTATCGTTATCGTTATCGTTTTCCACATTGCTCGTAGCAACTTTCATCTGATTGCTGGCCAAATCGACAGGCTGCTGCTCGAGATTGACATTGGTTAGACAATCGAGTGGCTGTAGAAACGATATCTGCGGTTTCTCATCCATATTCCGTTGAATAATTGCACTCGATAATTCGCGATTCAACAGCTGTTTATCCAGCTCCAACAGATTCAATCGATGATCCGTATTCGCATGCAAACTAAACGAATTCACGTTGCCAAAGGACAATTTGCATATGAAGCACATCAATATCGGTTTATGCTTATTTTGTTTACTTGTTGTTGTTTGTTGTTGTTTTTGTGCATTTGGATTCGCTGAATTGAACTGGATTTGATTGCACGCATCTTGAGCAGAGACCACACGAAACGAATGGATTTTTGGGCTTAACTGATAAGCACCTTCTCCTACTCCTACTCCTTCCTCGTCCGAACCTTCGTCTGAGTCCTTCTTGTTCCTCGTTTTTTTTTGTCCTGATTTGAGAAATGTCTCTCCTTTCAATTTATCACAAGGGGATGTTGATGCTGATGTTGTTCGGGCACCGCTTGTAGTTAAATGGTTTCCGGGTGGAGGAGGAGCAGTCGTCGCATTGCCTGCGTCGATTATAAACGCACTGCCGTCGAGATTGTAAACTATTTTGCCATTGAAGGTTTCAACATCAGAACTGGACATTGGAGAGCCGTTAGCATTATTGGAGTGCTACAAATAATACAGATACAAATACAAATATATTGTAATTAAAAACGTTATTTCTTCTCATAAATTACGATTTAATTATTTTATTATTATTATTTATTTACTTAACAATCAGCCCACGCAATGTTTTTTGCTGAAGTATTTGTCAGGCAGAAAGACGCATTTACACTCTGTAAACTCGATTAAATTTATTATATTTTTTATACACTGAACACGTTAAAAATGGGTAAAAAGTATATATTCTTGATCAGGATCAACAAGCGAGTCGAAATGTCCGTCTGTCCGCCCGCCCGCGGATCTCAGAGACTATAAGAGCTAGAGACTTCATATTTGTAATATACAGTGAGGGACAGCTCAAATCGACCAGTGTCAAAGAAAAACGTAATTGCCTGCCATAAGCTAATTAATTATTATTTTTCAAAAATTCCAAAAACCGATTGTAGGTACATATATTAACCACCATATATATATATATATATATATATATATATAAATAAGTCAGTTCGGGCTTGTGAATACAAATATGCGCTGGCTTTGTTTTTTTTTTTTATTCTGCAGTCCCTGTGCCTGCCATAAGAAAAGAGTGCACTTGAAGACCTGCTCACATTTGGGTGCAAGACTTTTAAAGGGAAATTTGAGAATACAACTAGAATATATTTAACAACTGGGTTCAGGGTATATTGTAGTCGAGCTCACTGGACTACAGCATTCTTACTTGTTTCTTTATGTAATTAATAAAATATATATATAAAATATTTAATTACTTATATATTTACTTAACTATTTATTTTACTTTTTTTCCAAGAAACTAGTTAGTATGAATAAGTTTAGATGCAAAACCACAAATGCATGTGCAAATTTAATATACGAGAAATGAGTTCCTAATAATAGACTAGAGGGGTTCAACATACCTCCTCCTAAGATCGGATAAATTGCATGAGCCTATATCTGGTGCAATTTTTGAATTTGAATGCCAAATTTATGATTATTCAATGGCTGCCCAAAATACATTTTTGTAATTATATATTTATTTAATGACGATTAAAGGCCGTCCACAAATTTAAAAAGTGAACATAATAGTATCAATTAAGTTATTAAGTTAAAATTATAAGTAAAGTTAATAAAATTATTATAATTAAAATTAAAGTCAAAAATTAATTATTGAAATGTGAAATTGTCTAACATTGGGGAAAATCAGAAGAATCAAATCAGACCCAGAAATAAATTGGCAAAAGGAAAATTGGAACTTTAAGAAGGAAGTGGGAATGAGAATGAAAGAGCGACAGAGATAAATGCTTACCTTATTAACTAATTGTAAAGGTAGACCAACAAATGAAACAAATCTGCATGCATTTTTATGGATGTGTGTAGTTATCACTGGCATCAGTTCATTTTTATGCCGTTGAGCAACAACAACAGAAACAGAAGCGATGACAACAAGACAAAAGAGAGAGAGAGAGGGAGAGACAGATATATATATATATATATATATATATATAGAGAAAGAGAGAGGGAGAACGAGAAGGGCGGGCAGAAGAAGCAGAAGAATACTAACAATGTAAAATGGGTAATTACTTGACAATTATCTGAAATACGTTTTAAAAATGCTTTATAGCTATTTAATGACAACTGTGCCATGATGACAACTTAAATATGTAAATATGTGCGTGTGTGCATGCATCTCTAAATGTTTTTATTGTGTGTGTGCATTTTTTTTTTTTAAGTGTGTGCACTCAATGTAACTGCAATTTGCATTCAAATAACTGTTACACACATGCATATATAGAATTAAAGTTGAAAGTTGGAATTTAGAAGTTAAGTGATTTAATGAACGAGCTTCGAAGAACTTCTTACAGGTTATAGTTGGTTAAACATTAACTTTCATTTGCAGACTCGGCAATAAATGGCACTAACATTAAATCGAGTTCATAAAACAGACTAGGAAAGTATTTAATAACCGTCATCAGACGACCCATGGCCCGTGAATGATCTGTACACATATATACATGCAAAGATACATATGTACTTATATATACATTAATTTATTAAATATTTATTTTAGAAGCTCCAAGTTGTATTCTTGTTTTTGCATATTTTGTTCATTTTCAGTTTAATTTGCGTATAGTCACTTATATAGTCATTTTTTAATCGATTTTTTACATTCGCGTAAACTTTAATTGTATTCATTAAGGAGCACACGAAAAAGGTACGGACAAGGAATAATTATTAGTAAATTAATAAATTTATAAATAAATAGCAGTAGTTTGTACGAAAGTGATAGTTTGAGGGAGAACTTATTTGTTATTATCTTGATTATCCTTTTTAATTCTCTCTCTATTTGATATCGACGTGTTCAAAGAACTTGAGCTTCAAATATATCCTAATCGGCTATTAAATCTGACAAAAATATGGTATATATTTTATTGGAATCGCAGATGCTTACGGCTGTCTGTTTTAAATGGGTTCAAGGCATAAATATTGATCAAGGCACAAGAGGACATCAATGCTTTGACATCAGGGTGTAATAATTTCTTTTTATAATTATAATTGATTTTAATTTAATTTCATTCAATTCAGCTAAGAAGCAAAAACATTAAGCTTTAACTTTAAATATAACTATATCGGCTATTAATGCTGTTCAACATTATAGAATATATGTTTTATTTTCAAACAATTGTAGATTAGCTAATATTGTTAAAAAAAATTTAGCATGTACATAAATATATATATATATTTATATATTTATAAATATATATATTATCGATATGGGAAATGGTTGCTGCTGTCTGTGAAATTACTTCATTAATAATTTTTAATGAGTTTAAGGCATAAATATTGATCAAGGGACAAGAGACTGAGATGAGAAAGTATCGGATCGGAATATAATAATAATTTCAGTTCATATTTAGCATTTATTTTAATTTACTTTAATTCAACTAATAAGCAAGAACTTCGATCTTGAATTTCAAACCAATATAGATCTATATATACATAGTAAACATATAGTAAGTATAGATTTATTTTGTCTGATAAATACTTCATTAAGTATTTTGTGGGTTTAAGTCATTAATATTGACCTCGAGTGCAGCCGCATTGATACCTTCCCAACAGGGAAATAATAATAATTTTAATTTACTTGAATGCAGCTGAGAAGCCAAATCATTTGGCATGGAGAGATAAAGACAGAGAAACTCAGTGAGAGGGAGAGAGATGGGGGTCCAGAGGCACAAGTGACAATGGGCACGTTCAAGTTGGCTTTGGTACTTTTCTGCAAAGTTAAATTTGCATGTGTTGTTGTTGGAGCTGTTCAAGTTATTTTGTATTGCGCATATTGCACCGGCATCGGCGTCAAAAGAGTAACAAGAAAGAGTTGAGAATTATGAGGACCGAAGGTGTAATGAAAAGACTCGCGCAGATCGCACCAAAAGGCCTTTGACTTGCCAACTGATGAGTCTTCTTTTATTTTTTTGCATACCAAGAGACAGACAGAGACTCGGAGACAAACCAAACCCGAACCAAGCCCGAGCCCATAAGCATAAGCATAAGCATAGGTATAGTGGTAAGGCCGCATGCCACACGATGGTGCTGCTTGATATATCACGGAATTTTGTGTGTGGGTGTACTCTCTACATAAGCAAGACTCAAACTCAAACTCAACTGACTTGAACTGAACTGAATATATATAAACCAGTTGAGTTGAATATGAAAACAGATAACGACGACTCCACACACAAATAAAGACATACAACAGCAACAAGGCACGTGCAACCTGAAGACACACAAACACACACAAATACATACAGTGGCGGTCAAAATAATAGTTCTACACACATAAGTTTTGCAAAATGTTTAAAAAATAGATTAAATATATTTCAAATGGTTTAAATATTTTACTTAAACACAATACTGCGGATACGTAAACATTAAAAGCTATCAAATTTATTTACAAAAATAAACATTTAAATTCTCTGAATTTATTATTTTGATATATATTTATTTTTATATTATATTTTTATTGAAATTCGTAGTAGTAGTGGAATAATGGTTAAGTTTTCTAAATAATATGTCTATGAACTAGATATGATGGGTGGATTTATCTTACTACGCTTAGTAGCTGGAAAATAACAGTAATTAAAATCATAACTATAAATAAATAACTATAATATTATTTTATTTAGAAACCTCTTAATAAAGTCTTTCAGTCACAAATGTTTGGACTATTTTCGCTCGGAAAATTGCAACACTTATATAAAATGGCCCCAAACAGAAGATAAACAAAATGAATAATTAAAATGTGGGAAAAGAGTAAAATACAGCAAGGAATCGAATGGATTTATAAAAGTATCTATGATTATTGAGATATTTGCAAAAGCAGGCACTACTATTATTTTGACCGCCACTGTACACATATTAAGGCAACAAAAAAATAAACACAGATTCCTACTCTTACGGCAGATTCAGATATACAAAGGCACAGTTAAAGTCAGGGGAAAGAGTATTAGGGAGGGTGAGGAAGGGGGTAGAATTTGATGCAAGGAGAGAAACCTTGACTCGCCTTTGTTTTCCTTTGCGTATGCAGCCCGAGGAGGCAGTGAACTTTTCTGTTCTTTGCCAAGTACGTTGGGGCAATATCTTCAGAGTAGACATGTGTTCACTTTTATTAACTTACTAGTACCTATCTAGGTATTCTACCGGCTTTGCGCGGGCCAGAATACCAATTGAATTGTACATAACCCGTAAGAGAGAAAGAGAGAGAGAGAGAGAGAGATAGCTCGACTACGAAATTCACTCAACCCTGGTGTTAAATATGTTTAATCGATTAAATCGTATAGCTCAAACACACATATTTACTATCTCTTCAATTATATAGTTATCTATACAATAAAATAACCTTCATTTGCGTAAAGTATTCAACAAAATTTTAATGATAAAAACTGTAAATTAAATTTAAAATAAAAAAATATTAGGCCTATTTATCCTGAAAATATGTATACTTTACATACTTTTCGACAGTGAAAAGTTCATTTCAAAAGTTCAACTTTCTAAATTAAGTAATTCTTGATAGTCTTCCATTGATGGTTTTCTATATTTGGTAATAAATAGCGACACAGATTCCCCTTCTCAACTGTATCGTTTTACTTTTCTAGTTCTTGTACCCCTTTTTATTGCCTTTATGCATGCCTTCTACAATCATGTTTGTGCTATTTGCAAATCTTAGATTGCCATATTTCTCGAAATATAAATATCTTCGGAAAATCTTTGAGTTCTTAAGGTTCTTAACTTACAGAGAGAGATTTTTCTATCTCTTCTTTGTTTTCCTTGAAGCATTTCATATTTTAATACCCGCCGATTAATTATATCCTTTAAATTGTTTAATATTTGTTTTTTCATTTTTGCTTTTAAATTAATAATTAATTTCTTATGCTATCAATTGTAACTTTTTTAATAAGTATTAATTTTATATGATTTTAATTGCAACTTTGGTTTTAAATTACATTTTAATTTTTATTATTTTAAAATATTTTCGGGTCTTGTGATAATAATTCTGGTCAAAAATAGAATGTACCCCCCTTAATCCATTCACTGTACCTGCATTGCCTCATTCAAATATTTCCAAACATACATTTTCCACAATTTGATGCACAGAATACCTAACAGAAAATTGCGAAGCACAATCGACATTTTGCCTTGGTCTAATAATTCTCTGCACAAATATTTATAGTTTTTAGTATGTCAGTGAGAATTTCAAGCATTAAACAAAAATACATCATTGATTTAATATGCGAATAGTTGTATTTAATAAAATGTTTGCATACTAGGAGAATTTCAAGTGTAGTTTGATTTGTAAATTTGTATTGCATGTAAATGTTTATTTCTAATTTTTATCAACTTAGATACTTAGCTATCTTCAGGCTTCAATAATAACATTCGTTTATTGATTTGTTTATTTTTTATTGCCTAAAGTCGACACAAAAAAAGGATTAAGCAGCTTCAGTTTAATTCAATATATTAACTTTAACTTTAAATTTTATATTTTAAGAAGATTTATAAGTGGAACAATTGATTAATATGATCACTTATTTATTTCTTTACTTATTTATTTATTTAATGTCAACTAAAAAATTCAAATAAAAATAATAATAATAATAATAAATTTAATATTAAAATTAAAGTTAAAAAATAATAAAGATTTCTAAGTTGACTGACTAGCTTCCGAATAAATTAATTGATGTTATCGTATTTGGATTCTGTTTGATATTTTTTTGGTGTATATCTCAAATTATTTATGTTATTTTTAATATAACAAAAACATAAAAATTTAATGACTTTTGGTTTCAAAAGGTTAAGGTATAATACAATCAATCATCAATCTCAATACAATCTAGTCTACGTATACTTTAATTAAGTCTGCCTTTGTTAATTTAAATTTAAAATAATATGTAATGTTAAATTGAATTTAAAAGAATGTGCTGTAGTCCAGAGAGCTCGACCACGATATACCCTGCACCCAGCTGTTAAATATATTATAATTTTATTTGCAAATTTCGCTTTAAAAGTCTTGCACCCAAATGTGAGAAGGTCTTCAAGTGCACTCTTGCACCTGACCCAAACACCTGACCCAAACTTGCAGGCTACAAGCACGTGCTTATACATACATATATACGTATATATGCACACGCAATCGTAGGTAACGGGGCTCTGCAGAATACACAAAAAACCATATTGACGATCGCGGCGATTATCATGTCATCTCTTTCTCATACATGCGCTCGCATATCTATGCATACAGAAAATGCTTGCGCCTACTGATAGAAATGGGATCAATATGAGAATATAATTTAGACTATAACTTTGAAAATTGGGCAGTTGATCAATAATATGTATTTGCATATTATGTATTAATTAGAAGATTCTGATTTAATATTTAGATTTAAGATTTAAAATTATAGCATTTATTGCTATCGTCAATCGAAATGTATCGATTTTCGAGTAGAGGAGGCAGATATCGATAAAATAAAGCAAATTTGATCTTCGCCGGATATACTAGAAGTCTCTAGCCCTTATATTCTCTGAGATCTGCGTGTTCAAACCGACAGACGGACATGGCTGTACCGATTCGGCTGTTGATCCTGATCGAGAATATATATATTTTATGTGGTCGGAGATGCTTCCTTCTGCCTGTTACATACATTTGCCTAAATCCATTACACCCGTTTTACCCATTTTAATTTTGTTCAGGGTATAAAACATAAGAAATATTTTTAAAATAACTAGTTTTCGCATACTTTAATTGTCGTTCATAAAGTCTGCCTTTGGTTATTTAACTACATCAGAATTACGGCCAAAATTGAAGGATTTTCAAAGTTGTGTATCTTGTTGCAAGGCAAACCAGGGAAAGGCAAGGTAAGGTAAAAGAAGGTAAATTGACAGACCAAGAGGACGTGGAGAATGAACATGAGCATTGTGGACACACCTACGCGAGTACCCTGCACATGTGTGTGTGTGTGTGTATATGGTTTAAGCTACCTTCAGCGATGGATGGGTGCTCAGTACAATACAAATCTCTTTTTGTTCTGTGTGTGTGGAGATTTTTACTAAGAAATCGCCTTTGTTCTCCGATTCAGCATAAAAAGTTGCGAATATAAAACAAAAGTGTCACTTGCTGTTCGCCTTTTGCCGACGACGACAACAACAACAGAGGCAATCTGAGCTTGCATTGTTTTTTGTTTTTTTTTCTTTCTGTTTTATGCATGTGTTGTGTGTGTAAATGTTTTTGGATGTGGTCATTTCGATTTTTTTATTTTTTGCTGCTGCTGTTGTCCTCTTCAACAAAAGCTTCGCAATCATTCATTTCGGTGAGATCAATGGATCGATACGATATATATAACTCTGGCTTCCAAATGCAATGTGACAAAAAGGAAGAAGACACAGACAGAGACAGAGGGTGGGGTAGAGGTGCCCAAGCTTGGGGTCCTCAGGCTGAAAGAGAGAGAAACGCTGATGAACTGTTTTCAAACTCTACCGCAAAAGTCCAATTTGGGCAACGACAAAACAATAAATATCATTTATTTTCAAGTTGTCCGTTTTTTTTTTGCGTTCATTAAAATTGTCGCGAATTGTTTTCAACGCATGAATATGTTAATGAATTATTGTCTACAGATATATATATTTATATATATATAAATTTATTTATTTTATATATTTATATATACATGTGTATTTGTATTTTCATTCTTTGTGGAAGGGTCACGGCATGGGGCCACAACAACCAACCGGAATCGCACAAAGGGTACGGCTAAAGGGTGCGGGTTACAACATTGCAAAAAGTGTGAGACCATTGTTTCGGCAATGGGCCTTTCTTGTCTTCCGGCTACCAAGGCAAAAAGAGTTCAAAATAATAGTAGTGAACACATACATATGTTTTGCAAAATGTTTAGAAAAATAAATTCGTTATTTAATAGTTTAAAAAAATATGCAAGTTGTATCTGAATGCAAGCAATCAATACTGAATATAAGCAAACATTAAAAGATTAAATTTATTATTTTTATTAAATTATTATTGAAATTTATGGTTTTAGTAGTTGTGGAATAAGTTTTCTTAGCTTCTTTCTAAAAACCGCATACGATGTGCGGGTGTATTTTACTTCGTTTAGTATTTGGAAAATAATAGTAATAGTAATAGTATAGTAGTAATAGTAATAATAGCACGCCGCATTTGATCATCATAAAATTAGACATATTTTTATAAAATACTTTGAGAAGCAGCACTGGGTTCCTTATTATTCGGGAAGTAGGTTTCGAAGTTGAGGTTTGTGGCTTTCTAAAACTAGGTTTAACATTTATACTTTTTTTTTAATTTGATTTCTCTGTGAACATTTTTGTATATATAATAATTAACAAAAACTTATATTTTTAGACTTCACACTATGTGTCTTTTTTGAATTTGTATGTTTAAGGAACGGAATTAAAGTATTAGAAAACAAGTAAGAATGCTGAAGTCGAGTGAGCTCGCTACAATATGCCCTGAACCCAGTTGTTAAATATATTCTAGTTTTATTGCCAAATTTCCCTTTATAAGTCTTGCACCCGCATTTTCGTATTCACAAAAACAATATACAATATATATACAAAAACATATTGATTATCATGCCATCTCTTTCTTACACATGCGCTTGCATATTTATACACACAGAAAATGCTTGCGGCTGCTGATGGAAAGGAGTTGAATGAGAATCTACCTTCGACTCTAACTTGGGTGTTTCTTATCCGATCTTGAGGAAATTTGGGCAGTGGATTAATAATATGCATATGCACATTATGTATTAATTAGACGATTACTTCCTTAAACTTGTAGCACTAATCGCTATCGGAGATCTAAATGTGTCGATATTCCTGAATTATTTCGGTGGCAGTTATCGATAAAATAAAGCAAATTTGATCTGCGTCTGGTATTCGAGAACCTATATTCCAAATTTGGAGTCTCTAGCTCTTATAGTCTCTGAGACCCGTGTGTTTATATCAAGAATATATATACTTTATGGGGTCCTTCTGCCTGTTACATACATTTACTTAAAACCATTATACCCTTTTTATCCATTTTTAAGAGGTCCAGGGTAGAACTAGAAAATCAATATATGTATGCCCTCATAGAGCACATTTCTTAACTCATTAAAAGCTAAGGCTTTTTAAATTCATGTAATTTGATTTTTTTTTTGTATTGAAAATAATATAAGCAACTTAAAAATATTTGGAAAAATACATGTATATCTTTTTAGCTGTTGAACCCAAGCGACTACATATTAAATGAATTTAATAGGTGAGCCAAGCACGCAAATATTTTTTATTTGTTTAAAACACTTTGCAACTTAAAAGAATGATCTAATTTTTGTAACGCTTATGCTGACATTCTAAAGCTATGAAAAATGTGTAAAGAAGTAATAGGAATAAGGTCGCTTTGTTGTACACCAGCAGGCACAGTGGCCGCGAATTGGTTAACGTAATTCATAATGTACAGTATGTTAATAGATACCGCACATTAGGGGGTTTATACGAATTAAGCTGAGTTGGAACGGATTTTCTGAGTTACTACTTAATTTTTTTAATTGTAAAATATTTTTATTTACCCTTAAACTTATATTTATATTTTTGTAATACTATTTTTCTGTTTAAAGTAAAATTTACCATTTTTTTTAAATTTAATTTTTCTTCTGCAAAAAACGAATCGAGCTGAGGAGATTTTGAAGAATCGTAGATGAATGTGTGTATGTGTGAATGGATATCTGTTAATGGACAGTTCTGTCTGTGACACGAACACCAACACCAACAAGTAATTCATCATTTATTTATGCATCCTGTATGTATGTGTGTGTTGAGTATTACAATAAATGAGGCTTAGGCTGCTGCGGCTACAAACAAACAATACAAACACAAATACATGCATGCACTGTCTCTATCGCGCTCTACTATTTGCAATGAATGCCAGATTGAATGTACTCACACACACACGCACACAAGCACACACACACAAACACACACACACACACACACACACACACACACACACACACACACAGACATCCATCGTCCCTATGTTTGGGATTTAAGACGCTGCAACAGAAAACAAAACAGAAAAAACACAAAAAAAAAAAACAGCAAAGGGCGATTCACATTTGAATCCATAAATTCATAAGCGAGCAAGAAGAAGACAATGAGAAGGAGGACAAGGAGTAGGGAAAAAAGACAAGTAGGAAGAGTAAGAGTGAAAAGTAATAATAAAACGAATTAATGCACTGTAAATATATATGTATGAGAGTGTGTGTGTTGAGCACAATGCAGCAGAAAGGACAAAAACAAAGACAAGCTATAATAAGAAAGGAAATACATATCTTTGTCGTATTGTGTATAATATTAAAGGAATTGTTTTCTTTTGCCTCCTTTTTCTCAGAAACGGGTGCTACATACACATACATACAATATTAATACAATGCGACGAATGTTAAGGGGGAACTGAAACCGAAACAAGATGACAGACGTAAAGAGACAGAAAGCAACAGCCGCAGAGCTGCCAGAGTGCTGGCAGAGCACCAAAGCGAGTAATGCGTTATTCCGGCAACTACAACTACAGCAAGATGGCAACAATGACAACAATAGGCTCGGCTCACAGCGTAGCGAGTTTCCAGTTATGAACAGCACCACTACAAGCAAGGTTATGCATGCGCGTGTGTGTGTCTGAATGTGGGTACATATGCCTTGTGCATAATCCGCAGATGATTTCATATTTTTTTTTATTTCAATTTAATATTAGAATTTCTACTCTAAATTTAATATAATGAATTTTTTACTTTTTGTATTTTTTAGTGTTAACGAACAACGTACAAGAGACAAGACACCCATCTAGTTAATATATTAGTATTTATTTGATTTTATATTCATTTTTATATTATGTTTTATATATAATATTTTTTATATTAATATATATATACTATTATCATTAAAATTTTAACTGAATCAATTTTTTATTTTTTCCTTTTTGTTTTTTTTTGTGTTTTGTTTTTTTAACCAGCTTTTAAATATTTTTTTTTGTGTTTTGTTTTTTTAACCAGCTTTTAAATATTTATTTTCTGATTTGATATTATATTATATTTTATATATTATTTTATTTTTATAAATATATATTTTTTTATTTAAATTTAATAATACATATTATTTCTAATATTCAATGAATCTATTTTTAAGTTTTTGCATTTTTTTGTCGTTGTTAACCTGCTGTTAAATATATTTTTACTTATTTGATTTTACAAAAATCTTTAAGTCTTTTAAATATTTCTTATTTTTTTTATTTAAATTTAATATCCCATTTTATTATTCATTTAATTTAATCTAATTTTTATTTTTTGTATTTTAATTTTGAGTTGACTTACTATATCTGACATTAAATAAATAAAATGGTGACTAAGCACAATGTCTTTATAATTTCTTAGAACTCGTTACTAAACTAGGGCTTCGACTCAATTAATCATGTTATTCCTTCCTAAAAAGCACAAGCAAATGTGAGCAGATGTGGATGTGCTTTTATTTTTAAAAGATACTGAAGGTAAAAAAAATTAGCGACTTTTGAAAAAACATCTGCATATATATATATATAGAATGGGGTGCTGCAGGATATTCACATACACACACATATATTTAAGCTATATTTATTATGCTATTTATATAAGAAGACCAATCAATCAATTAACGAAATAAGAAATATTTAAGTGATTTCTGGCGATATTTATTTAAGTTATTAAGATATTTATTGTTTATTTATTTATTTAATGACGACTAATATTAATCGACACAAAAACACAATATGTAAACAAAATTTTAAATTATATATAAATGTTGATATTTTAACTTAAATTTAAAATATAGGAAGCATTTATAAGATTTCTGAACGAGATTTAAATGCGAAATGGTAAAACATATGCATTACCATACCATGCAACAACAAACCCAATCAGAACAAAAAATAGCATAATTTAGTTAAGATCAATCCCAACCAGAAATGCATGCAAAAATGTTAAATACGAGATCTAGATAGAAATAAAGGACTCTGAATCGAATAGAGAATATAGTCTAATGCTTACAGAGTGCTCGAAAATATGTATCAATTGGAAGAGAATGCCTTTAACATAATAAATATGCTAAACCAGAACTTATATTCTAAATTTCAATTCTCTGGCTCCTAAAGTCTATGAGAACGGCGTGATAATACAGACAGCTCAACTCGGCTGAATAAATACCCCTAACGGTCGTAGATGCTTCCTTCTACCTGTTCTACATTTTTACATCATTTCATTACCCATTTTAATTAATTCAGGGTAAAAATATGCAGATCACATATAAATTCAAATAATTACGTGCTCAAAATACAAAATGCTAATATTTTAATTACCAATGTCGAACACTCTGATCTCATTTAAAGAATCAAGTATTCACTATTTACATACAGTATATAGATAGTTCGAAGAATATATAGATATAGAGTTATATAAATATTATAGACATATATAGAGCTTACCAATTGAAAATGGTGATGCATTCACCCCATCACAACATTGTGTGCGCTAAAAAAGGAATCGAGAAATGAAACCATTAAAATTATGTAATTTATATATATGTTACATATATGTATATGTTATTCATTTATTAGCTTTCAAATGGATATTATATTTACTTTTAGTAATTGTTATAGCCTAATTTAAAATATCGGAATACAAGGATCTTAATCCACCACTACACAAAATTGACCATATTCGAATAGCTGTACTTCCAAGCAGAAAAAATACATTTTCACAATTCGATTGAGCAGTTTAATCATGCACAACAGGGAATTGTGTTCAAAGGACAAATGCCGATTAATCCGATTTAGTAATCAACATTTTGCCTTAACCTAAGCAAAAATAAATCTGATCATTTGACTTTGAGACAGATTCTTCTGAATTTCGACGATTTTCATTAAAAATTAGACTAGGTGAGTTTGGGTAAAACTACTTAAACAAACCTAGTGTAATTTTATACTGTTTAGAAATTTCTGTGTGGTCTTATTTTTCATGTTGTTCTTGTTTGTTGGTAATATTATTTTCAAATAAATTAAGTATAATAACTCCATATAGTTGTTGGTTTTAAAGCATCTTCTGATTTAATGGGTCCAAATGTGGCAAAGTGGGCGACGAATTCAAGAAAAAAGATAGAGCTTTCTAGTCAGACCTAATCGATAACATCGATAAATTCAAACCGATAGTGGCTTTATATTTCAAAAACAATAATTGAAGACCAGAATTAGCAACTTGATTTATTTTTTAATGTCGACTACGAAAAAAAAACAAAATGAAATATTTCGAAAATTACCTTACAAAAATTAAAATATCTCTTTAGTGAACATATCTTGTTGGTGTAACATAGATTTAATTATAATGCTGTACATACATAATGCAAAAATTTAATCACATCTATAAGAAGTTGAATCATATTTATTTTGAGTGAAAGCAGGTCATTTATGTTAAAGTTATTAAACAATAGACTAAACAAAAAAGGTCAATAAGCAATCGTATCAGCACTTAAGTCCTCGTTGCAGATCGAAAGAAATTATCGATAGTGAAAAGTTTTTTTTTTGAGACGGCAAAACTAAAATCAATACTGCATTTTGTGAACAGCTGTTCAACATTGTCAAAATAATGAATAAGATATATTTTAATAACAGTTATCGACAAATCGAAAACAGTAACTTTGTGAAAGAAATATTGCTTAAGTTATTTGAATCGTCAAGAAAAAAGTTTACTTATAAAGGCGACAAAATGAATTCATTAATTTTTTGGCACTCAGCAGACTTTGTTTACAGCTTCCACAATCGAAATATATTCCAATTTTGTGAGCTATATTTTTTGTTCGATCTGTAAAAAGTACTTAAATGTTCTCATTTACTCAATACACAGGAGGTTTATTAAGTCAATAGGTAACCCTGCCCGAATCAATTTCCGTAGCGTCTGAAAGATATTTATCTAATTAATAAAAATATGCATGCTCTTTGAAGACTTTTTTTCTTTCTTCATTTTTTTTAATTTTTCTTTAACCCCTTTGCGTTACTTATGTGCTGGTTGCCTCAGAAAATAATTGAATATAATAACACATAATTAGAAACGAAGTTCTTTCTTACCTTGCGGTTATGCGTTAACCATATGAAATTTGGACATTTGAGCAAAGGTGTATAATAGCGTTGTTGCAAAGAACCTAAAAACCGAAAAAGCTAAAAGGGCTGGACTTTGTTCCACTCCGAGCTGGAGTCCAGAGTTAGATCCGTGATTCCAGCTCAGCCAAGCCAAGCTTTAATCATATGTCTGAGTTTGGAGTTTCTGAGTCAAATTTTGCTGTCTGCCCCGTTATCTGCCTAATTGCCTTCAAATTAGAAACAGCTGGCTCTTAAAATTCGCTAATTTTCAACTCTTCGCTGGCTCGAAACTCTGCTCTTTTTTCGATGTCTGTTGAAATTCTTTCTTTCATTTTGCTAATTTATCTTTTAATTTCCTGCTCTTTTATATAAGCACGCTTATCGATAAGTTCGATAATCGAAAGAGTTCAATTTCAGCCACCTCAGACAAAACGAAAACGCTCTTCGCGTTTGCTTAAATAGAATTGCCCATTAAATAAATTGACTTTGCTTATATTGACAAGATATTGATGGTAACATTTTAAGAGCACTATAGACGCCTAATTTAATTGTATTTTATTTTCATTCTCTGCATGTAAGCCGCCCTGTAAATGTTGATACGATAAGCAGTTATCGAGCTATATTTCTGTTTATATTTTAAGCCCGGTTTTCAGATCGATAAATTTCGCTTATAAGAAAAAGAGCAGCGCTTATGGCTGAACTCGTTCTTTTTCGATTAATATTGATATTGATATTTTTGATATTGATGCACATATGATTTATATAAATGAGCAGAAAATGGACAGACTTGATGTAAAGTAGCGATATTTTTGCAAAATTAAAAAAAAAATATATATATATTGCAGTCGTTGCAATTTTATGTTAAGAAAATCTTTGTAAAAAATATCCCACGTTGCGTTAATAATATTGTTGTTTTATAACTTCTATAATTCTACAAATTGTATTTATTGTAGAATGTCTATAGTTATTGATTACATATATAATTACTTATCGATGCTACACATTTCGATGCTTCACTGAAGATACCACGAAGTATATCTATTACAAACCGTTTTCGTAATGGAATCTTTTCGCTGCTGTTACACTCTTGCTCTATCTCGCTCGCTCTCTTCCTCGTATAATGGAGTGTAGAGTAGCGTAGAGTGGAGACCCATAGCGTCGCAGCCTCGCAGGCTCCTTTTTATAGCCGTTTATATGTTTAATTAACCCTTCTCACCTGTGCTTTTCTTTTTCTATTTGATTTTTTGAGTGCCAATTAAATATTACAATCACGTAAGTGGCTCTATTTATACAAACATATACACACACACAAACACATCCACACTTATAGCATGAAATAATTTGCGACCCAGTAAAAACGAGATATGTACAGCTGCGGTCAATATAATAATACTGCTCACTTAGCAAATGTAAATACTGAAGATAAGTAAATATTAAATAATGGCGTAGATATAAAATTTATTTTAAAAAAAACTTTAAATTTATTTGTAATTGTTTTTATTAAATTATTATTGAAATTTGTCATTATAAGAGTAGTCAGCTGGAGCTAAATAATATTTATAAAAACTAGATATGATGGGTGATGAGTTTACTATTTTTAGTATTTGAATAATAATAGTATTTTTAGATGAGAAACAAAAATTTAAAAAAACAAAAAATTAACTTAAAATTATTATTAATTATATTGAAATTATTATTATATAAAATTATATACAAAAGGAATGGGTAAAATAAAAATATAATACAAATCGAAGTAAGTATTAAGTGCATTTGTAAGAAGCAGGCACTACTATTAATTTTACCGCAACTGTATTTATGTATGTGTATATATATATATACTTATGTGTGTCAGTTTCAATCTGCGTGGCATTTTGCGCATGATCATGCTGGGCATTAAATTGAACAACTGAACTGAACGGCGAGTTCAATGCCCAAAAAAAAAAAACTGGCAAGCGACATAATTTCGTGTCGCACAAAGGTGTTAAAAACTGTTTCAAATGCACGACGAAACAACGCCAATCATCACAAACGGACCAACAAATCACGTACGAGTGTATGCGTGTGTGCGTTTGTTTATAGAAGCTGCTGGCCTCGCACACAGCAAAACGTAAACAGAAGCGTCAACAGAGGCGTCAGCAGAGACTAACGGAACGTAACGCAACGCAATACGAATTTGACGATTGCGAGAGAATTAGTCAAATTGAGCAGCAGGGAAAGGACTTGCTTTTGTCTAAGAATTGTTTGATAACAGCTGCTCACAGCTGCAGTAACAAAGTTTCTCAGTTTTAGCATATTTTTTTATAAATTCTTTTTTGAGATCACATTTAGCAAGCAAATAGAAAAAAAATATATTTATTTTTATTGTTATATAGAAACGAAAGCAATCTTCCGAAAACTTATTACTAATCATATTTTATTATTTTGTTTTTCTGTAAAATTCATTAAATTACAGTTTGGGAGTTCAGAAATTATATATATTCTGATGATCTCAGCAGAATTTTGTTTTATTATTTGTTGTATTTATTTTATTTTTATTATATTATTGTTATAAATAAAAGGAAAAAGGGAAAAACTTGACAGACTTTATAGTTAATTAAATTAAATAAATAGATTCATATAATACACATACCATGAGTATGTTGAACTATTAGTTAGAAAGATTTATGTTAACATTAACTTTGATTTTCGTATTATAAAGCACCTTTAAGAAAAATGGTACAATAACTCTGATACATAAGAAAAATAATTATTTTATCTTTATTTATTTAATGTCAGTCGACACAAAAAAAAACAACAAATTAAAATTATAATTTAAAATTTAATTGAAATTATAAATTAAAAGATATGTAAATATGTGTTGCTGAGCTAGGGTATTTGATGGCCTATACAAAAATCTTCAGTTAATTCTGCCTCTTAATGAGCACACTATAAATAAATAGATGAAGGCAATGAATGAAAAAATTGTAGCCACGATCAATTGCGTGTGTGTGTTTGCTTCTGTGCAACAAATACATGCCTTACTTTTGAAGGTGCATAAAAAATCAGGTGTATCAGCAGCAGTGATTTCACATTTAATAGCTCTGCTCGCTCTGTGGTTATAAGATTTTATACAAATTATAAGTGGAAAGAGTCTTAATAGTAATTATCTTTTGTTTCTTATTTTGGTCGGTCTCTCTTCGTCTCGTTTTCTGGTGCTTGGAAAAAACTTGTTTTTTCGACAATTTCTACGACAAAAGAGTGTGTTTATGTGTGTGCGTCTATCTGAGTGTGTGTGTGTGTGTAAGGTGTGATTGCGGGTGAATCAAAAAAAAAAAAAAAAAAAACTGTAATTCGACGAAGATGACTCGGAAAGCAATTTGAACAATAAGAGCGGCCAGCGCAACGGATGTTGTCGAGACGCCTTTTCACTCATAATTAAAAGAGATTATTATTATTGCTGAAGGAGCTTAGATGTATGCTAGCATGTATGTATGTGTGTGTAACTCTACATATAAAAATACAGCTGCGGTCAACATAATAGGACTGCTTTCTTACAATGCACTTACTCAATATTTTAATAGCTCCTTTAATAAACCACTTCTATCCCCTGGACTATTTTTATTATTTTTGTATTTTCTGTTTGGGGCTGTTTTATTTAACTGACGCAATTTTTCAATACTCGAAATTGCTGTCGAAAATATTTGAAATATTTAAAACTGAATGAGCTTGAGAGTTTTTTATATAATAATAATTTTAATAAATTAATAATTGTTGCATATAATAATTAATATAAAAGTAATTTATTTGCTAAAATATTTTAACTTCACTATTATTCCACTACTATTATGATGATAAATTTAAATAATAATTTAATAAAAATAAATTTTTAAATAATTAATATTGAGATTTGAATTTGGTTATTGTTTTTTATAAATTCAAATGTATGCTAACTCATAATATTTACTTTTCTTCAGTATTGTTTGGTTTTGTACAATTAACATTTTCAAAATTTGTAAATCATAAAATAATTTTTTTTTACATTTCCCACTGCTATTATTTTGTCTTCTGCTGTATGTATGTATGTATATATTTAGGGTGTACAATAATATTTAGGGCCTACAATTTTTCTTTGGCTTCAACTAGAATTAAAGCTGTAAATTAATGTTCATATACACACATATATATATATATATATATATATATATATATATATATCGAATATAATTATTTAAGTACACACACATACATATATATTTTTAAATATAAACGGGTATACAAAGCACACTCACAAATAATGATTCACAAATTTGGTGAAATTAAAAATGTTTGTAGTATTTTAATGTGGCAATAGTTATGGGATAATTATTAGAACAATTATCATTAAATTGGCGAATCATTATCGTCTTCCTCTTCCACTTTGCTGCTCAGCCAAGCAACGCCACAGGTCACACACACACTTCCACACACACGCATTTAAATGCAGCCTCTCCCTTTTTGTTCTCCTCGTCTCCGCTCATTCGCTGTGCACTTTTTATACCCTGAACCCATTAAATATGGGTAAAAAGGGAATAATGGTTTTTGGGTAAATGTAGTCCGTCAGTTTGTATGAAGACGCGGATCTCAAAGACTATAAGACCTAGAGCGCAAATCAAGTTTCCTTTATTTTATCGATAACTGCCACTGTTCTGTAACATCGATACATTTAAATTTCCGATAGCAATAAAAGCAACAATTTTAAATTCAGAATCTTCTAATTAATACATAATATGCATATGCATATTATTAATCAACTGCCCAACTAGTCGAAAATATTTTGTCATATTGATCTCATTTCTATCAGCAGCCGCAATCACATGTGTGAGAAACAGATGGCATGATAAACGATGCGAGCGTCAATATGTTTTTGATGCGTGTTCTGAAGAGCCCTGCTATCTAACATTGTTAGTACGAATATATGTATGTGTTTATGGAGATCCTCGCGTCTGTCGCCAGCCAGAGAACGCTTGCAGACCTGCTTACATTTGGGTGCAAAACCGTGAAGCGAAATTTGCCAATTAAACTAGATTATATTTAACAGCTGGGTTTTGAGTATATCGTAGTCGAGCTCACTCTAGCACAGCACTGCACCGGTAACTTCAGCTGTACCTGTTCCTATGGTTGTACCTTTAACTGCAATTGAACCTCTTATGCGCGCTTTGGGCAGTTGCTGTGCTTCTTCTCCCTCGAATATGCACTCCCCGAAATTCGATTAAAGGCACTCGTGTTTTTGGTGCTAAAAACTGTACCAATCCTAACTGGACTTTGTTATCGTATTTTATCACGGTATTTCTTCCTCTTACACTGTTATGTTGCATTGGTCCTTTGGGTTTTTTTTGTCGTTTTTGCATATTTGTATTTTTTGATCTAGTTGGGTGCGAAATTCGATTAAAGCACTAAGCAGACAACATATAGAGGCGTCAAATCTACAAAAAAGTGCATCAGTTTTTTCCTCAGGGCCTGGGTCCCAGCAGATCCCAGGCTGCGAAGCGACGAAAATTTTGCAGGGTTCGCATGCCAAGCATCGAACGCATTTCATTTTTCCACTTGACAACATCGCGGATAAATGAAAAACGCAATCTTTTTTGAGCATGCGTGCGTGTGTGCGAACAGGTACACATCTTTTCTAGTAGACCCTAATTGGGTTATGAATGTGTGCTAAAAAAGAAGCTATATTGCTACAGGATTGCGCAGACCCCTGAATGTGTGAATTTCGGGAATGTTCGAATATGTATATAATTTCCAATCAATTCAATTCACACCAACTTAAGCAAATTTGCTCTACTACTTGAACTTATAGCCGGACAAATTTTATACAACCAATAAATTTTGTTTTTAAATTAATTTAATCTATTTTTTACTTGTATCTTTTTGTTGTGTCGACTGGCTTGAGTTGCCATGAAATAAATAAAATAGTAAATAAATAAATAAATTATCATTTTAATCAATTAATTACATAAATAATAATAATATAAAATAATTTTTTTAAACTTAATTTAGTGCACATTATCTAGTTGAATATTTCGTAAAGTTCCTTCGCTTAGATATGCAAATTGGAAGATGGCCAAAACCAAAAGAAGTGTAATGGATCAGAGGCTGGTAAGCACCAAGCTTGACTGGTTTTTTTTGTTCCGATTTTAATATTCAATTCTGTGCAACAAATACCAAACTTTTTTTTGCGTATTTATATATATGGGGGCGTTGCAAAATACTTCTAGCTATCATGCAGTCCCCTTCATTCAGAAAATGTTTGTTAGGTTTTCTCATCAGTATGAAAATAAGTTTTTACGCAAAACGGAGGCAGTTATCGATGAACGTTATACGGGAACGTATATTCTAAATTTAAAGTCTCCGCTCTTATATTCTCTGAAATCGACATTTAATACAGACAGATAAACGGATACAGTATCATCGACTTAGCTGCTGAGATCAGCAGAATATATATAATTTCTGAACTCGCAAACTGTAATTTAATGAATATTACAGAAAAACAAAATATTGAGATTTATTAAAAAATATTAAGGAAATTGTTGATTAGCTTTATTCGGTAAAGTATTTTTAGTGTACAAATTAATAATTATTGAAATTAGTTTTTTGATTTTTAAATGATTATTGTACATATTTTATGTGATGTTAAAGGCAATTAAATTGAATATTTAAAAAGTCGAGGCTTGTCTTCACAAAATCAAAGTACTACTGTCAGAAAAATGCTTTAGTGGTGAAAACAATTTTAACTTAATTTGCTTTTCAATTTGCAAAGATAAATTAATTTATTTGTTTTTCTTATTTTTTGTTATTTACTCACGTTGATGGATTTTGTGATGCATTATTAATATAATATATATACACAAATTAAACAAATTAATGTTCTATTAATAAATATATATATTTGTATATACATACTTGATTTACTTATAAGTATATGTGTATTTATATATTTACTTATATATATATATATATATATATCTCCAATTCGCCGACCTCCTTTTAACCCTGAGAAGAGAAGAGCAATGAGCTGAAGTCATTGGCTCATTATCTTGCGAGGTGAAATCACCAGAGAAAAAACAATTTACGCCAACTGGCATCTGGCAGCTTGGCCCGTCCCCACCACCCCCGCCTATGCTCATCAGCTTTGTTTCCTGGCCAATGGCAAAGCTGCTGCGACAACTCCTTTGTGCACGGCACTTCTCCTCCTCTCTCATCTGTCATCAACGCATACACACACAGCATTCGTTTGTCAGCATTGGCAATTAAACCCCAACATTTACATCGGGGGTGGCAACGCCACAGTTACAGCTACGACTACACTCACAGAGACAACAACAGCAACAATAATAGCCGCATCAGCAGTTGCTAATTAATGCCCGCCCCCTCCCCACCCATTCCCATCCGCGCTCATCACTTTGAGCAGTGGCCGTTTGCAATTGGCTATTGCATAATGTTCAAATGTACAAATGTATAGACCAGTACATAAAGCGTAAGAGGTATGATGTTTTATTTTGACTAAAGCCAGTAGCAAGCTTTAAATAACGTAATAGCTTAACATCTTTTGAATTCAACTAGAAGCACACGTTACGTTCCGTAGATGTATGTATATATATATTTATATATTCTTTTGCCTGTTACATGCTTATATCCTTAAACTTATACTTACCCCTTGAACCCTTTTAATGTGTTTAGGGTATAAATATAACTGCAAATCTGTTAATCTGGTAAAGGTTTCACGATGTTTTGCCAACATTGAAGGATTTACAATGCTTGCAGCAAACACCATATTATCTAGCTGTATATATTCATATATATAATAAGAAATATTTCTGAACTTTTTTATATATAAATGTATATATAAAAATGTTAAAAAATATTTATAATTTTATACATATATATAAATATATTTACACATTTATATTGTAATTTTTTCCATATTTAACAGGGCTTATGTGGGTATATTTATTTATAGTCAGTCGACATATTAAGTAAAAAACTATAAAAATTAAAATTTAACATTACATCTTAATGAATAAAATAACAAACATTTAGAAGATTGATAGGATTTCTGACTGTTAAATTGACCAACGTTTGTTGCCCGTGTTGGGAAAACCCAATCAGATCAAACAAACCGTTCCAATGCCTGATTGACACACACATACTAAAATTTATAGTAAAATTTAGAGTCGGTAATTTGAGTCCGCTCTCAAGGATGAGTATAATCTTTGGCGTGCCTCAACTGTTAATAACTGTTCTTGTCAAATGTTTTAAATTGCCTTCTCATCTAACTCTATCTCTTTATCACTTTCTCTCTCTCTCTTTATCTGTCTCTGTCTACATCTCTCTCTGTCTCCATTTCTATTGATGATTCTCTCTGTATCTCACTTTATGTCTCTCTCTGTATCCCGCTTGATGTCTCTCTGTATCTCGCTTGATGTTTCTCTCTGTATCTCACTTTGTCTCTCTCTCTCTATATTTCTCTCTCTATATCTCTCTCTCTCTCTATATTTCTCTCTCTATATCTCTCTCTCTATATTTCTCTCTCTATATCTCTCTCTCTCTCTCTCTATATATTTCTCTCTCTATCTCTCTCTCTCTCTCTATATATATATATATATATATATATATATCTATCTACCTCTACATATCTCTCTCTTTGCTGTTTGATCGTGATAATTTCTAAATTTTCTTTCATTTCGTTTTCATATTGGTTACTTCAAATGCAACAGGCCTGAATTTATATTTTTTCGGCAAAATCGGCAGCTAACACGAAAAATCATGTGAATGCATAGGTATAAAGGTGTATGTGTGCGTGTATGTGCGCGTCGGTGTGAATGAATTGCCACCCTTAAACCAGGTACTTGGACAACAACAAAGGAGACGAAGACGAAAAAAACCTTTATTGACCGTAAAGATAAAAGTGAGCACTTACGAGAAGGAGTAGGTGCTAAAACATATACACGTTCACACAAACACACCCACACACACGCACACACAAAGGGAAAACAAACAAACTGTGGTCAAACATGCGATACGACGACGACAACAAACTGAGACCTGACCCGTCCCAGTGGAGGTGGGCGAGTAAGGGAGAAGTGGGGGAAGTAGAGCAGAGCGCGTGTTGTAAAACTAACAAATTGTATCCGAGTCTCGTTTGCTGTAATCGAACAGCAGTTACACACACACATACCAGTCAGTTGGTATTAAAATAGTAAGTAATAGTTTCATTAATATTGCACATATTTTTAATAAATTAATAACATACAATAGCCTGTTTGCATTGCATTTTTAAATTTCGTATGTTAAAAAGGTTAAAAAAAAAAATAATGAAATGAAGAAAGCATTTCTAATAGCATAAAATAAATATATTATAAATAAATACATCCAATATGTTCTTGCCAACATACACAGCAGAGTCGACCTCAAAAGCTGGTAGACATACCTGGTATACACAAATTATTAATTTTATTAAAATTAAAATAATCATTCGCCTCACACCTCTTTTTCATTTGACATATTCCTTTTTTTATTATATGCTTGGTGCAGTTTTATTTAGGTGTCGCAATTTTTTCGATCTCAAAATAATATTAGTGCTGGCAAAAATAGTCGAAATATTTAAAACTGATCGAGTTTATTAATAGTTTTCATATAATTTTATTATAATAATAATAATTTTAATATAATTAATAATCATTTAATATAATAAAATATTGCTTGGCTTATATTGCAAATATGATTTAAAATAATATTATTTTCAAGATATTATAACCACACATCATATGTTGTTTATACAAACAAGTATTATTTTAGTCCAGCTAAAGCTATGAAAACTCCACTATTATTCCCCTAATAATGATAAATTTCAATAATAATATAATAAAAAAATGTTTCAATATTCATTTTGTGATTTTTCATGATTGCTTTTAACTTTGCCTAAGCATATGTATGCTGTATTATTATTTTGACCGCAGCTGTACATATACAGTCAGTCAAATATTTATGCGCTCTTGTTTCATTTCAATGCTTAAGAACATGTTTATGCCTAGTTTTTCGCAGATCGTAATCAGCGAATTTTTTTTTGCACAATTTTGCGTATTATGCCTTTCCATTGAATTGTAATGGAACGATTTACAGGTTAATCGAATGAATAAACACAGTTTGCTAGAACTAATTTTTTATTTTTATTAATTTTTATATTTGCAGTAGGCTTATTATTATTATATATATATTTATATATATATATATATAAAAGGACCCATTTTCCCCCGGTTTTCCATTGGTATTATTATATATTATGTATCTAAGATGAGTACAACTCTTTTTTTAGTCGGAAAAAAGTGTATTTTTGTGCAATGCAAAAGTTGAAGTTTCAAACACAGAGAAATGATTACAATTTGTAAATAATAATTATACTAAGGAACGCAGCTGGCCAATTTTTAGCCTATTTAGATAAGTAACAAATGGAGTACTTTCCAAAAATGTATTATTTACAACGAAAATATAAACTTTTTGTGATATAATATTAAAAGAGAATAATTAATAAACATTACAAATATATATTAAAACAGATTATTTATCTTAGCGTATTAAAATGTCACCTAATTTAAAGTATTGAGGAAATCAAGAAAAAACACAAATATTATTGAAGAAAGTGAGTAAAGTACATTTTAAAGGGGGAGAGACAATAAGATTTGCAGATAATTTCTTAATTAAACGAAGAGAAGTGAAGAAACATTTTTTTTTGCCCAACAAATTGAAAAAGATGAATTGTTTCCATTGTCAAAACATACAAAAATGTGATCTAAAAATTACCTTTGCCAGTAGAGTTTTCAGTTGTTGTCCCAGCAACTGTTGTCCTGGGAGAGACAACAACCCTATCGTTCTCAGCGGAAGCCTTTCAATGTTTTTCTCTCTGACTCTCTCTTTTATTTAAGACTACTTTTACCTATTTCGGGAAATTTTTCACCAAAAATATTTGTGGATAATAGAGCTGTCCATTAAAAATTAGTAGAATTAAGTCAATTTTGCGTAAAGGTAAGTCGATTGCTCATTCCCGTCCATCTGTCTGTTTCTCTGAACTCACCGATCTTGGATAAAACTGTAAAATGTTTATTTTTCTAATCTAGAATTTTATACACATCCTTCGTATAATAATTGACACCTGTATAAAATTATAATTAGACTTAAAACAATATAAATTTCAAATTAAATATAAGATTCGAATTCAAAATGTAAATTATATATTGACAAGATTCTTTAAATATAGTGAATTTAAAATGAAAATATAAATAATAAAGTTAATAATGCCAATATGTAAAATCAAAATTAAAATTTAAAGTTAAATGATATGAAAAAAAGTGTATAAGTAAATTGATATTTAAAATTAAAAAATTTAATAATATTAAAAATTTATAAGTAAATAATGCACTCTTCAGAAAATCTAAATTTGAAGTGATACAAAATTAAATGAAAATATTGGAAAAGTTACTAATGTCCGAGCGGCTACCAACTACAAATTTAAACGAAATTAAAACATATATAAGAATAAATCAAAATTAAATGAAAAATTCACTTAAAATGAAAAAATAATAAAATAAAATAACGAATTAATACATAATTAATGACAAGATTCTATGAAAAATATAAATTTGAAATTAAAGCAAAGATTAACAAATAATAAGATAAAATAAAATAAAAGCTAAGTAGATAGTGCCCCGATTTATTACTATATATGATGTGTGCTTAATAAAGATGTATGTATGTGTGTTCAAATAATAGTAGCAGTGTCATGTATGCATTGCACATGATTGTTACAAGCACAAATCTAAATAAGGGGAATGAATGGCTGCTAAGACAGCCACTGACTCAACTCAACTCTAGTCAACTCAAGTCAAGTGGGTGGAGCCGAGTTGAGTCGAGAGTTGAAACTGAAACTGAGACTTCGACTGAGGGCTGAGCGCAATTGCTTCAGTTGCCTGCACCAATTAAGTGCGGCTGGAAAACTTAATTAAAGCAGTAAGCAAAAGGGGAGTGGGCGAGTTGGGGGACATGGTGGAGAAGGAATACGGGCGCACAAACGACCAATCAAAAGATGCGAAATGTGAGAAATATTTATAAGTGTGTGTGAATATTCTACGCACAACGCAGGTTTTTGCTACTCACTCACACACACTTATACACACCCTTCTAGTCTGTTGCATGTGTGCGTCTCTCTGTGTACATATATACATGTATATATTTGCTCGCGAGCGCTATTTGGTAAGGTCGAGTGGGTGGTAAAAAAAAAATTGTAAGGAGAACAATATGCTTAAATGCGAACAGCTAAAAAACACATACACACATAAATGCATAAACAACCGATGACATATGAATATTTGCTGTACATAATAGTCGGCTGTTGTGTACCTATGTACCATTTTGCATTTGAGTACACCTAGAAATCTTGTATAAATATTTTGTTTTTAAATTTTTATCTATTTTATATTATTTATTATTGTTATAAAATTAATTTAATTTAATAGATTTTTTTCATTTTGTATTTTTATGTGTCGAAATTAAATAAATAAATACGAAATCGACATTTTTATTATTTTTTTTTTAAATTACATTATATTTAATTTTATTTTTAATTTAATTGAATCTTTTTTTCTACATTAAATAAATAAATTAAATAGGAAATATTCGCTGATTTTTCGTATTTTTTCTAATTTAAATGTAGTATTATAATTGTTTCCTTTTATAGTTTCTATAAGTGCCGACTGACATTAGTTGACATTAAATGAATAAGTAAACAAATAAATAAAAATAAATTATCAAATAATCAATCAATTGTTACATTTATAAATCATTTAATTTTTATTTAATTTTAACTATTTTTTACTATTTGTATTTTTTTATTGTCGATTGACTTTAGTTGGCATTAAATAAATAACTACCTATATACATATTTACAAATGTACCTATGTTCCTATGTGCAACTGTACCAAAAATACAGAAATGCAAATAATTACGACAGCAACAACAACAAAAACAGCGAATGCAGTGAACATAATATTTGTCATTTTGCGCAGGAAGCCAAGCAGTCTGTGCCGGAATCGGAATTGGAGCCACGCCTTTGCAACTCTGGCAATGGCACTATGTTCGAGATCATGAGTGTGTGTGTATGTGTGTATGTGTCATCTCTTCCCCTCCTTCTTCCCCTTCTGTAAAACTCCTATATCAAGTTTAGGGTTACGGTAACGAGCGGTAATGAGAGACAATGAGAGAACCCTACCCACCCCCTCCTTAATAAAACCTCATAAGCAAACGAGCGCGAGCGAAACAGCAAAGGCAAAAGCGAAAAGAAGCAGCAAAGCATAGCAGCAGCAGAGCAACGGCGGCGAAAACAACGACAACAATACAGTAACAACAGACCATTAAAAGCAGTAGCAGCGGACTTAGCAGAGCAGAGCAATAACAACAACAGAGCAGTAACATCTGCAACAACAGAGGAACAACAACTGAGCATTAGCAGAAGCAAGTTAAAGCAGCTAGAGTAATAACAACAACAGCAGAGAAGCAACAGCAGACTTAGTAAGCAGCAGAGCAGAGCAGTCAAGCAGCAGCACAGCTAGCTGCAGCAGACTTAGTAACAACAGCAGCAAAGCTGAGCAGCCGCAGTCGTAGCGCCAGCGACAGAGCAGCATCCCACAGCGCACACCAAAAACAATGAGCAGCAAAGCGAAATCAACGCCACTCAACGAGCAAACGCAGCCATCTCGCTCTCGCGCACACACGCACAGAAAGGGAGCTGTGAGCACGTGTGTGTGATTTGTGAGAGCACAAGAGAGAGCGATACGCATGGCGGAGAGAGAGCGAAGCTTTTAATTAGTGGCTCGCATATAAAATGTGGGAGAGGGAGAGGCAGTTAATCAAGAGAGCGCACAAGGAAAAGCATGCGCTCTCTCCCGCTCGCTCCTACACACGCTGCGTCGCTCTGTCTTGCTCACTCACTCTCTTTATTTGACTCCCCCTCCACACTCTCTTTTAGCGTACTAAGTATTTTTGCATTGATAATAGCTGCAAAAACAAGTTCCAATACACACATACATATATATATATATGTATATACAAACTCATATATATATATATCTTTGTATATACAAACACATATATATATATATATTCAAACACACACGTAAACCAGCTGAACACTGAGCGTGAACAAACTCATTTTTTTTTTCCTTTTGTATTTTTTAACCCTTTTTTATGTGTGTAATTGCAGGCATTCACACAGCCACACACACACGCGAAGCTGGCAGCAGCAGCGGCTTTTTTCTTACATTGTTTTGCAGCCAGGAGACAAAGTGACACACACACATGCACGCACACTTGCATAAATACATATAATGTAAATAAATAATTTATACATAATGCGCTGCTACTACTGCTGCGCCACGCGCGCTATCTCACTCCCACTCACACACTTATTTGCCTTCGCCGTCGTCGTTGTCGTCTTCCTCGTCGTCGTCTTCGTCGTTTTCACCTTCGTCTTCGTTGCCTTCGTCGTTGTCGTCGTCGTTCGTTCTTACGTTCGTTTGTTCTATGGCAACATCAACGTAACCACCGCCACCACCACCCAGTTAGCCACCCAACTCTCCTCACTACTCCCCTTCCGCTTCCACAAACTCTGCAATCGCTGTTGTGGGTGTTGCTGTTCGTGTTGAGCACACGTAGAAGAAGAAGAAGCAACAGCAGCTCGTCTCGCTAGTTGGAAAGGGACAATGCGAGGGTGAATGAGCTCGCGAAGCTCAGGAGCATAAAGTACACAATTACACGCGCCTCGCGTCGCGTCTTTTATTTTTTTTTTTCGGTTACAGTTTTTTTTTTCATATTTTCTTTTGCGCTGATTTCTTATTTTGCTTACACATTTTCATCTTAGTTTAGAGCCAAGGCAAACGCAGCTTCCCCTTACGATGGCCTTCCCACTCTCTTCCTCGCCATTCCGCTCCTAGACTGTTTCCTTTTTTATTTTTACAAATACATGCTCACATTTTTATGTTATCCCTCTGGGTCTGTGTGTGTGTTATGTGTGCATTGGTGTTAGTGAGCTGGCATTTTTGCGTTTGCTATTAAATATTATGTTAGCCGCGAAACTTGACAGCGTGTGTATTGTAGAAAATACCTAATGTCAACATGCGCTTTATATTTATACAGTATGTATTTATATGTATAGATGTATATATATGTGCGTCTAGTAGCTTTAGTAATTTAAATACATATGGGTTGATATATAAAAATTAATAAGAAATAATTGTAATCAAGTGGGTCATGGAAATGTTTAATTTCATCTTTCATTAAGTTTGCAAAAAAAAAGTACTATATTCATATCTTCTTGTTTTTAGAACTTAGTGCAGTTCTCATAGCTCAAAAAACGTGTTTTGCGACATTCATTTGCAAAAAAAATTCCTTTATTATTAACTTACATTTTTTTTAGTTTTTTTTTTTATATTAAATGGACTGATTACAAATAGGTAAAAAATATCATGATGTACATACACCAATTCAGGAAAAAACTCAGATTTATTCAATTCACTGGCAAATAAAATGCACTTTATTTTTTCATTTTTTAGTTTAATTTTCCGCATTTCATTTATTTAACTTTGTTTTTATTTATATACTTTTTTTTATAGTTTTTTGCTATAAATAATTATATATACATACATTTGTACATATGTAACTGTGTATGTGTACACTAAAATGTAGATTGTCAAGAAAGTATTTTGGTACAGCAAAAAATTCATCTCTTTTCATTTAATTTGCAAAACAATTTCGTTATTATTGCCATATTTTTTCGAATTTTCCTACTACTAAATGGATCTGTAGCCACTAGTTAAAAAAATAATAATAATTAAATGAAATAAAATAAAATAAAAAATATAGTTAAAATAATGATATATAATATATAATGATAAAAGTTGAATTCTTTCCGTATGTCAAAACACTTTCTGCATGAACTGTATATTTATACATAATTATATATGCATACAAAAATTTGTCAGTATGTGCGTCTATACATACGAATTCAAATATATGTACCTGCAAAAAATTAATGTGTCCTTTGCTTCTTTTTTTTTTGGGAGAAAATATTCTGCTTTGAATTTTGGCGCTAACTGTCGCAGATTTACATATATATATGTGTACACTCTTATACATATGTACAATAAAAACACACACCACCCACCCACACACACAGTGAGCAGCAGCGTTTTTCATAAAAAGGTTTTTATTTTGTCATTTTTTTTCTTTCTTTTTATTATATATATTTTAATTTCGTTGTTCGGCCTTATCGATTTTTTCCTTTGCCACTTCCTTGTTTGTTGATTTTCATTTCCATATATATGTCTTAGGGGGTGAAAGGTGGGGGTGAGCCGGGAGTGGTTGGGGTGGAAAGGGGCTGCGTACTCGCAAGAAACGTCTGGCGTCTGGCTCGAGGTGGATATGTATATGTGTATATATTTATATACATACATGTGTGTGTGGGAGTGTGCACATTTGTCATTGCTGTATCGGCCACACCCATAGCGCCAATTAAAACCGTTTTAAAAGCGAGCAAAAAAAGCAAGCATCTCAGGGGATTTTTGCACAGCTTTGTTTTAATTGGCCAAGCGACGCGAGCCAACCAGCTAAATATAAGTATACAGATATATACATACATATATATTAGACATATATGTTTGGTTAGCTTTTGTGTCGTTGGTTAATTGCTTGCGCTTCTAATTAGTCAATCAGGGCGCAACTTGTTCCTCCCCATTTTTGTTTGCTTTACTTTTTTGGCGAGGCGATAACGAATCAGCAGCAACAGCAGCAGCCAGCAGCCAACAGCAGCCAGCCAGTAACACAAGTAGACCACAACACCAACAACATGTGACGACTGCTGACTGGACGGGGTCGACAGAGGAGCAATTAACTCTGCCATACACAAATACAAGCACACACACACACGACGAAGCGCAGCGGAAAGAGGAAGGCAAGAAAAGACACACACGCAAAGAGCGACGCCAGTCAGAAGCGGCATAGCAGCAGAGCAGCGCTACAGATTAAGGTGGTAGTAATAACAGCAGCAGAGCAGCAGCAGCAGCAGACTTAACAGCAGAAGCAGTAGCAGAGAAGCAAACTTAACAACAGCAGCAGCAGACTTAACAGCAGCAGCGCCATAATAAATGTATGTAAGCAGCGACAGCGCGCATCGTGCAAAAGCAGCGAAAAACCCAAAAAAAAAAAAAAAAAAACAAAGCACACATGAGCATGCACGAACATGTTGTAGTTGTGACACAGCGCCAACACCGGCAATGCATAGATGGATGAGCTGCTGATGGCAGGGGGAGGGGGGATAGGGGCCGCACGATGCGCGATGCGCAACGACCAATCAAGAAGCGAGACAACTTTGACTGTTGCTTTACTCTTCTACGCTGGCGAGGTAGATGGGAAAGGGGTGGGGGATGGGGGATGTTAGGCATGCTCTCCACAGCATGCAAAAAGATGAAAGAGCGCGTAAAGCAAACAAGCGAGGAAAAAAGCGATTCTCTTTAATGCTCAACGTGTGTGTGTGTGCGATAGAGAGAGAGAGAAGGAGAGAGGTCGGCTTAATAACTTAGATTAAGCTCGCTCAACAACAGCAAAAATAGCAATAACTGCTGGCCCGTCATTGGCTAATTAGAGCTTGGCATTAATTATCGCCGTTTTAACAAAAAAAACGATTGATTTGGCGTCGGCAGCAAATGTTCCCAACTCTTTTCAATTGGTTACCAAAAATACTGGCGGCATACAAGGGAATAATATATATGTATATATAATTATATTGTATTTCTAATTATATTTAGGCATAAATGTACATTGATACTTAAACATTTTTAAATTGTAACTTTTGCTTTAACTAATATTAATACTTTTCTAAATAGAAAAATAAGACAAAAAATAAAAGTGAATAAAAAAATAATTTTTTTGCCGAAAGAAATAAGAAAACAGGTGACATTTTTACTGTGCCCAAACACTTTTTTGACAAACTGTATAAATATTATGTTAGTAAGTAAAAACATCAATGTTGTCATCATATTATTGTTATATTTAGATTATATTCTCGCCCTTACAAATTTGTATTATTGTCAGTCTGATAGTATTTAGGGTTCCCTAAGTATTTATTTATATATTTATATACATATATTTATTTACATATATATATATATATATATATATATATATATATATTCATTTACAACTGTTGTCAAAATAATAGTAGTGTCTGCTCACACTCAGACTCCATATTTTTATAGCTCCCTTCGATATCAGGGAGTAATGTACTCTTCGATTAATCTCCTCATGCCCATTATATGAATTTTAATCTATTAATTTTGAATATCTTCTGTTAGTGGGTGTTTTATTTAAGTTTCGCAATTTTTCCAAGTAGTCGAAATTTGTAAAACTGAACAAGAGTTTTTACAATAATATCTTATTTGCTAATGAAAATCATTCTACATAAATATAGCTTATTTTATGGTGATAGAATGCAACGTCGCAAATAATGCACTGCTGAAATTCTAAAAGATACACTAAAAATATATACACTTGTCCCATTTCGTAGTTAAAAGAGAATAAAACTTATTTTAAAAGGAACAATTTTAATATACTCATAGTAATAAAAGCTTAACTGATTTTAAACGCTCTTAACTCGAAAAAAAACATTGCGTAGCGTTGGATTTTAAAAGAAATTCCTCAGCAACCGATAATCGAAATCGGTATTATTTGCTAAAAGTCATAATATTTATTTGATGACGACTAATATCAGTCGACACAGAAAAATACAATAAGTAGAAAGTAAATTTAATAAAATTTAATATATATAAAATTAAATGAAAATAATAAGAAATATTGAAAAGACTTGTTGAAATGCAAAATGATCCAACATAAATTGAGGAAAACCAAAAAAAAAATCAGACAAAAAAAAACAGACCAAAAAAAGATAATATGAATTCAAGAGCGATTGCAATAAAAATGCAAGTTTAGAACATCCAGCAAAGTTTCTTAGTTTAGAAAAGCTAATTGAAGATGGTTAAAAACTTTGCATTGCTTCATTAAGACTGAAGCGGATATTTACAATAAATAAAAAATATACTGTAAAACACTTTTTTTTGTTTAAAAAAAGTTTTTATTGTCAATGTCATAGAATTTAGGGTTTTCTACACATACCTATATAAGTATAGTCGAATATATATTATCTTTATTTATTCATTTCCTCGTTTTATTTATTTCCTTTATTTTATTTTGATTGCTTTATTTTTAAATTTATAATATAATTCCTTCCTTTTATTTAACTTAGATCGGAACTTTATTGTTAAATTTAATTTAAAAGATAAAAAAAATTGTGGACTGATTTTGGTCGACATTAAATAAGAAATAAAAAATAATAAAAAATGTTGTATCTGATTGACTATTCCGATGTTGACCAATTAATTAATTTTGTTTTTAATTTTTGAACTATGGTCTAAATGACATGATTCAGCATTCAAGTATTTTAAGCTTTATTGAAGGCAATCATGTCAAGCAACTTTTATAATAATTCGCATTTCTAGGTGAGAGGGATTTGTTGAACAGTGATCGACTAGCAGATACCCTAATAACACATCAATTAATTGTAAATGTAAATGTAAATTGCTGTATAATTTACAATATATATTGTAGAATAGAATTGTAAAATAGATAATAGTTTCAATTTTTTAATTCAATATTTGGCATTAAGCACATATAACATTCACAAATAATTTAAATTCTCATTTACTTAATGTGTGTGCGGGTTGTTATTGTATATTTAATAAGCAAGAAACTTTTAGTTTCTATATTTTGTGTATTTAAAATATACAATATTTTTTTTTATTTTTAAATATTTTGTGGTAAACCCAAATAAACATCACAAATAACTAACATTCCCAATTACTTTATTATGTCTTTCTTTTTACTTATACAAAACATAATCGAGGTTAAATCAATCGACGAGTCGTCAATTTTACAGGTAGGTCAAAGGTCACCCTCTTTGAAGGTCGACACACAATCACACATTCAGAACCTTTCCAATACCGAATATACAAACAAACCACAATATTTTATAAATATTATATCCCCACATTAGAACTTGCACTTTTTTGTAAGTTAACTGTAGGAGAATTATCGGGATTCTTTTTGGTCTTACGTCATTTATTGGTGCAAAGTCTAAACATAAAATATTAATATAAAGATGATTAACATCTTGGGAATAACAAACCAATTGTCAGACAACAATTCATCTTTACACATTCTTTGAATAATATAGTTATTTAAGCAGGCAATTTAAAATACGAATATTCACCAAGTTTCATTGAGATCCAACCAGCAAAATTCAAGTGAATTCCTCGGTCCTTTCGTAAAGGAATTTACAATCTTAAGATAAACTACGCAATTCTTTTTATTTTTTATTTATATATATTTATTTATTATTTATATATATTAATTTATTATTTATATATATTTATTTATTATTTATGTATATTTTTTTATTATTTATATATATTTTTTTATTATTTATATATATTTATTTATTATTTATATATATTTATTTATTATTTATATATATTTATTTATTATTTATATTTATTTATTATTTATATTTATTTATCATTTATTATTTATATTTATTTATCATTTATTATTTATTATTTATATTTATTTATTTATTATTTATATTTATTTATTTATTATTTATATTTATTTATTTATTATTTATATTTATTTATTTATTATTTATTTATTTTTTTTTTTATATTTATTTATTTATTATTTATATTTATTTATTTAATATTTATACATACATACATATATTTTATATTTAAAATAAATAATTATTTTATTTATTTTAAAAGCTAACGATGATGTAATAAAAGATCACTTAAATGTAGCAATGATGAAACATAGCTGAAACTTACCGATTTTGAATGAATTATATTCCCCAGTGGATTTCTGGTTGCGCTTAAGTCTCATGAGATCAGCTGGCAAATATATCTTCGGGCCAGAAATCGTTACTATATATTCCCAGCTGACTTGTGATGTTTGCCATTCACATTGCAATTTTTTGTTTTTTTGTTTGATAAGGTGGCTGATTTAGATTCTAATTGAGTGTTGAGTTTAACGTATTTTTGTTGTTTTTTTGTTTATAATTTTTTTAGTTTTGTACTGTTTTTAATTTTATGCTTAACATTATAGGAACTTTGAATCGAGCGTGTAGCGTGACGAGTTCAAACTGGATTGCACCTGAAAGGATGTTCAAGAAATACATATGTATATATGTATTCAAATTTGAGTGCGTGTGTGTGTTTGTGAGAATATGCGTTTGTGTGTCTCTCATTTGTAAAACCTTCTCTATATGAAAAAAAAAGGTGAGACAGTCGATTGACTTTTTGCATCAGGTCCTGGAACGGATCTGCTTCCGGTCTAAGTTATATTTATGCCGGATACACACATACACTGAGTATGTGATGGACAAGGGGTAGGAGTGGGGTGGTGAAAGGGTGCTTGAGATCGCGACATCAACGAAAGCGAAACTGAGCGCAAAACGGACCAAGAAAAGGACAAAAAGGAGAATGAGAGGTGAGTTAAGGGGTGTGGTGGTTTGAAGGGTGAATTGAGTTCAGAGTGAGGGTGTAATTGGCGCGTCTAGTGACAGGTGACATGTGGAACCCGTCAACAGTCTAACAACACAGTTACGGTCAATTTATACAAACCCAAAAACAAAAGATGATCGAGAAAAATTATGCTTAGGCGCTGGGCAAAATAGCTATTCACATTTACCGTATATTCACATTAGATAAAGGCGAGTGTCTTATACATCACACAGGCACATATATCTATATATATATATTTATATATTTGCATTAATATGTATGTAGATTTGTGTGTATTTGACTTATTGGCGAGTGAGTAAAATTTAAGCAGTGTGAAGCACATTTATATATGATAGAGGTATTTTTTGCCTATATGTACGGTCCATATCTATAAATAATTATTATGTAATTATTTTTGTAATATGTATGTGTGGTTTGTATGCATAAAAAAAAAATTACGAATACAAAATGTATACATACAAAAAAAATTATAACAAAAAAAATTGTCCATATATAATTATGATGTGTATGCTTAATGCATACATAAAAAAAACACATGAATTTATATGCATAAGGATAGCTGAGGTGTGTTCATTTGTACATATATAAAACATAATATATACATGTATATATGCATATATATGTATAAGCGTTAAAGAGAAAGCGAGAGAGAGTGAGCAAAAATAGAGAGAAAGAGAGCTGGAGAGATTGTGCAATTCTCTCGGCAATTTAATTTGCCAACTTCTGCTTTTTGCATTTTTAATATCAACACTTTTACTCCCACTTGGCTGACTAACGACTGAGCCAGTTGTCTCTTTTTCATGCACACAATCGCATTTACATATATATATATATATATATATATATCTCATTTTTGCATATATACTTTTCTTATGGACCACGTGCCTCATTATTTGTGTTGAGAGCACAACGACTTTGATGCTCTCTCCCTTTCTCTCTCTCTCTCTCTCACCCCTTTTTTATGCGCATCATCCTTCTCCCTCACACACAGTCGCAATAATCACTCCTTTACTCCTTCACTCGTTTATTTTTTTTAACGCTGCCTATTTATTAGCAGTATGCACAACGGTATTTTCATGTAAGTGTGTATGATGTATGTGTGCGAGTGTGTATGTATATAATATTCTCCAGTTTGGAATGCGATTAACAAATTTGCTCAAGCCTCATTTTATTATTTTTTTATTTATTTATGCCAACTCTTTTCTTTTAATTTTTAGTTAACTGTTATTATTGTGTACATATATATATATATTTTTTTGTAATTGCTTCAATGTTAACAGGCCATGTACAAATATATTTGTATTTATGTACATAAGCAATAATTAAAAAGTTGTTATGTGGTTTAGACATAACGCATCGCAGCTAAACGTACGTTAACGTAATTTTGTTAAATTTGTTAACAAATTGTTGTGAAATGTTAAATGCACTGATAATCCGCACATATGAATGAAAGGAATACAAAATGCACTGTTAACAAAATTTTTGGAAGTTGATATGTTATGTTTTTAAGGCTTATGTAAATTATACAATAACATTGTGCATAATTTCTGTTTTGTTTTTTTAGCGGTACTTCTTAAGTAGCTGTTGTTGTGTTTGAACGCTGATTGGTTAGTTTGTAAATTAAGACGCGAGTCGCCGTTGTACAAATTAAATTGCACAGATTAAAACACACACGCAGAAAATTCGCTTTTCGCCATAATAAATAAGTGCATTCATATATATGTACATGTAGGCACTGCTTTTTTCTGTCGAATTTAATTTTTCTTTTCACACAATTGCGCAGTTTTGCCGGGTTTTCGAATTCAAAACTAGCTGCTTTTGTTGACAGTTAGTTAACAATTTATGATTTTTGTGATATTGAATTATTGGTGAGATTTTTAAGAGGATTTCAAATTGGTTGTTGTTATTTTTTTTTCATTTCTTTTTTGTTGTTTTTGTTTTAAATCGCACTTGCCGCTTTACCTCGATAACGTGAACCTAGCCGCTTCCACCGTCAATTTCATACTACCAATTGTATGCCGTACCGTGCCTTTTTTTCCGTCTTTCAGCAACATTTTCACCCCGAAAGAGAGCAGCGACACTCATACACACATATACACATAAGCAACAGTGAGAGAGCGCCCGAAAAGAGCAGGAGAGAGTTGAACCGGAATCACTGCTATGCAACTAGCAAGAGCGAACGAGCAAGCGAGAGAGAGCGACAGTCAGAGAGATCAAAAATCTAAGAGAGCAGAGAGCGAGAGAGCCAAAGACACATTGAAGTAGAGTTTTTTAGGTAATGGGGTAATTATTGCCACGCAGAGTGGTAATTAGGCGGGAGCGAGACAAGTGATGCTATAAAACAAAATACCAGTGTGCTTTTTATATCATGCGGGTGGGAGCGTGAGCGCGAATGCGCCAGCCTTACTCTCTATGTTGGTTTGTGTTCGCATCTGGTCTGGTGTGGGAGTAGTCCAGGCAATGGCAATCATCGCTCATTATTTTTGTACAACTACCGTCGGATGTACACACACACATACATATACACATGCTCTCTTCGCCTTTTTGCATATACATGTATGTATATACATATGTATGCATGTATTTATGTACATGCCACGATTGTAAGTAGAAACAATGCAGTGTCACATCGTCATCGGCTTTTTTCTTCGTACTTCACATTAATTGAGCTGTCTATATTTAAGTTCAATAATATAGAAAAACATTAATTTCAGTGAATTACCAATCATTACGTATAGCCCTTATTCTGAACACCACCAGAGGTTGAAATTTAAAAATTAAAAAAATTACATTTTATTTTAATGTGATTTATTCTAAATTTTTTAGTTCTTCTGTTTTAACTGATATTAATCGACATTAATAAATATATAAATCGAAATTCGGAAAAATCATGTTGTATATGCAGATTGTTTTAGAAGTTAAGCAAATATATCCTGAGCAAATAAATTTTTAAGTTTATAATTAATAATTTCACTGAGTTTATATGAATTTTCGGGAAGCGATACCTGTGTTAGCTCCCGATGGACTCTGAAGGTAAAGTCGTCAGTTTTAAATAAAGAATGACGCAAGCTCCAAATTAAGTTTGTTTTTTAAAGAGGGTATAAGATTATATTGTCTTGAGCCAAGTAGTCATATTTATCTGTTTGATATTTATATTATATTAAACTAAAAATAAATAAATCTTTATGTATTTCAGACTATTGACATCGGTCATTTATAATTTTAGTACATATTTTTATATTTAAGAAATTTTTTGGTCGGTTGAGATGCAGTCGTCTAACACAAAATTTTAAAAACAATTGCTAAAAACTGTACAACATTAAAACATTTTAAATTAAAAATAAAACTTTATATTAAAATTAAGTAATTAGTAATATTTACAAGGATTCTGAGAAATACAATGTCCAATGAGAAATGTCCAGGTACAATTGCCTTACTACATTAAATCTTCAAAAACACATTTTTTAAATTTCAACAATTTTGATAAATTCAGTGCTTCTATTTTTAAAGCTTTAGCTTTTTTTTCTGGAATTATTTAATTTATACTCGAAGAATAAGAAATAATTCAAAATGATTCTCTATTGGAAAGACAGATTGTTATTTTATTGCTAGTTTATTTTGTAGTATTATTTTTTTATTTTTAAATGGCATTTTAATAATAGTAAAACAGTTTGTAACGATTGAACTGTTCTAAATGCAAGTTACTGTCATATTATCGGGTCTTACCTTACTGGTTACACGCTCGTTGATTAAATGAAAAAAATGAATTAGGTTTACTTCGAATAAATTCGCTATCATAAAAGTTATTAAAGTTCTTGGTCATATGACAATGGTCAATGGAATTTGATGACGCTCGGTTAGGTTAGGTTATGGTGCTTAAGCCATGCTTGACTCCTATGCTATTCCAGTGAGCTTTATCGCCTTAAGCTAGATAATCGAAGTAATGTGCAATGGATAGTTTCTTATGTTGGGTTTCGTAGAGTTCCGATATATCTGTAATGATGGGAAGTGACAGAAAAGTTCTGGACTATTTTCTCTTATTCTTCATCAAGTAAACACAACCTAGTTCGCCATAATTTTTTCAAAACATGTCTAATTTTTCAAGGATGTGTATTTCTACGTGTGTGCGCATAATAGAATTAGTATATTGAGATTTCTTATATCACAAAGGTTATAACCGTAAGTTGGCGTGTTGAGTGACTTACCACTGAGCTACTCGGCCACTTAAACATAAGACAGATAAACTCTATATAAAAATTGGACAGTACAGTTGGAAAATATTTTTTTTCAAGCAAGTAAAAATACTTTTCAGAAATAATTTCTATTATTAAAAAGTCTATTTCTTTAAAAATGGAAAATAGAAAAATATATTTGAGATTGTGGGGCAAGCCTTTTTTTTTTAGAAATTATTTCCAAAAACATGAAAAACTTTCTAGCTTTTAAAGGGATTTTCTCATTTTTAGTGCATTGCCTAGTCAGTTTGTGATGAGCGCAGCTTGGTTAGCTAAGAAATTGATCAAGATTATCTATCCTTTTCTTGGATACGTTCTCCAGAATATCCCAGTCACCATGTCGGATTGCTCTTTGTAGCTATGACTGGCTTGAATTACCTCGATTGACCTTTCGTAACTAAGGAAGTGTTTTGCGGAAATACCAAATAAAATAAATTTCTTACGTTATAGAATGTAGTTCAATTTAATGCATAACGTTAGTATTTTTGAGTTTTGCTTAAGGTATTAAGGAATTCAGCTTTGAAGACATAATAATAATACTTATAATTAATACTTAAAATGAATACTTATAATTTGATGTAATTTTTAACTGTTTCACATTATTGCTTGCGTTTAGATTAGAATCTATTGTTTTACTTGAAAAATTAATTATGTAAACTAAATACTATTAAGAAGAATTTTACCTAATTATTTGGTTTATTTGGGTAATGTAATTAAGGCAAGATTTAGGTATACCTACCATTGAAATTGACAGTCAATGAAGTTAATAACTTCTATAATTTTAAATTGGATTTATAGTGTCCGTCAGATGTGGAATGGTACCAAGTGAGCTTACAAATCTATTTTATATATAAATACATCTTGCCAAGCTGAAGCACCCTATAAAATAACTGCCTGGGAAATCGACCTGAATAAACATAATTTATTTTCGATTGACAAGCGAGGTAGGTATACAAAATTCTGGCAACACAGTTGATCTTATCAATGGTGTATCCAACATTTTTCGTAGTACACCCATACTTCGCTCTACGGGCGCTCTTTTTACGGCATTTCGCTATAACGGCCCTCTTTAATTAGGCACGTTTTCGATTTACGGCATAAAATGTTTATAACGTAAAAAAAACTTTTTCCGACAACTTATAAGGGAAACTGATAGTAAATCTTAAATTAAAACATTTTGAAAAAACTATAACAGTAAGGATGCTGTTTACAGCAACATTGAATCATGAAAAGAATTTAAATTAACAACAATTAAATATGTTTAGAAAAATATATGGCCAGAATGTGTAAAAAAACTTATGCAGAACTTAATTTCCTTTCTGAAATTAGGCGAAACCTTGACACACACATGATCTCGGCTTTGAACCTTCAAACCTTTGAATGATCGTGATGTGATTGATCTACTTGAAGCTGATAGGGAACTCCTTTCATATGAGGAACTCATTTAGTTGCAAGCAGAACTGACATTTGATGAACAGACAGAGACTGTTGTATCCAAACAGCTAACATCAAAGAATTTGTGGAAGGCGTTTTCCTAAAGTATAAACATCCTCCTTGAAAACGATCCTGACGTCGCATTTAGCGCTAAAGATTCTCGAGAAATTAAGTCAGCTATTAGCTATTATAAATCACTGGAGAACGAAATAGACAAGAAGGCAAGACAAACAACGTTTGACAATTGTTTTATGCCGGGCCCATCTTTACAGCGAAAAATGATGACGTCGCTGATCTTCAGGTTACCTATTTTACATATTTACATATTTAACAAACTTGGAACCGATACCATTGAATTTGTATGAATTTGCATTAGGATAATTGACTCCTTATACGGTTTTTCGCTTTCCGGCCAAGTTTTCTGGAACGTATCTAGGCCGCAAAGCGAGGTATGAGTGTAGTCATTTCCTGATAGTTCTAATAAAAAATGCATTTTGTTTTCATGTCTCAAAAGTAGAATATAAAATAATATATATAAAATATACTGTCTACCCATTAAATATTTTGTTATTTTGCCAAATAATTTGGAGGGTAGGCTCCTGGTAAAATTCAGCTTCCATTATTTAGCAATTAAGCTCATCAAATTTTCCAAGTGTATTATTAATAAGCTTCTTCACAGAGCAGAATACTAAATAGTGTATTAATTCCGCCTAAAATATCTAGTAAATTGATCAATTTGATCAACATAAATGATTGTTTCCTAATGGCAAGGTTTCATTAATTAATTTTTTTTTTTTTTCAATAACAATTATTTGTGGAATATTGCAAGAAAAGCTAAAACTTCTAAAAAAAAATTATATTTTTAAAATCTCTTAATACTTTAAATCGCTAATCAAATGATATATATGTGAGATTTTAAATTATTAAAGCCATAAAAAAAAATATTTAAGTTCAAGATGATGTTCCAAATTAAATGATAAAACAGGAAATTAAAAGTGAAAATAATTTTAGAAATTTAATTTAAAATAAAAAAATATTTTATGTTAAAGTAAAAGTTTCAAATTAAATTATATAAAATAAATTTAAAATTGTAGAGAAAAATTGATAAAAATTAAATTTAATAAATAAAAGTTGCAAATTAAATGATATAAGATGAGATTAAAATTAAACACATAACAAATTATAAATGAACATTGTGGGCTTATTAAAATGCTTGAAAAAATATTGCAAGAATTGTGGAATCGTAGAAAAAAGCAGACAGAAAATTAAAAGACTAAGATGGGAGAGAGCAAATAAAGGAGAAATGGGCAAGACTTAGAAGCTGTGTAGTATGAAATTAATGTACAACAATTTGAGGCCTCTCTCCGCCCTTAGTGTGGAGTTTACATGTGTGTAGTTAACACTTAACTTGATTTAGCATTGTCACAACTGAGCAGAAAAGTCGCGAATTTTTCGCCGAACTCCATTTTATTTATTTTAGTGGGTTCCACACACACAGACGGACAGACAGACAGGCAGACAGACAGACAGAATACGAGCGCATTACGATGCTCCACCCTTAAATATATGTATCGTGTGTTTGTGTGTGTACATATATTTATTAGTGGAAAAAAGCTAACCCATCCACACTGATTCAAATACAAGTGTGTCCTGTGTGTGTGTATCTGTGGTGTGTGTGCAAGTGCGAATATACATATATGTATAAGCATTGCCAGCATACATAAATGTGTGTGCATGCGAGTGTGCATATTCTCATTTCGGTGGAAAAAGTGACACTCAAAGCCAAAAGAAGAAAGGAAAGAAACGAAAAACTCGCGTCTGCGTTTACGCTTTTAAATATAAATGAATAAAACACGCATCGTTGAGGAGGAGGCCAAAAGAAAACCCCCTTTAGGCAACACACTCACACATAAGCTCTGCTGTATGTACGCACACACACACCCATCAATACACATATCTACATATAAAGCGGCTGTCGCTGAAGCTCCAGCAACCAACGGCTGCATTGCCAGCCTCCAGCAAAGCTGAAAAAAAACAACTCACGAAGAGGGAGGTGACAAGAGAGAGAGCAGAGCAGAGCAGAATCGTTGTTGCTTCGTTTCGTTTTTGACTAACGAGCAAGCCTTTTCTTAACTCCTTCGCAATTATATGTATGTACACACATACACACACACGCATACAACACATGTACTTTTGTATATATGCATATATTTTTGCATGGGGTTTCTAGTATACACACACACACATGCTCTGTGATGAATACATTTCACGTGAGTATGAGTGTATGTGCACAAGTTTGGAAATGAGCATGTATTTTTTATATATTTTTTATATTCATGTGACTTGCTTCACGCACACATATATATACACTCTTTCATTTCGCATACACATATGTAAATGATGCGAACTGCATGCCTGCACATACACACACATACGGTAAGATATGTACTTATATTTGTGTGTGCTTGTATTTACGTAAGAGTGGATTTTCTCATTTAGAAGTAAGGCAAGCAAAGCAAGCAGAGGGCGTCAAAGTTAGTGGTTCTGTGGGTGTTGCCAATGGCTAGTACAGAGTACAATGCGAGAATGCGATGCTGGCAACTCCTAACAATACGCATTTATTAGCGTGTTTTTTAATATCTAGGAAATATTAAGATTGTGGGTTCAGGGTATTTCTTGACTGGCCCATTTTTACTTGCTTATAATTAGCGTTGCTATTAAATTGTAAAAAATAAATAAAATAAAAATAATAAATAAGTTTAAAAAAAAGGGACAATAATAATAAAAGTTTCATGAGCATTTCAATCTCTGAATATTCCGAACATTCGAGTTGATAATTGTTCCAATGCACAATTTTCGAGTTAGTTTTCGAAATGAAATTGGAAAACCATAAGTTTATTGTTTATCGGTTTATCCAATATGTTTGAGCAATATTTAAATTAATAATAATAATAAAAACTCCATTAGCAGTTTAATCTCAGAACAATCAAGCAACTTGAGATGATAACGATTTCTATGCCCAATTTATTCGCAATTCCAAGTGAAATTGACATTTTATTGATTTGTGTTGATTTTGATTCGCTTTCGGTAATAGCTGATATTCCTAAACAGCTTCTCGGCTACAGATATTTTCTATTTGATCAAAATTTATTTTCAAAGTATTTTTATTCCTAATCAGGATTAACAAACGAGTGGATCTAGTCATGTATATTGTAAATTTGCTGTCTCTAGCTCTAGCTGAAAACAACAATATCTCAAATCGAATAACCAACATGTAAAATATTCTCAATTTTTTATACAAGGTCACAAATAATTGGCGGCTTAAATATTCGTATAAGTATTTAAACTATTCCTAAATAGTTCAATAAATGTATCATTTATATTATTATTATTAATTATTCATAATAATAGCATCTGCCAAGATCTTGTTAATTGCTGTAAGTCTATTTATGTCTAAATAAATAGTGTTTGTTTAATTATTTAACGTCGACTAATATCAGCCAACACAGATAAATACAAATGTGGAAATTAATCAAAAACGTTTGCTCATATATGTTAAAATAAATTTTAAAATTAAAATATAAGTCTTACAATTGGCCCAGAACATATCAATTTTTTCTGCTAATAGAAATAATTTCTAAATATAACAAAATAAATGTCCAATGTTATGAGCTTTTGTATTAATAATATAAAGTATTTTTAAGAAATATAAATGCAAACTATTAAGTCTAATATTAGAGTTCTGTTCCAAAATTGAAGGCGATATTTTTCTGAGAATATAACACAATTGTATATTTGAGAGATAGAGAAAGAGAGAGAGTGAGAGATGGATATGCGATTTAAGTGTGTCTGTCCTTGGATGTATTCTCAGTGCTGTTAATTTAGTTAATTAACAAGTTTGCCGCCTTACCCTTGTCAAGGCGACATCGTCGATTAGTTGTGTACCACTCGTCGTGTTTGCACATTAATTAATTACGTAAATAATTGTGCGCAGCAATAAAACAGATGGATCCGCAGCCGAATCCAAAAGCCACTCCTTTATTCAGCTATCCCCATAGGTATTTGCATAAGCTGACGTCTCTCACACGGTAAACGATCAGTAAACATTAATTCATGGGTAAACGCGTTTATTGGGCTCACCCAGTCATATAAGCATGCATGTACACTGAGAGAAACATCAACTTTTTCTGAAACAAGTACATAATGCCAGGAAGTAAGTACAAATTTTAATTGTATTTTTTCTTATATTCTTTTTTTATTTTCTTTAAATTTTTTTAGTGGTGTGCAAAACTCGATTTTTTAAAATATAACGGATTACTTATTTTAAAAATATGTAGGTATTTTATTCAGCTCAAGCACAGAATTCTTTGTGCATTTTCTTATTTAAGACAATTCTTTTGCCAAGATATTTTACTTACCTTATATTTTTCTTGATTTTATTTTTCTTACAATTCTTTAGGGTTATTAGAACTAGTAAATATGACATATTGAAAACAAAAATATTCAATTCTTCAGAGTGTCAAGAAAGTGTTTTGATAAATGATTTTTCTATCCTTTCGTTTCTAACCCAGGTAAACATAAAAATTCAAAAAGTAGAAAATAAATTAAATTAAATTAAAAATAACACTTAATATTTAAATTAAAATTATCCAAAATAAGAATTATTTACAAGATACAAAATGGTCCAATAATTCTTGCATGATTTTAGAAAACTCAGAAGAAAGTATAATAACATTTCTAAATTATGAAATTCAATATACTTATATTAAAATTAAATAGACGAAAACAGAATGCGACTCGAACATAAAATTTTGAGTAAAGAACAAGAAACTTAACTTATGCTTCTAATTTTTTATTTCTGTGTACATATGAATGTGCATACACATAAAAACGGTACATACAAACAAGGCATGACTTTTTATGAATTAGTGTGTGTATATACTTAAGTGTGTGTGAATTAGTTGTTTTAAATAAATACAGGTGTTCAAATAAACAAGGCTGCCAATAGGAATCCACATATGTGCATACATAATTGTGTGTGTGTATGTATATTTGTACATTCATATCAACGAGTAGATAGGATTTTTAGGAGTGAAAGTTTATTATACCATATCTGCCGTTTTCATTATGTGTATCGTATTTGATGGTTAGAGACTTGAACCTAGTCGAGCTCTCTCGACTCAAGCCTGTCTAAAATTGGAATGTAAAAGGCAGAAGGAATCCTCTTTAATCCCATACAATTGTTATATTCTAGAGTCGAGTTGATTTCGAACACAGAATACACTGAATACTTATAAAGATACTTATATACATATAAAGTTTATTTCTATTCTTTCATTCTTACTTAAGTTATGTAAGAAGTTGGTCAATTAGAACCTTTCCAACTATGAAATTTCTTATTTAAGAATGTATAAGACAGAGGGTACACATATATTTTGGAACAAGTTCAAATAATAAATAATTAAAGTATAGCCAAAAAATTATGACAATTTTATTTGAACACAAGCAACTAATGCAGAAGTTAAGTAAACACTAAAAGATTAAGATATTTTTATGCATACAAAAACGCTTGCAGCTGCTGATAGAAGTGAGGTCAATATGAGAATATATTTTTGGGGTAGTTGATCAATAATGTCCATATGCATAATATGTATTAATTTGAAGATTCCGTCTATAAAATTTTAGCATTAATCGATTTCGGAAATAGAAATGTATCGATATTCCTGAAACGGTGACAGTTATCGATCAATTAAAGAAAACTTGATCTGCGCCTAGAATTCGAGAACGTATATTTCGAATTTTAAATCTCTAGCTCATAGTCTCTGAGATCCGCGTGTTCATACAGACGGACAGACGGGCGGGCAGACGGACAGACGGACGGACTGACGGACGGACGGACACCCGGACGGACGGACGGACAGATGAACGGACGGACGGATGGACAGACGGACGGACGGACGGACAGACGGACGGACAGACGAACATAGCTACATCGACTCGGCGGTTGATATATATACTTTATGGGGTCGGAGATACTTCCTTCTGCCTATTACATACATTTTCCCAAACCTCCTCCTTTCGATTCGTCGGACAACAAACATGTATGTGAATATCTATTTACTGGGCAGTAAAAGTGAATTGTTGTTGTGCAGACGGGATTTGAAATTGCATAAAGATTTACGAAAAATGCTTGGTTTTCAAAAATATAAAATAAGAGCGGCGGATCCGTTGCGACACTCAAGATCTTCAACTATTTGGTTTTAATTAAAATTTTTCTGGGACAAGCTGATAGACTCTGCATCAATGCTATCAAATAATGCTATCAAGTAGACTCGTAATAATCATTTTTATAAATATTTGGCAATCACTGCTAAAATGTAATCAACAGAGAAGATAAATAAAAATATAATATTGTTTAATGTAAATTTTATTAAAGTTAAAGGTTTTCAAACAAGTTTGCTGTTTTGTGAGATACTTTCATTTAAGTTCTTTAATAAAACCCATTACTGAATGACTTCATATGTGATTAATTGGTCAAAACAGTGCAGAATAATAAAAATCGCTACTGAACTCTAATTTTACTTACAATTGTGATTGATGTTGCTCATGAAAACGATGTTTTAGAGACTAAGCAGGTAAATACGATCTCTAAATAACAGTTTAATTTTGTTTCGTTTTGTTTTGGTTTTTTTGTTGTTTTAAAACCCTGACTACTCCTATCCATGCAAAGCATTATACAATATTATGAACAGCATTGTGATGATGGAAGAAAGTATTCTAAAATTTTGTTGTGCCACTCTGCCTCACAGCCTCCGTTCTGATCAATTGCCGAGCAATTTTACAGTTCGGCAAGCTGTGCTTATATTTTATTTATTCTTTTTTTTATTTCTATTGGCTCATTCATTCGTAGGCAGAGAGCTCTTCGGGCTGGGCCCCGTATTTTTTCTTCACTTCAGCTTGAAGTTAGTTTGCATATTTATGAATTCATTCAGAGTGTGTTCCATTCATTACCATTCAAAATGTTATCAGATTAGGCACGATTAAACCGATAGTTTTACAGTTCACATAAATTAGTAATGATACAAACAAACTCACAATATACCTCGGTGTTAATCTTTATGTATGAAAGTATTTATGTATGTATATGTATGTATATATGTAACAACATATCTCATTTATATTTATTTATTTATACATGTATACATTTTTTTTGGTACTCACTGACTCTGTGTAAGCATGCTGAAATGTCGATTTTTTAAAATTGTGTATACTGCCTGTATATCGCCTTATTTTTGGCGAAGACAAAGTAGTTGGAACACAGAATTATAAATGAAAAATTGTTTATGGCTTTAGATCAAATTTTTCTCGAAATGTATCAGAAAATTTTAGCTTCAAGTTTTATTGTGGTATTAAGATTGATATTCAATCGGAAACCGGACGATTTTTAGCGTAGTTAATTTATCGGCGTTGGCACCATATGTTAAAACAAAAGTAAGAAAAAAAGTAAGATTAATACATTTTGAAAATGCGCAACGATGTCACTCAAAGAATTAATTGTTATTTCAATATAACTGCAAGATACAAAAAATACATGCATAATTGAAAATATAACAACGCTCCGAGATCAAGATGAGGCAGACAAGACCAAGAATATACATATGTATGCGTTTACTTTGTGGACTACGCGATTTGCACAACTACATGTTTGCTCTTGCATTTTAAATGGACACTCTGAATTACAATTAAAGATGCACATGCCAAACTTTGCTTATGTCTCCGAGATCGGGCTGATTACACAGAGAGGCGGAGTGGTGTCTGGACCCATTGAAAATGCGTAAAACATGGAGTTGTGCTAAAGTGTGCATCGGGCAGAAGAAATCATCTGCAACCACACAAATTTGCGGCATTGAAAATAATAGAAGTGCTGCTTTATAAAATGAAAATTTTCTATATTTTCAGAACCTTACTTACTCTCTCCGCCGTAAAAATGTCGCTTTGAAATATTTCGCGACCTGTTTGACACCGTTTTTTTGGTATGCAGTTTTTCATTATCAATAACTTTTTTTTATCTGTAAGCTGTGCTTAAAGAGTGTATACCTTATTCGAGGACATTTTAAAAAGTCTGTGAAATAATTTCCGTTATTAATTGTCGCCCATTCAAAGTTGATTTCATTTACCTAGCTTATTCCACACATTATCCAAAATTGTCACCTGTTTGTTCTGTTTTTGTTTTCAAATTGCAATGCTCGAATATACCCTGTTATGGCAATTTGATGTTTAAAGGGTATGAATAGATAACAAGACAAATTAGAAGGGGAACTCCAACTCTGGTTCCTCGTCGAGATTTCTGAATGAAATCGTAAATTTTGGGGCGTTAATAAGAAGTATGAGTGTGAGTGTGATTATAATATATTAGTATGCACTTTTTATATTAGTATACGATGTTAACTATGTGGGCATATGAATATACATGTATGGAAATAAGTATATGCTATTCTCTGTAACCGGTATGTTAATCTACAGCTGCGGTCAAAAAAATAGTAGTGACTTGAAAAATTTAAAAAAAAATATGAAAATTTTATTTAAAATACGCAATAAATATTGAAGATGAACATTAAATGTTTGGCTAAAAAATTTATTAACAGAAAAAATTAAACATAACTTTAATTTAATCAGTTTTGTACATATGTTGTTTTTAGGCAATTATTATTTAAATTTATCATTATAATAGTTGTGGAACATTAGTGAAATTTTTCCATTACTAGACATGGTGGCTGGTTAAATTTTACTACTTTTAGTTTTGGAAAATAATAGTATTTTAAAACATTCCCCCCAAACCAAACATTTTTGGTTTTGCTGAATTTAATTTTTCTTCATATATTGAAGAGTTGCCGATTTTATCTCCATAAAATGAGTAATACATTTTTAAAATACTTTGAGAAACGCCACTACTATTATTTTGACCGCAACTGTATGTATGTGTGTATATTCTTAGTCCCGTGGCTGTGCTCTCTTGTTTGTTGCCTGCTTTGTGCACCAAAACAAACAGACAGATGGTCAGTCGGACAGACAGGCAGATGGACAAACCCGTACACATGTATAGTCACACCTATATCCAGTTAGATTTTATTATTATGCGTTTGTATTCAGATGATTTCTTCGTTGACTAAAAATTTCTTATTTCTTTCAGGTCTTTTGTGTGTATATCTCTTCTGATATTGAATGTGTGTGTGTGTGTGAACGATCTTTGGACATTAAAGCTTTAAAGTGATCAGGTTAAATTTATTGATATGCCGTTCTCATTTTCATTGACAAGAATAACCGACAGACAGACCGACCACTCACTGAGCCCATGCCCCACGCATTAATGTGTGTGTGCGTAAAGAAGTGTTAATAACCACACATGCATACACAAAAAAATATACGTATATGTTTGACTACAGCTACTTAGGAGTGTGAGTGCAAGAAATGCCAGCATGTCTGCATATCGTACCCGTAATAATAATAGTAATGATAATATTATAATAATGTTTTTTCTTTCTTTCACAATTATGTTTGTTTCCCTTATTACGCTTTTGTTAGTTGTCCTGATCTGTGTTTGCTGTAAACAGAACAGACCTTCGATTAGCGGGATGCAGCAACAGCAACTATCCCAATGACAATCGTCTCTCGTCAACCGATCCGAATAGCTTAAACAAAACAGAGACAGAAAAAAAAGGAATCGTCTACATAAGCAAAAGGCAGGTAGATTTTTTTTTGGTTTACGGCTATCGGTATTTTATGCATTTGAACAGATTACGCAGCTTAGTATGAGGGTGAATTATTAAATGGAGGCGTCGCACCCGCATTATTCAATAATGTCATTTTGTTAGTTTGTAGACTTTGTAGTCATGTTTTCTTATTATTAATATTAAAAAATATTATATTATAAAAATAAATTAGATATTTTAATATTATTATCAGTTTATTTTATATTATTATTATACTATTCTGATTATTAAACAAAATAAACTAAATATTTTTATTTAAAAATAATGAAAAAATATGAATTATTTCCTTTGTTGAAACACTTTCTTAGCATAGTGTATTTCAATGTACGAGTATGTATGTATTTCAGTAAAAGTTGTAGCTTATTTTTAAAATTAATTGTTGTGTTCGTCTGCATATAAAACATTTGGCCGCATTTTGAAATTTACAAACGAAACAAGAATAAGAAATGGGAATAGTTTCAATTTCAAATTTAAGCCAAACAACAACTTCTACAGGTGCTCCTCAACTCACAGCTGCGACAACAAAGATCACTGTCGCCAATATCTATAGGCAAGGAATAAAGATGTGAAAGAGAAAATTCAAAATTGTTACTGTATTTTCTAATGCTAATGTGCTAGGTTTCTCAGCCCATTTTGAAGCCATTTACACCCATGACGTGGCAAGACCCGTTTTCCTCTCTAGTCCTTAAAAATAATATTTGTTTTGGAGTATCGCTCCAATTGTTATTGCTGCTTATGAAAAATAGTACCATAACAAATACATATTTTTTGGAAGAGCTATGAAAAAAAGGAACCGTAAACATAACGTAACAAAAGTGTTATTCTTGACATGTTGCCTATATTTACATAATTTACATAAACATAGATAATTTATATTAAAGACACAAAAATAGTACTGGAATTAAACTAAATTGAAAAACCAAACAACTTTTTGAAATATCTTTTGAAATGTTTTATAATGAAATCAGATATGTGTTCATATGTGATACATGTTAATATTTAATAATATTTTTGGCCGTATGGCAATAGTGGCATCGCACAGTTTTTTGATTGAGTCAGTAGTTCATTGGGTATCCATGAAACATGAGTTACAACGCAAAGCTCTTTGGTTATATTTGGCTCAGCGTTAGAAAGTTTTTTTTTTTTTAGTATTGATAGCCCTAGGAGATTCGGGTTGGGTTTAGGTGTTCCCGAATTTAGTTAAATAAATTAGGATAGGGTCTTTTAGCCAGACACACTTCTTTCCCCACACTGTTTTTATTATGATACCTAGCTCCTACACAGTTTGATATTCGACAGTCTGATGAATCTCTTTAATATAAATATATATATATATACATATATGTATATGGTTGCAATCCTTTTCTCAAATGTCATACTATTGGAATATAATTACATATATATTTACTTACTTTTTGTAAATACATATGCAAATGAATTCTTATTAAATAAATCCAGATTAGGCTCAGGCTATCTCCTTTTCTCTTAGGCTTATGTAACTATTTGATACCAAAAATATTTGCACAATTTTGCATGGGTATGTCTCGACACCACTACATACATTCACACATATATATATACAGAACGAGAGCTTAGAGTCTGTGGCATTGAATATTGAACAATAACAACAGGAGCAGAAACTGAAACAGAATTTAACAAAACTTGAATGAGGTGAACTTGACCGAAATTTCACGATTAAGGGCGTGCTGGCCAGCCGGCGGCATTTTGTTGCCACCACCAATGGTCAGAGAGGCAGTGTGGCAGACTAACAGAGGCCGTGGCAGCGACAAAGTTTGCCTGTATTCGTATGTGCGGACATATGTTGCGTGCGCCGTGTTATCGCAAACTTTATCATTTCGCAATAAATTGGGCGCGTGCCATATATACAACCGTGTGAATGTACATAGATACATATATATATACATATATATATACTGCTACGGTCAATATAATAGTTGTGCTGCTTCTTACAGCTTTAATGAATATAAGATCGGGACAACTCTTTAAATTGAATAAAAATTTAATGCTGCCAAAAAAACAAATGATTGGTTTCGGGGATTGATTTAAGATATTATTATTTTTCAGCTACTAAACGCAGTAAAATACAATCACATATCAAAGTTAGTTTACAGAAATATTATTTAGTCCCAACTAATGCTACGAAAACTTCACTATTATTCCACATAATAGCATTATATTATGGTCAAATTTCAACATTAATTTAATATAAGTAAAAGTAAGATAATAACATAAATAATTCTTTTTTTTTTGGTTAATTCTATAGCTATAACTTTATTGATTGCTTGTATTCAGATAAAATTTGCATAATTTTTTAGCTATATTTTAAGTATTTGTTTCGTAACATTTCCCAAAAAATATGTGGGCACTACTATTATATTGACCGCAGTTGTATATATATATATATACATAAATATATACATATAAGTGAGTTTGTGTCCAGACTGAGAATTCCAGCAGTTTGCGTTGTCTTTGCCTTTGCCGTTGAACTTTCACTGACCAACAATATTTGGGTTAACACCAGCTCTGCTTTTACTGCATGTCGCTTGACGGACAAGAGACAGGACACAGGATACACGGGTGAGGGACGGTTGTCATCAAAAATTTTGCTTGCCGCATTGGTGGCCTTGGTTTGGGTCTCTATTATGCGATAATGCGACTGCTAAAAGTAGCCATACTTGAAAAAGTGTTTTTATTTTGGCAGAATTTTAAATTTCATTTCATTTTAAATTTTAAAACAAGCTGTAAAGTTTTAAATTTTTCACACAGAAACTCATCGTTGCTGCGATAGTTGCAATCTTAAGGGTACTTGGCCCTAGCAACTTTAAAATTGAGTAAAGAGCCTGAAAAATTGGAATTGTCACGCAGACATTTTTTTAGTCAAATTTGTAATTAATCATTATGCATAAGAGTCACATTAGACATGATTAAAACTGATAGGGAATTTAGTGAAGAGTGAACTTTTTAGGGATATCCTGTGGCTAATTGTAAATTTATTTAACGCAAATTCGCAGTATATAGTTATGTAAGTAAGTACATGAAGAAATTATATATGTATGTTTTCCATTTTTTCAATGAACAACTGCCTCCTCTAATTTGTATCCTAACTACACTTTAGTGTTTAGGGTATTAAAAATAAGCTATTCAAGCCATAGTAATGCTGATCACGAATATGTATAACTTAAATACCCTAATACCATAAAAAAGTTATTTTTATATAGTTTACCTACTGAAATTAGAATCAGAATCAAATCGTTTCGCTTTAATATATATAAATTAGCAAAATCATCCTTTCCGATTTGTGGGAACTCAAATCAGAAATCCAAAGTCTCAACTTACACATATCATACTTAATATATTCGAATATATTCGATAAACTGCGGGCTCCGAAATGCTTTGAAGCGTCACTGTGATTTAATGGTTATTTATTCGTTAAGTACCTCAAAATATATCGCTACTCAACAGAGGCAAAAGGCACAGAGCATCGAGACGGGCAACGCGTCAATTTATGGTTTTTAATCTCGAATTAATGCCAAAACAAATCTGTGCGGGTAAGTCTCAAATGCACAGTTGCTTTTATTTGCTTTCATTGGCACCCCCCATCCTCCTCCCCCCATTCTCCAACTGTGCACCGGATGTCGAGCGCCTTTGTCCATAACAGCCTCCCCTATTCGGTTAATTTTCAACTCTGTTAAGACAATTATAATTGAAATAGCAGCGACAAGGCAAAACAAGTCAGATTGCTATCGACGAGTGAGGTCGACTACGATATACCTACGAGACATGGCTGTTTCATATATTTTCTTAAGAGTTAACGGGGAATTGATGAAATTTTGACAGTTAATTACTAAAATGCATATGCATATTATGCAATAAGTGAGAGGATTTGCCTTTAAAATTGTATCGGAAAACGATATGTATCGATCGAAACAAAGGTAGGTTTCGATAAGATTGAGGAAACTTGAAATGCTTATATTCCAAATTTGAAGTCTCTAGCTTCTATAATCTCTGATGTTAGCGTGGTCAGGTTATATATCAACTCGTCTGCTGATGCTGATCAAGAAATTACATATTTTTGGGGCTCGTAGATACTTCCTTCTTCATGTTACCTACATTTGCACAAAACCATTATACCCTTTTTACCCATTTTCAATGGGACAGCACGCCTCGCATTGCCTCGACTCGACTCTCCTGACTCGACTCAGTTCGGCTACACACACACGCAGAGATAAACAGCTACAGCTCTGCTTCGCCACTGTTCGTCTGTGGTGTATGGTGCTCGGGTGTTCGGCTACCCTTGACCGGAATTACCAGCATAATTATGCATTTAACGTTTTGCGCCACTATTACAGCGACAACATAATTAATTAAATTTCTGTTAAATCTGTTTAGCTCGGTTTTCTCTGGTCTGAGCGGGGAAGCGTCCGACAAAATCTGACCCTTCTTGGCGGCAATTGAGCCGTGTCAATTGTCAGACTGCACAGTGTGGTATTTAACAGTGGTATTTGCAAGTCAAATATTAATTGGCTCTTAAGTATTTTATTTTATTTTACTTCTTTTTTTATATTAAATATATATATAAATATATTATATTAAATAACAGTGGTATACTCAAGACTACAAACTACAAACTACGGCTCGGTTTACTAAACCAATGCACAAATTTAAAAAGGGTTTCTAATAGAAAAAGCCAAAAATTACAAATTAATATATATATATGTATATATATATTCAAATTTAAAATAAAATAAAGAATAAAATAAATCTTGGCTGATTAAAATGTTAAATGGTCCAACAAGAATTAGTGAAAGTTAGAAAGCCCAAGCAAACAAAAAAGAGGTTCAGATTTTAGTTTAGTAAATTATGCAAAGTTGAGCCCATTCCACAAATTTTAAAAAGGTTTCAAAAAGTAAAATAAATGCTAAAATAAAATTAAAATTGTAAGTAAAGTGATACAAAATTACATATCAATAATTAAACTAAAATTAAAAACTTAATAAAATAAAGACTAAGATAAGGTATCCAAATGTAATGCAACGATTAGGAAAAGTCATAAAAGAAAACCAAAAATTAAGTTTCAAATTAGTACCTAAGTAATAAGGAAAGAAATTAAGAAGTTGCTCGCTGTGCATTTAAAATCTTAATATTCCGCAGCCAAAAAGGTTTTTATTTATTTATATCTACAATCTTCAAATTTGTTTTAATATTTATTATTATATATAATTTTTTCAGTGGAATAAATCAAATGATTTTCGTTTAAGATTTCATATGTTGTGTGGAATTTCTGTTGCTCTTTCAGCTTATTGCGGTGGGAATGGCTAGAAAATCGATGTAATCGATAATCGCAAATCTTTAAGAATCACATATGACTATTTTTGAGCTAGTTAGCTAGCATTGTAAAGGTATATTACTGGCAATTCTTTTTAATGACTGATAAAAAAAAACTCTTATAGTTTAAGAGCTGAACTTACCAAATTAAGATTTCCAGGAAATGAAATTTAATTTGCCTGCTTCGGGTGACTAACACAGACCGATCGACCAATTCATATGTTGAGCTTGGGTCCTATGCCTTTTCAGCTGGGCTTCGTGCGCTGAGAGCGGAGACCCGCACACATCGTGTCTAAAATTTTACCTACGCAGCGAAATGTTCTCTAGTAGAATAAAGAGCCGATCCCTTTATAGGCATGCAAAAATTGGTACGAGCAGGTACTTGCTTACAGTTACTAGCTCCTAAACGGTTATGAATGTATCCGAGGAGAGCAGCAATCTCTTACGAATGTATCATTTAACTACTCGCATTGCACCTTAAACTAAGCATATACACTGAAAACAGAACAAATTCTGTGTCAAAATTATTTTTAAAACCACATTTGCCTTAAGCACTGAAAATGCTGTTCTATCAATACTATGGGTCAAAGTGATTTTCACTCGGCGCAGTAATACTTATGATTATTATCCCGGCAGCTACTATTCTGCACCAACCATTTCATTAAAAATGAATTAATTTCCATAATAAAGATTTTTTGAAAAACCAATCGAACTTTGGAGCCTTATTTCAACTTCATTCACCCAGCACACTTTATGCAATAAACCGTATCTTTATAACAACACTTCAATCTCACGACTAGACCAAATTTAAATACTAAGACTTGAACACTCCAAACTCAAGCACGAGCATTCAAAGTCAATTCGAATTATGCCAAGAACCAAATGCCACTGAAATTTAACATATCCTAAGATAATGCAAAGCTCTTAACCCATCCAGAAGGTAAATTTAAATAACTGTAACTCAATGTCACTGCTGCTCAACATTAATGAAAACCATGCTCAAACAATAATAAAAATTTTTAAGCATTCAAAATGTATTCCTAAGGAGAAAATAGAGTACCTTTTTTAATTTTAACATATTTCAAAATTATTTATGAAAGCAAAAAATTTATACTAAATTTGCACTTGCATTGCACTTATGATTCAATTCCATTAGTTAACTTCCTTCTTATACATACAAAATTCTGAATTATGAGCAATGTATGTAAGTTTATACTATATCACGTAGCAATCAACATTAACCAGCTGATGGCTCCCGACAATGGGATGGAATGGATGATGGGCGAAGTGATGACTCTGAAGCTGACTTTGTTAATCAGTGGACCTGTATGGTTTGTCGCGTGTAAATAATTGATGATATCGGAAGAGTGGGGAAATCAAATGGGAATCAGGCAAGCAGTCCATGAATGAGAGAATTCATACATATGTATATATTTATAAAAAGTGAATTAGCGAATTTGGGGGTTGATGTGCTGGCAAGCATTTTGTGACACGCGTTCTTGTTTCCGGAATATAAATGCGTAGTTTTTCATTAGATGGACAAAAATGACAATGAGAATGAAGCTTTACAATTATTATGCAATTCGGGCAAATAAATATGCGCTTTATGCCCTTTATGGCCACTTTGGTATAAGGTATAAGCCTCCGATGAGGAAGCGACTTCTGCTTTTAACCAAAATTAAACTACGACCGTAACGAAATTAATTATATCTCAATGACACTGCGTAATGACCGAAACACAGGCGACTGTCCTGGAAATCCAGGAGTCTGAACGAAGCAGATGGAGGAAGCAATTGTAATTTCTCGAATATGATGAATAGAAATTAAGAATTATGTATATTTATTCAGATCGATATTGAAACTCTAAGTAAGTTCTGCAAATAATGCTCGAGTGTGTGGGCATTTATCGATAAGGGGGGAGATAAATTAAGCAATTGGCTTACGACATAAAACAACATTGAATCGAATACATACATACATACCCATTAGCGAATATTTTGTCAATTTTTCGCATTTAATCGGTATGCCAAACATTATGGTAAAATTTATCCGAATTCATATAGTTTCTATAAATACGCATATGAGATTTCTCCTGGAATTTATGAGCTGGATTGAGTTCCTTTTAGTCAGCCAGTCATCGATAAACTAAAATAAACCTAATGTGCGCATAGTTTACGGCAACTTATAGTCCAACTTTGAAGTCTCTAGCTCTCATAACTCTAAGACGAACATTTGGAAATTTTTGAGTGTATATCTAAATTCTTTAACATCTTGTACATACTTACATATTGAATTTTTCATGTTTCAAGTACAAATCAAATACTTCTTAATAACAAAAATTAAATTTGGGATTTAAATATTCATGAAAAATTCTTTTCATATTTAAGGTTTAGCTTTAAAAAAATATCTCATTAACCTAAACATAATTTGAGTTAAAAAATATATTCAGAAAATTCATGCTTTGAATATGTACAAAATTTTACTTGCCTAAGATCTGTTCTCTTAATTTAACAGTCTCTCAATAATTAATTAAATGGTGTGTTCATTTTCATTTTAAGCGGCTTTCGATTCATTTTTGACTTTTATTCAAATTTTAATATTAATAAAGAAAAATAGCTTGGTTTACAATTAAAAGGAAAGAAGGGGAAAAGAGAGATTGGGATGCAGATTTAACGTATGTATGAGGCAAAAAAAGAGCAATACAGACCCTCATACAAAATGCACCAGCTGATCGCTAACCATTCAAGCACGGCGTTGCCATATGTATAAAAAATAGAAAAGAATGGTGCCTGACATCGTTGCGAACGACATTGGAAAATGGTGTTTTCATTTTCAAAAAAATATTTTTCACTATTTGATAGCTTTATTTGTGCTTTATTATATTTTAATGATTATTTGTATTACGTAGTAATAAGATTTGAATAAAATCAAATTGATACAACCCAAGAGACATGGGAGAGACACGAATGAGTGTTGTAGCTACAGCAGCCGGCTGATCAGCGATCGTCTTTTACAGAGAGGGAGAGAAAGAGTGAGAGAGCGCTGTTAACTCCGGCGGCTGCAGTTTAAGTGCATGGTTCTCAAAATAAGGTAGCGACATGAACTAATTTGATGTACCAGTTGTTTAGTATGCCTGTCTGACAGCACTTGGCCGGGGCTTAAGTCGTAGATGCAATAAGCAGTATCTTTGATAAATACTTAACAATAGAACACCACTTAAAATCTTTAATTACAACTATGCAAATAAAATAAATCAACATAAGCAACCGCAATAAATAAATCATTTGCTCGACAAACCCGCACAGAAGCTGCTTAATATGTACCTCGAAAACGAGACTATAATTTCACTATGTTTAAGTGCAATTAACATAGTATGCAAATGTAATTAAAATTCAATCAACTAACATTACGCTATTTATATTAGGCTCTAATTCATATATATGCAAAAATTGTAAAGGAATTAATGGTTTGTTGTTGCGTTTAAATAAAGAATAAAGAATACCAAACGCATATGCAAATATTCGCTCTTTTTACATCTTACCAACGTCTTAATATGGAATGGAAAAATATCCGTTATTGCAAATAAGCAGAAAGCTAAAAGCACGTTATCCCAAAAATGTTCACACTTTCGTTTGCTACGTGGTATGCCCCATTGCTGCCAACAACCCCACCCTCAGGGGCTGTGTGCCGGCTGGACACACGGTCCGAGCTAGTGGAGTGAACTCCTTTTATTGATGCAGCTAATCGAATATCTTGCACGCACGAACAAAATGTGAGCGAGAATGAGAACGGCACACATAACTGAGCAACACTTGCAACATTCTCCCATTCCCCGGTTCGACGATTAAAGCATACAGTGCCAAGTACAAATTAAGTTCCTGTAAATTTCCGGTACACACTAAGGTGAATTAAACAATGACAATTAAAGCCCTAATGTTTTTTCGAGTCGTGATTGTGATACCGTCATCAACGGCACAGATATCAGACCCGTTCCTAGCTTTCCACTACACTTACAGAAAAAAAGCATCGCTGCAATGTAGAAAATTGCTATATCGCAAAGGGTAGCTCAGCGGTTTTTCAGTTTCGTGTTCCATTCTAGACTGAAACATTAAAACAAGCATACAAAACATATTAAAAAAATATAATAAAACTTCTTTCCAAATAAATGATTTTTTTGTTGTATATTTAGAAATTCATTTTAATAATCAGAAATAAATGATTATAGAATTCACGGCAATTTTATTTTTGGTTGATGTTCAAAATTTCAGGATGATTCTTTTTTGTAAGTGTAGCTTGGCCTGGACTAGATTCAGCTCGCACATCGACCGAGGATTTGAGGACGTGCAGCAGGAACGGTATATCAAAAAAGATGAGAATGGGGACATGATTTTGATATTAAAGCAGTGCAGTGGTGAGTAAACATCGTCTGACTTTCACTTACGGATTCCTTAACACTTTTGACCGTAGTAGTCTCTGCGTGCAGAAATTCGGCATTTATTTATTACAATAATATGACTGTGGTCCTTATAACAAGATAATTCTATTTAGTCTACCCTCCCCTAGAGGAAAGTAACCCATCGTCATTAACTGTGTCATTAACCTTAGTTTTAATCGCAATATTATTCGAATGTAGTCTAAGGGTGACTGCGATTTTACTCGAATGATGTTGCCTTTTGGTAAAATGTGGAAATTTGTTAGTGTTCATAAATATTAATAAATCTTATAAATGTTACATGAGTTTATTAAGAAGAAGAAAATATTTCTTACTTTACTTGTGAAATCAATTAATAAATTCTATACGAAGAGTATTTTTGTCTGATTAAACATTTTTTTGGAAACAAATGTTCAAGCATTTTTCATTCAAATACCTTTAGAAATGTTGTAAATATTTCGTACTTTTTTAGTTGCAATTCAAAATATTTATTTTGTTTTATAGTTAAGTTTAAATTAATTCATTTTTGTTTTTTCCTGTGTCGACATTGAAAAAAAAAAAAAAATGATAATAACTAGGATGCTAAAATTAGTGCTGCAACTATTTCGTATAGAAATATGGGGTCGCAGACGTCTCAAAACTTGTCAACAAACTTTAAATATGCTCAGCTCAGCTCATGTACAACGAGAGAAATATACATATATAAATTTTATTGTAGTTCTGTTATAGATTTTAATTTTTTTAAATGAAACACCTTTTTCTATATTGTACTTTTAATGCTCGGAAGAGGGGATGGGATTTTGGGAGGTAGGGGTTGCCAGTGGAAGCAGAAGCCATTTCATTTTCGCAAACCAAAAAATCGATATTCCATAATTCAATGTTAGATTTTCAGATGCTAAAACTGCCAAGCGTTTTTTATCCAATTTTTCACGGACTGCCAAAAAAAAATAAAACAAAAAAAAAACTTGGGGGTGTCATTTTTATGTGCATTAGCCACTGCGAACATTTAAATGGCCTGCAATCTACTAGCGAAACAACGCGCCGAAGGGTATCGTCTGCGTCACATAGAGCCGCTTGATGCGGCGAATAAAGAACACAACACAAAAAAAAATACAGAATGAAAAAACAACCCCGACAAAATTATAATGAAGTTGGTGGTGGCGCACTAGCGGAAAGCAGGCAGGCAAGGCAAGGCAGCCAGGCTGAATGTGAGTTTCCAAAAAAGCAGGGAGCGGACAATTTTTGCCACCTTCTGCACTCAAAACACCACCGGCACAGTCAGCGGCAGCGTCGCCACCCTACACACCATCAAAATTAAAAAAACGAAAATAACGAAAAAAAGAAAATCGTGTATACATATATATAAAAAATACCCAAGATCATCCATAGTGATGAAGAAAAAAAAAGAAACGGAAAATACCCCTGCCGCGAGTTATATTTATGTATGCATGTTAGCGCATATGTGTTCGTATGCGTAGGGGTTTGCTTTTTGCAAGATATAACGGTAAAGAAGTGTGTGTATATATATATTTATATGTATTTGTTCATATATCTTTGGATGGCTAAGTCATTTAGAAATTGGAAAGCTAAAGAAAAGAGCCACAAAGACGGCAATACTTGTCTTAATTGTGTGCGTCTTTTGCAAATTATACTTTTCTGTTCTACAAACATACACATACATATTTACTTTCTTAAAATATGTACTTATTTTTGCAAGCCAAGAATTTGAATTTTGAAAAAAATGTGTTCATTTAATAAGAACCAATTCCGCTTACAATGCCTAGCGAAACACCTTTATAGTCGATTCCCATATTTAACTTATATTCCCATTACGAAAACTTGTATTCCAATTTTTAATGATTTCATGTATTCACATTAGAATTTTAGGGTAGCTAACATATCTCAGTGCACCTGCTAACAACCCAATTTTATTATAAATAGAAAATAACGATCGAGCTATATTAATATGTCCGATGTTGATATGAAGGAGGCTAATTGTCACTTGTTGTCGGCTTATTTGGTATTACTGTTCTTAGTTATTTTTTCAAACATGTTTATTGTACCATAGCGTACAGCAAAAATGAGGATACTAATATTATAAATTTTAGGAAAAAAATGATTTTGTTAACCGAAGCGAAATTTCATGTTGAGAATGTAATATAGGCAGGCGATGGCATTATCTATTATAAAAGACATCCATAATCAATATTAAATTGGAGTTATATAGGCTTTCAATTTGGAGAAAAATTAAAATTTTAAGGACTTCAGGAATATACACTAAAATTGACTTTAATCAACTGTACAAATGTCATCGAGAAATGAAGAAACAAAACAGAAAATCGCATATTCATATTTTATGTACTCATTTTTTATGCTCTAATATCGAAGATGCTGGTGCCATCTTTCAAAGGTGGACATATATAAATCTAATTTAAAAAAATGTTATGAATTAAATTTATATTAAGAACAGAAGAAATTCTTATAAGATTACTGGGGGTATTTAAAAATTGTCAAAATTGTGCAAAATTGTCTAATTTTATTTTTGCAGGAATTGGGAAAAACTATCCAGAAACAAGGTGTGTTTGAATTATTAGATGCCCAAAAGACGTTTAAAATTTAATTTAAAATTATCAACATTGATTTATTATCCCATAGAAGATATCTTGTGAACGGGGCAAGAGCTTAATTTCTTTTTGGTTTTAAGTTTAAAGTCGATCTAAATATTTTGTGCTCTTACTCTGAGTCAGATTTGTGTATCTATCTGGCGATTGTTACACTTACACTAAAATAAGCATCCCTCATACAGCTTATTCTTTATCTTAACCATTGCCAAAAATTCATTTTCTATGAAAACGCAACAGAAATACATACATATATATTCATTAAAATCTTTATATGTATTTATATATGTATGTTTGCTGATTGAGGGGTGAATTTTTTGTTTTCGTTTTCGTTTTTTTTTTGCACTTTTGAGGGTGACAGCTGCTGGATAAATTTTTTTTTTATTGATTTCCATATTGATTTGGTGCACATAATCTCTAGTTTTACTACAGTTCCAATGGTTGCCCATTGTCAGTGCCGCGTGCTCTGCCAAACCCTTAAATGCTGAATCGGAACCAATTTTATCTGGCCGGCCTCTGACAGGAATTTGAACATTTTAACCCTTTTTCTATTTGATATTTCATGCGGAAGTCAATGCGTGGTCAATTTTTCAATCGAAATGTACTCATTATACACTGAATGGGTATGACAGGGTTAGTTCTAATATTGTAATGCATCTTTAAGTGTTATTATTTTTGCATGTTATTCTTATGCGTTTTATTTATTCATGTAATGTATAGTAACAAAAGTCGACAAGTTTTTAAATATGAAAAGTAAAATTAAACTGGCAAATTAAATGAAATAGCAAAATTAAAATTTAAAATTTGAAGTGATTTATTTGGGAAACCCCAGATAAATCATAACCAAAACAAAAATTGTCAAATATTAGAGGAAGGTTAAGATAAAGAAGAGAAAGAATAAAGAATGAAAGAGAAAGCCTGTAGAGTAAGATATATTTATAAGATACAAGTAACCACGTTCAAAAATGTTATGCAGAAATGCTAACTTAAGGAATACACAGTTCCAACGAACATATGTGAAATAAAGCATTTTAAGATTTGCACATGTTAAGCATAAAGAATAAATGGAAAGGGGAGAAAGACGACTTAACAGAATACAGCAAAGAGGAATCTATTTCGACATGTTGGGAGACAAAAGAGAGAAGTGCTTTATGCGGAAGCTCAATAAGACGGACGATTAAAAATAAGAAGTCTACTAGAGTACGATAGCTAACGAAAACAGAGAATACATTACTCGCGAACAATCTCAATTCAATCTTGATGGTTTTCATAAACAGACCAAATACAAGAACAGTACAGTACTGACAATACTGATAAGAAAATCAGACTGAATTGAAAATTTGTCTCGAGGTGTATCTTTAAATGAAGTTCTTACATTTGTTAATACCCTCGTAAAACTAAACTTTTCTATGATAACCATTATTTCTTTTATACTACTCCATCATAAGAGTGAGCGAACTATACGGAGTTGCTTCCTAAAGTATGCAGGTTGCTTCGCAAAAGTTCTTCATTGCTAAGAGTGTGATTTATTTTCAAAATTGACACTATTGCACTATTAAAGTTTCGTTCACGGTTTCATCAAAAATCATTGGATACGACTTTAATTTATTAAGTTATTTGTATGATTTTGTAACGATGTCGAAACAAATAAAATATTTGAAAGTGCGCTGTTATGCCGCCAATAAACAGCTGACCCGTTAACAGAGGAGCAGACATTCACAGCTGTTCAATGGCCCAGCTCAGTGGTTATTTGTTCCGATGTTTCTGTCCTCAACAGCGATGGGAAAAGTATTAAAAGGATAGCAAAAGCCGATTTTTTAAAAATATGTTTATTATTGATTGCTCATGAATTTATAATTTAATTATCAAAGTAACATATATACTAAATACTGTCATCATTTTTGATATTTACGGTCCATTGCTGTAAAAATAATGCAAGCAAACCAAATTCGAAAAATTAAAAAAAATCAATTTTAAAATGGCCTCCAGGCAAAAAAAATTAATTGGCAATAAGTTGTTGTACTGTTGAAAGGTGATTGATTACCATTTAAAAACGGCGGTAAGTATGAATATTTTGAAAATGGATTAATAATTATATTTTTAAAGAAAAAATTATAGTTCAGAGTTATCTTATACGTTATAAACCAATTTTAGGCTTCTAGAAAGGGCCAGTTGGTTATTTTGAAAAAAAGGGAATATCAAAAATGTAAATAATGTTTAAAATGTCATCATTATCTGCTTCATGTCAACAACCGGAGTATGATAAGTTTGTGTTAAAATGTTGTAATAGTTTTAATAATACCATAACGCAAAGTTTTATTGTACAGAAAATTGTACTGTAAGACAGTTTAATCTTATTGGCAACTGTTTTTAATTTTTTCAAGTGTTTCTTTTCGGCTTTGATTCGATTTGTGTTTTCTGATGGAAGTAAAAAGAGAACACGCTACAACCTATAAATATCATCGTTAAGCGAAAGATTTGAATAATTGAAATCGAATCTAAAATTGCGCTCTCAACAGTCGATACATCGATAAGTATATTACGTGCAATAAATCGAACTTTACAGATGTGAAATATGTGGAACCTAAAAAATTTTTTTCGGACTTTTTAAAATAATGACTTTTAGCAATCTTTGACTTAATGTGTAAGTCACAACCTACTAAGCAAAGTGAAATTGAAAATCTACAATGTGACGTCACATGCATTGCGTTTGTTGAACAACAATCAGCTGTTTCGCAGCTCTCCGAACTACATAGGACGACACAAACTCGACGATCTCTTTGCGTCGTGAGCTAATGAGACAATGAACTACTTAGCGTCGTTCATCCGCGTTGGCGCCGATCAAAACAAACAAGAAAACCAAAAACTGTTCTTGCTTTCAGTACTTTTTTTTGGCAATTCCGTACCAAATTTGATGGATCAGTGGATCTGTGTGAGATTTTGGTTATGCAAACGGAATAAAAAGCAAAAGTGCCAGAGTACAAAAGAAATTCTAGCATTAGCATTTTTAGACTGCTGGATGCATCTTCAAAGATCGTCTTGTAAAAATGCCATCGTCTGCTCTTTGAAGGGTAAAGATGCTTGAAGGTCAAGTTGCGCCATCTTTTCGTTACCACCTGTTTTTTAGTTTGGTAATTTACTGACATCAGAGAATCCCGCAGTCGATCTTCCGTTCGACTGCAACATTCTCACTTTTTCATTTTTCTTATACATTTTTTCTTTTTGATTATTTCTATATATTTTATTTATTTATTGCTTAGTTGCCTTAAATAATATATTTTTTAAATATTATTCTGTGATTGCTATATTTCAGTATGCATAACTAGATTCTTTAGTCGTTTTTTAAGATATACATATAATGCGGAAGTTACCTGAATACAACTAAATATGTATGAATATGTATACATACATGCATATTTATGCATGTCTGTATAAGTAGAAAGACATGAAAGATTTTTCAGTTCTTTAGCGCGCTGCAACCATTTTTCCGAGGCGATAGAAAACGTCTCAGTAGAATCTTTTCAGTGAACAATCTCGTATGTACGTGAAAAGCTCTGTCAAAAGTGCTAAAAATTGAGTAACAGCTCGCTCGCTCCCGTCTTTTGTTGTTCAAATCCTATGTGTGTGTTTCAAAGAGAACGTAAATTTGTTATAAATAGACGCGTGTTTCATTATAAAATTGTCAGATATATTTTTTATATTACTAATTATTTAATTTGTTGCTATTGTTACATATTTTGAAGAAGGGGTTCGATCGTTTTGTTGGCTCTTTAAAAAAATTGTGGCACGTGTTGCACAAATATCGTTAAAGGTTCTCGTTGAGTATATATCTCTATAATTAAACAAGACAAAAATATGTGTTTTTAAAAATAGAATATTTCATGCACACAAGATTACCTACATAATACTAATAATTGTGATTGTTCCTATATCAAATAAACAAACATTTGAATCCGAAATACTTCAAACAACGACACATTTCTCTCAAAACTTTACTAATAATTAAATAATATTTAACGCAAATAAACAAATAGCTTGGTGATAAATAAAATAAAATGCGTATGCCAATGTCATACATGTAATATGAAGTAAATGACAGTTAAAAGCCATTGCATTTAATTAATCTCCAAACATTTTAAATTTCGAATAGGTCGAGGGCTAAGTGGCATATACCTTTGGAAACAAATCAAAAAGTAACTACAGCCAAAAATTCAAAATGCATTTACAGGAAACCCACAAGTAAGTTTCAAAACATTTTAATATTTTAAATATTTGATACTGTCGCACTAACTAAAATACCACCAAAACTTTTACTTCTTAACTTCTACTAAAATTGTATGTAAACTTTTATATGAAAGGAAAATATAATATTAATAATAAGAAAAGTTATTGTCACAATTTCAAAAAAATGTGTTTATATGTATGTAAATATTTTATATAAAATAAATTAATTATAAAGATTATATCTTTTGTTGTTTAATTAATAATAAAAACTAAGAAAATTTAAAATTTTTTCTTTTTAGTGAAATATTATTCTTAATTTTATTACTTTGTATTTTTGAATATTTTCGCAAGCAAATCACAGCGTCCAAGAGAATGTGACCTCTTTGAAAAATACTAGTTCGCCAATTTGGCATTTTGTGGCCTCTTTGTCCACAATCGAAATACATTTGAGATTTATTTTTGCAACGAAATAATTTGTTAAATAATTGTCTGAAATTCAAATATTCTGTTATAATCAAAATAAAATAATTGGAAATTGTAGTACACTTTTCTACAATCAAACCTTTTCTTTATTTTGCAGAAAACTTTTTAACAAAAGCTTAATTTTTTCCCTATACAACACGACATGAACCTCAAAAAAAAAACTCGAGTCGAATAAAATTATGTTAGCCTAAAAACCAAAAAGTTCTTTGTGATATTTTACTGGTCAGCTTATCCTTAGATTGGTTTCGATTCGATTTTTCGATGGATGGGAAAACCTTTCAATACAAGTAGTGTTAAAAATGTGCTATTCTTTTTCGATGTCGGTTATTATTAGGCGATAGAGAAAAATAGAAAAAAAAGAATAAATAAATTATAGATAAAAACAATTTTTTATGTATATCAAAATTACCAAATGTTGATGTCGATCGGATAGAAAAATTCCAATCAGACCATAAGTAAAAATCAAAATAATTTATATGAAATGCCAATCGCTAAATGCATGTGAAATGAATGCATGTTATTCAGCTTAAAATTTAGTTTTTAATGGTTGAAATATGAGATTTAGCTTCAAAATTTTCAAATTAACAAGTTTTTTGGAACGGGCTATGTATTGAAGCATAAGTTAGCGACAATAAGTAACGATAAATTTGTATAAAAAAAATTTCTGCAAGACAACTAGACAACTTTCTTCATTTAAGTGAAATATCCTTACTTATATAAATACTTTCGAACTTTGACTAAAAATATTTGTCAAAGTATTTGCCAAAGCTTATGGCTATACAACGCTGAGTGTGAGAAAAAACTTGATTGATATAACACTCCGTAGTCGATGTCCTGGCGCATGCGCTGCTGGAAGGGTGCAGCTGGTGAAAGTTCAAGTAGCCATTGGCAACTGTCAACTTGTATTTGGCTCTCTCTGTCTCTCGTTTGGTAATGCAGGAAGTGCCGTTGTTTTGCTCAGCAAAAGCTCAATATAGAAACACGGAGAGCCACATTAAAAGCTTAGCAATCAATACGAGATTTTTTATTTCAGGCTTGAGTAATATGTCAAGCGTACCTTCTATGTAATCGATGTTTAACAATTAGAATTGTGTTTCGTGATTCTTTGTTCGCAATTGTAAAATGTGAAATGTAAAATGTGTGTATTCTGTGCCACTCAAAGCGTGTAGCGTGCCTATAAAAAATAATTAGTTCCTCCAAATTCCATGTTAAACTTTGCATATACATATATATAGCTGGCACATTTGCATTACGTGAGCTGAACTGAGCTGCAAAGTAAAGCCAACTTTTCAGAGCCAGAACCATGTGGCTATTTCAAGTGATTATCGCTGTTGTTTAATAATTGAGGTAAACCCAATCAACCCAATTGCATTGTCAGCAAAATCTTCTCAATTTTGAACATGTAATAATACCTTATGTACATACATACATATGCTTCATGTCTCCATATCCATTGCTTATATTTTCCCTTGGAAAAAGTTATTTCTTACAAATATATTTATAATTTTGAATTTCCATATGCAATTTATTTAATGAAAAAAAATATTTTTTTGATCATAAAATCGAATAAAATCTGTCAACATTATTTGCAGAGACAACGCCTGCAAATGGGTTCAAAAAAAAGGAGAGAGAAAAAAAACACCACCAAATTAGTTGAATGCAATCAGCTGGTGGTAAAATAACATAAAAGTGAAACAAAATAAAATAATGCATTTCAATTTTATAACATACAATAAAAGTTAACAGTCTCACTTAAGACATTAACATGCACTAAACATAACTATAAGATGATAACAGTGTACATATATGTTACTCACAAACATTTACCTCGTTTCAGTAGAAACGGCGTAATTATCGCTAAAGATAAAATGCAATGTAATTTTATAACAAACAATACAAGTTAAAATTTTGGTTTGAGACGTTAACATACTTTAAATTATTTTTTTTTAATGTCACAAAAAAAAACACAAGGAGTAAATAATTTATTAAATTAAATTCAAAATAAAATACAAAACAATAACATAACTTAAAAAATGTTAAACAATAAAAGATAGCAGTTTCGTTTGCGATATTAACATACAACAATTTACATATTTATTTTATTTAATGTTGACTAAATTCAGTTGACCCACAAAATGACTTCAGAATGAAAAAAATGAATTAAATTAAATTAATCATAAAATGAAATATAGATATAAATATATATTAAAAAAAAAAAAATTGTCTTAAAATAGCTTTAAAAACGTAAACATTGTATTAACAGTGTTAATCAAAACTCTCTCTCTTTTCAGTAGAAACGACGAAAATGTCGCTGAGCCACACAAGAACACCAGAGGCCACTCCAAAGACAATCTGCCCGATCAGCGTCAGCAACAACACCACAACCAACACCAACAAGACCAAGGCCAAATCCAATCGAACCAACCAAAGCTGTACATAGGCGAGAGTCCCAAATACACAGAGCACAAGAACATATTGCGATTGCAGCCTCCGCCTCCTTCAAAGCCGCCGCCGTCAATTGCACCTGGCACGCTCCACACACTCTTCCTGCAGAACATTCGTACTGGTGGTAGTGCTACCAGGGGTAGTGGAGGAGTTCAGGCTGAGGCTAAGGCCGATGCTTCGGAGGAGGAGCAGAGATACAAAAACTATCCAAATGCACTGCAGCGATCGGCGACATTGCCTGCCAAGCATAATCGTTTAGGCGTCCGCAGTCGGGTGACCTTCAAGGTTCCATCACAGACCACGCAATCTCCAGCTGCTGCCATATTGGAGAAGAGCAGTAACGCCGCCAGTGGACAGCAAGCAGCCCCGAAAGAGACGAGCAAAATGACGTCAGAGGACCTTTTGCAGCCAGGACATGTGGTCAAGGAGCGCTGGAAGGTATCGAAACTTTATTCTGTTTTATATTCTCTAGTCATTTGTTCTTTACTTTTTACTCATAAATTAAGTGGGGTTTCAGTCGGTTTCCCCAATTAACATTTTGATGCCCAGATATTATTTATTAAAAGTGTTTTTTTTTTGGTATTTTATCTTTATTTGTTTTTAATTTATAGTATCTTATTCTCTACTTTTTAACTTTTACTCATAACATTCTATTTTTTCTTTATATGACTAATCCCTAAAAATTTTTATTTTTATTTGTGAATTTACCCAGTAACATTTTATTATCCCCATTAATTTTATATTTTATAACTGTTTTTTTTTTTTTGTATATTATTTCGAAGTTTATTTCTTAAACTGTGTACTTTAAAATTTATATTTTAATACATTAGATATTATGTATTTCACATTTCACGCTGTTTGATACATTGTAAATTTTAACTTAACTGTTGTATTCTAAATTTTAATCAACTGTTTTTAATTGATTTAATTTTATACTTAAGTTTTTGAATTAAGTGAAATAATTAATTTTATTTTAAATTTTTTAAATTTGGTTTTAATTTAAATTTAATATATTAATTTTAATCTGATAAAGTTTAGAGACTTCATTAAGTATAGATTAAATACTGAAATTAGACCCTAAATATAAATGTTAATTTAAATGTTTATAGCTGCTTTATTGGTTGTTTATTCATCGCTTCGCTTTTCTGTATTTTAACTAATTCAACGTTTGATGTTGTATTTATTTAAGGTGGTGCGAAAGATTGGTGGTGGTGGTTTCGGTGAAATTTACGAGGGCCAAGACTTAATCACTCGAGAGCAGGTGGCACTCAAAGTGGAGTCCGCCCGCCAACCGAAGCAGGTCCTCAAAATGGAGGTGGCTGTGCTGAAGAAGCTCCAGGGAAAGGAACACGTTTGCCGCTTCATCGGATGCGGCAGAAACGATCGCTTCAATTACGTTGTAATGCAACTGCAAGGCAAAAACTTAGCCGAGTTGAGACGAGCTCAGCCACGTGGCGCATTTTCCCTCAGCACAACACTCAGGCTGGGATTGCAGATTCTGAAAGCCATCGAGTCAATACATTCCGTTGGCTTTCTTCACCGCGACATAAAACCGGTAAGCCTATTCGATAGAAGTATTTAACTCGTGCTCATCGATCATCATATTGAACAGCACGAATTTATTACTATAGTGTAATTAAAAAAAATATATTATATGTTTTCGGTGATTTTCTTACAAAATTATAATTATTGTACATTATTTTCGCAAATAATTATTTTTCTATTCATTATGTTCTATTTTAATGATGATTATTCCTCAATCACACAGTGCCAAGCAGTAGATATTTAAATAGTCGCAATTGTACCTACTGACTTTAGTTAAGATACGTTGTGCCTGCCATAAGAAAAGAGTGCACTTGAAGACCTTCTCACATTTGGGTGCAAAACTTTTTAAAGTTAAATTTGCCAATAAAACTATGATATATTGAAAAGCTGGGTTTAGGGTATATCGCAATCGAGCTCACTGGACTACAGCGCTCTTGTTAAATTTAAATTTATAATACATATTTTACATTTTAGAGCAATTTCTCTGTGGGACGCTTGCCATATAACTATCGACGGGTGTACATGCTGGACTTCGGGTTGGCTCGGCAATACACGACTGGGACTGGAGAGGTGCGGTGTCCCAGGGCGGCGGCTGGATTCCGTGGCACTGTGCGATACGCCTCGATAAATGCACATCGGAACCGGGAAATGGGGCGGCATGATGACTTGTGGTCTTTATTCTATATGCTGGTTGAGTTTGTGAACGGCCAGCTACCGTGGCGAAAGATAAAAGACAAGGAACAGGTTGGATTGACCAAAGAGAAATATGATCATAGAATATTATTGAAGCACCTACCGTCAGACCTGAAACAGTTTTTGGAGCACATACAATCACTCACGTACGCAGATCGGCCTGACTATGCGGTAATATTTATATACGAGTATACATAATTATTATATATTGTTGATTTTAAAAAATATTGTTTTTCTTAAAGATGTTAATCGGTCTATTTGAGCGCTGTATGAAACGCCGTGGCGTTAAGGAGGCAGATCCGTACGATTGGGAGAAAGTTGATACTGCCACCGCTGGCAACATTAATGCATCGACAAATGCAACTGCAACGCCTGCTAAAAATGATTATCTCCATGGCAATGTCACTCAAATGACTGTGGCAGCTTCCAATGCCAGCGGTACTGAATACGTAAGTACTAAAAACTCAAATATATTGAAAATTACTTGCATTTCAATTATATCAATTTAAAATCAATGTTGCATACATTATTTACTTGCTTTGAATTTGGCAAACTCTTTCTACAATTTAAATACATATGCATTTAGTTGGCTTCAGGTTTCTTTTCGACGGATATAGTTATATATCAGGGAAAAAATAAAAGAGTGACTTTAAAACGTTTGACCTGCAGCCAGCTAAATATATATTTTTAAAATAAGAAATTTTATTTTCTACAAAACGATCTTCAATTTTTTGCCCTTAATATAGGTACGAAAGAGGAACGATATTGATACTGCTCAGATGGCCTCAACGGAACCACTTCATATAAAGGAAAAGGTAGAAGAAAAACATTCATTTTTTTTGGATGACCCGTGTTATTTTTCTTCGGAAATAGATTGTCACCTTTTAAATTCGAATACAAGAGCCCAAACCAACAAGAACAAGAGCCCAAACCTCTTTTGATGAAATCATCATCTCTAGCTCTTATTGTGCGTTAGATATAAAGTTGCAAAAAATATATTCCAAGTATATAGTATTTATTTATTCGGATTGTGTTATTGATTTCGCAGCTCAAAAATCGTAGCCCAATAATGATGAGCAAATCCTTCATAAAAGTCCAACTGTCACTCAGAAAAAAAATCACACTGATTTTTAGAAAATCGACATACTTATTGCTGGTCACCTGAATAACACTTCAGAAAGTAGATTTGTAAAATGTATGGCTGTGGCTTTTTGAAGTCCAGAATCTACATTTCTTAGTTTCACGGTGCGTGTTTATAAAAGAATTCTTATATTATCTTTTAAGTAACTTATATCATTAAAAATGAATATTTAAAAAAAATACATACAATTTAATTGGATGAAAAGATTTTTGGTTAGATAGTTGAGTTACTGAGCTGCTTGGCCTCTAAGACTAAGACTCAAATATAAAATCCAAGCCAGTAAATTCAATCAATTTAGTTGCACATCTGCTATTTGCTAATGTTTTTCATCATAATAGAGAAATTAAAAAATAAAAAATAAAGTCCGCCATATGTTTGGGATTTTTTTACTATAAGTACAAGCTTTTCCTTTTAGGGCGATATACTAAAACTTAGGGCTATTTTCTGAGTGTATATATCTTAACATCCGCCCCAATTCTTTTGTTCTTATAGGTTGATAAGAATTGCAATGCAACAATGGCACCCCAAGCCACAGTCGACTGCGCCTTGCAGAACCTCAATACAGGGATTCTAAATGCATTACCAAAACAGCAACAGTTGCAGCAACAGCAGCAGCAACTGGTGCTGGTGTCAAATACGGCGATAGCTGTTCCGAATCTTCCAAGTGCATTGATCAAGACGTCGACGGTGACAGGAATTGCTAACCACGAAGTTAGCACCATCAATTCCAATGCCCCGTTGAGATCCACGCACGGCGTCATCCATGGGAAACGGTGTCCGGTGCAGACGGTATCCGGTTCATACACCACAACGAATCAGAACAACTCGGCACCAGTCTATGTAAGTCCATAAAATCGAATCGATTAACGATTAATCAAGCGATTATTAAAAACTAACAGTATCCGGAGAGTAAAATTGTTGCCGCTCATGCGCAGCCTGTGGTAACCAAAATTCAGACGGGGACGGGTGACAAGGAGCACTTGGATGTGGTGGGGACAACCAATGCCAGCAACAATGATGCGGACCAGAAGAGCAATGGACATGTCAATGTCAATATTGAAGGTGCAACAAGTCGATCCCTGTGCGGCGAGCCCAAAATGGAAATCGTCGAAGGTGCTATTAAGCTCCATCACAATCATCAGGCTGCTGTCGCCATTGAGAAGAGTGGCGATAACAAGAGATCGGCGAGCAGCATTAATCTGGGTTCTGATCAGAAGTCGAACTATGGTCGGCTGCGTGTTCTGGCTGCACCCCAAATCAACAGCGCCGAGCTCTCCTCATCGCTGGATCAGGAGAATCAGGAGAATGGTGGCAATGGCGGTAGTTCAACGCCTAAGTTTGTTATTTGTCAGCGTGATCAGATCTTTGGCATTCCGACGACCATACCGCCAACCAATCGCCGTTCGGCAACATCAACCAATCTGCGGCCCTCCTCCTCTTCGTTAGCTGGAACTGGAGGTAGTGCTAGTGCCACGTGCACCCAGCGTTTGAGCAGCGGTGGCAACCTGCCCGGCGGAGCAACTATGACGGGCAAGAGCAGCGTTGCCGCTTGTGTCGGTGATCATTCTGTGACCCAATTCGCATTGATTGACGATGAGAATGTTTCGGCCCTGCAACAGGTAACAAAGGGTGGCGGAGCACTCACCCTGGCCTCACAGTGGAAGAGCCAGTTCGATGACTCGGAGGATACAACAGACAACGAATGGAAGCAAGAGCCACAGGTAAATAAGAAAGTAGGAACACAACAGCGGAGATAGGGGACTTATTGCCAGGTGTCAGGTGCGAATTAACCAATCAATCAACAATGCTTAAAATGTCCATCTGTTTTAATGTGCGTGTATTTTTTTATTCCTCATATATATATAAATATATATATCTATAATATACAAAACATATAGCAGTTCATGTCCAGATGCAATTAAAAGAACATGTATATATGTTTATATCCAACCTAGATATATACCATCCATATATATATATATATATATATGTATATATATATTTATTTATTATTTGTGAGCAGATACACAATGTACTAAAAAGAAGAGAAATCACATGTAAATTATTTGAACCTCTTGCCTCACAGTCACAACCAAATTTGGATCAGTTTACTAAAGCGGATGTCTCTTTGCCGTTATTACGGAGAACCTCTAACTTAGCTGTTACCGGTAGCTGCAATTCAAAAGCAGAACCATTTCGGAAGGAGAAGGTTAAGAGGTAAGTGCAGCAATATTAACAAAAATAAATGCACCCTCTTTAGAAAAGAAATTTTTGTGCAAGTAGTTCTATGTTTTTGTCTTAAACACTTAAAGAAGAGAGAGTATTGCAGTCGAGCGTAACCGACTGCGAAATACTTTCAAACCATAAGTAATACCAGCTGATTTCAGGTAGCAAAGAACTGCATGATCATCTTTGAAGGAGATTTTTAATAATTTACTATCCAGCTGAATTTTGGAAGTGGGAGTGTGCGAATCCATCCATCCAAGTTTGGAAACTATATCTCTTAAATAACGAAAGATATGGACTTTTGAGAATTTAAAAGGCGTTAACTTAAGCTTAGTAATCTACCTTCCTTGTTTGATATAGCTCTTAAGTTGCGGGAGAAATAGGCTTAATCGTTTTTGGGGGCGGGAGCCGGCGTGGGCCAAAATGCTGGATTTTTTAATGATGTTACTAGCAATATGCTTTCAAATTGTGTGAGATAAATGGTTTTTATCAATTTACTTGATGGTCGTAAGCGTTGAGTTTGCAAAAACTCATTCATATCGCTTATACGAAAAATCAACTCGCGGGCTCGAATCCCGCTGTAGGCGTGGTTGTTTGGAGTTGGTCGCCAACCCGTAACTGCTTTGGAGTTTAAATTGGTACGAGGCCTGTCCGGAGGCTTGTTTTCCGGTACCACGGAACATACTTCCGTTCTGGTTAATGTTTGCGGCCCTTCGGGGAGTATCGTGGTGGCTATGGTTTGAAATGCGGGTAGAGTTTTTAAGTCGGTGTGTTGCTGCGCTATACAGCAGGGTGCCGTGATAACCCATAGATCGGAAGTCATTTAGATAGGCAGCCCTCTAAACCAAGGTGGAAGTTCACGACTTCAAATTGGTACCTGCGGAATATAAGTTCCAAAGGGGCGGTAATTGACGCTTAAATTAATTCTTGTGCTTATCACCGTTAGATTAAGCCTTTACGATAGGTGCTCACGTTAAACAACTTGACTTTGTAGGCATGGTTATTTGATGCTGTTTGGTAGTTTTGTCTTCTTCTTATTCTACTATCTCTCTCTCTGTCTCTCCGTCTTATCACTCTTTCTTTGAGATCTACGGTATCACAACGGGCCAAAACTGGCCTAAGTGTGCTGATTTTGGTTCGTAACCTCACCTAACCTAGGGAAGGTTGCAGTAACATACTTTCAAAATTTGGTGACTAGCTTACAAATTGTGGAAGATATGCGCATTTCAGATTTCTAGGTCCGAAGTTCCTGGGGGCGAAAGGGTATGGTCGTGCTCTGAAAAATTCTATGCCGATCTTTGAAGGAGGTTACATGCAAGTTACATTCCAGGTTTGGTAACTCAATCTTTAAAATTGTGGGAAATATGCGGTTTAATCGATTTATAGTTTCCAAAATTTTGGCCTTGGCGATTATGGGCGCAGTTGTGGCCGTGGCTATAAAGTTAGTTCTTAAAGGCGGCTACCAAATTTAACGGCTCCTAGGATTTCCTAGCCGTAGTATGACTTAAAACTTTGTCTGACTCGGGCACACACCAGTAAATGTTCCAAGTTTCAAGTCTCTATCTCTAAGGGTGTCGAAAAAAGTTGTGTTCATACAGAAGGACAAAACACAAAACCAATTTAATATGATACAATCAGTAGCAAAGTATAGCAAAAATTCAGACAATTTTCATTACATTAGTTATACAGCAGGTTTGAATTTGTTTTATAAGAAAACTATTTAAAGTAACCGGGTAATTATTAAAAAAGAAAAGGCCTCCCAAAACATTAACTATTATAAAAAAATATACTAACAAATGCGCGGAAACTCGACAACAAATAATATAATAAAATAATATAAAGAAAGAAAAAAATTAAATATACTATTTGTTAGACTACAAAAAACAGTGTGCAGGTAACGGAAAATTTGAAAATCGAAGAAACTTACGGATAATTTTATTACGATACAATTAAAATTTTTGACATCACCCACACACACACCATCTTCTAACTAACTTAAGATCAATTGATGTGCATAAAAGAAAAAACAGTGTATAATAATTTCCCAACTGCCAATAGATATACGCTTAATATAGCTGGAATCGAGAATTATGAGACCTTACAAATGTCGATACCACACTGCTGGTCCGAACCGGCAATGGGTAATGTATTACGTAAAGACTTAGAGCCACCTGCTGTTCAGCAAGCAGCCTTTGATGACACTGTAAGTATATTTGAGAAATTATTCCATTCCACTTATAATCACTTTAATTTTGTTATCTAAGAGTGTATTTAACATAGCTGTATATCTATGCATTTCAAATTCATAAAGTTCAATATTTGTGTATAAAATAACATGCATGGTTTTACTTTTTTTAAGTTTTCTTTATTCCGTTTATTTATGTATTAAAGTGTGGAATACTCGTACTCGAAACAACTTACAACTTATAACTACGGGACATTTTAAGCATTTCAATTAAGCGATTAATTTAAAATAAGTCCCGTCATTCTGCCATAGCATATACTAAGCATACAGATCATATTAAAAATAAAACGATTTAATAGAGAGCTCACAATAATAATTGTATTCCTTGTGACTTGTCACCTGTGACTTGATTAAGGTATATCGCATGGATATCGCGAGAAACGTTTGCGTTCGTGACTCTTGTTCCGAAATCGCTCCAATATCTAATCAAAAGGCGACGGCCATAATACCAACAATGCCGTTACGGGATCCTCCTCAAGCTGCTGCTGCTGCTACTCCTGGCGACATCCTTTCGAGCCACTCAAACGAGAGTCAGGCCATGTACAAGCATCGCAATAGTCTGCCCAATGTGTGTCTCATCGATATCTTTGATGACAAGCCGCCACAGGGTCGAGAGGATGCGAAAGCGAATCCGCCGGATAAATCCGCCGCAGCCGTACCCTGGTGTGTTAAGACAACATTCTGTCAGCGGAGCAACTTGCCCATAATGCAGCCGTTTTCAGATGCAATAACACCAGAGTTGCTATTTCATCAATCGGGAAACAGAGTTGCCAATTTCGTCGATGCGGAAATGCAGCCAAACGACGGTTGTGTTAGTGGGCGACTTGAAATTCGTGTCATTTCTAAAGGTAAATATACTTAATTATTAATTTATTAAAAAAATATATAAATATTTGATAGACTTCTGGAGGTAAAAAATGTAAAATGGTCCAATATTTGCTGCAAGATAAAACGCATTCAGTATATATATATAAATGAAACGAGGAGTTTGACTGGAATAAAGTGTAGCATGAGCACTCATAGATTATTATAGACTTACCGCCGTCTTTTAACGAAAGACACTTTAGTGATTAAAACATTGGGACACTCAATGTAAATATTTAAACCAAAATCAAATCATAACATTTCTAATGTAAAAATTGAGTGGCTCGCGCATGCTAGGCCTCGTGCCTTTTATATAAATCAAATTATATATAAATCCAACAGTTGTAGAAAATCAGAGCTCAAACGAGTTTAAGTGGAGCGTTAGCAAAAAGTCGTTGTGCAGTTGTCGGTACGTCGTCGAAATAGTCGTTGTCTTATAAAGTCGTACTTTGCTTTGTAAATTTAATAGTATGACTATTCATACTACGTATAGCTATTGTAATAATATTAAAAAACGGGACATAATTAGTCCTACATATATTTATCTAATTTAATTATTTATTTGCACTGAAAAAATACTATAAGTTGAATATAAATTAAATAACAAATAATATGTAATATTTAAATTTAAATTGAAGAATAGTTTACAAGATTTCTGGGCGTATTTAAATGCAAAATGATTCAACACTTCTTGCCAATCATACCAAAATAAAATAGAATAAATTTTTAATAATTTTTTATTTGCTATAATAACACGGCACAGAAAAGTACAAAAAAAGAAAATAAATTAAATTAATTTAATTAATAAAAAAAAAAAAAATATTTAAGAAATTTCTATGCGTAATTAAGTTAAAAATGCTTTATAAAATCCACTAGTATGATTAGTAAAATAACGTTCGAAATGTAGTTCATAAAGTCTACCGTTATCATTACAGAGTATTTGAAGGAATTATTTGAAGTAAAATTAAGAGAAAGTGGGAAGAAGTAAGGGGTAGCTCTCTATACGGAACAGAACCTTAAATTGGCTTATCAACGCTCGCATTACGCGAATATAAATACCTTATTCCTTTTTTTTTCAGAAAACTCGCACATGGACGAGTCGGTTTACTATGATGCATTGGCAGCCACAAGTAGTAAAATAACAAAGAACACATGCAAACTTTCCAACAATGAAACATCTGGTGATAGGCAAGCTTCAGATTCGAATGACAAGAAGTCAGTTAACTGTGATGACATAGAAATTGGGACAAATATATCTTCCTTAACAAATACAACGGCCAATTGTAATACACCTTTAGCCAAAGAATTGACTGCACCCGGCAACGAGTTTAGCTCCTGCCGAGTTCAGTCTGTCAAATTGAATGGCAAGAACGGTGAGAGCCCGATTGCATCCCCACACTCCCAGAGTAAATCCAATGATGAATCAAATACACAAAACGTCACGAGACGTGTGGGAGCTGATGTAACTGACGGTGGTGGACCTGATCTATCATTGTGTGCACCCAGCAAGATACCTGTACTCACTTACAATGTGCGTCAATCGAAGTGTGCTTCTTGGGCGGGTGTGGACAACAACCCGACCAACCCAACTGGGCATGCTGGGCAAGCTGGGTCTTCCCAACTTGGTATTCAGGCTCTGCATACGCCGACACCCATTTTAGATACCACAAACAGCCCAACCCGAAGTCACAATTATTCAAGTGCTCTTCAAAATTCTCCCAATATCATGGACTTAACACCAGGTATGTTCCGAGTTCACGTGAACCATCGGTCTTTTTGTATTTGGGTTTGGTTAAAAAAAAAAAAACATATTTTTTAATATGCTAATTGAAATTTGAAGTGTCTTCTGTCCTAAAAAATTTGTACATCCTCGTATTTGAATTTCAAGTTTAATATGTAGCTCTATTATAGGTTTGCGACGTCGTCGAGAGTCTACGGAAGGAAAGTACGTAACTGATCCCACACAACTTAATCTAAGATTTCAACGACCACAAGCTCGTATCTCCAATAGGTACGTTAGAAGCTGTTTGCTCATTACTCCAAAATTATACTAATTTGTGATACTTACAGAACTCGTGAAATTCCTTTAACCATGCTGGGCAATTTCGATGATCAATCTCAGGCAGAGATTAGCGATAATGACGATAAGGAATTGGTTGAGGACAATACCGGCTTTCGCAGTCGATTGTGCAAGGCAGCTGCAATTAATCCCTCGACAGCAGTCCATCTTCAACAACTGTCAATAACCCGAACCGAGGACACAAATAACACAGCACGGAAACAAAATGCACTCGAGCCTTCATTACGAAATGATATTTCGCCGCCACCGGGTGATCCCAAGATAGAAAATAGTGCACGCCTTCGTCGGTACCGGCATAATTTAGAATAATTGAAAAGCTTATAAAAAAAAAACAAAATATGGAAAGCAATAGTCTCAATGCATGGTAATGGACCGAAATATAAATACATATATATATATAAATGAACTTACTCGTATTTATATTAATTAATTTATTACTTTTATTAAAATGATCGAATGGGCTGATTCAACAAATGCTTGCGTATTTGAATGTATTCAATCGCCATGCTTTGCTCTGAAGTTTGATGTATATTTATGTACTCACTCAAATCAAAGTGTAATTTTGGACAATATATTGTATAATCTATCTTGATACAATACAATATACAAATGCTGGATTCACATTCGGCACACTGCTGAGTATATATACATTATATGAATTATTGTACATTTGTAATGCCATATAAAAATTAAATAAACAAATACAATGCTCTAGCGTATTCGAATGTAGCGTTAGATAGCTCATTTACAAAAATACATTAATTATTTAATGTATACTCTATTTTGTTCACAAAAAACTTTTGCACATACCCAAAAAAAAGAACACTTCAGTCTGAGTTAGCTTTTATTTATTTTTGCATCTAACTTCGCTTTTGTCTTGAGGTTAGTGTTCATTATGAGAAGATATTTAAAATCCCTTACGTAATAAAATCCATATTTTTGTGTTTGTTAAAGTGTATTACATAAGATACTTAGTTTGCAATTAACAAAAATATAACGGAACTTGTCTGTTAAAATTAAGTTTTTTTTTGTCAACTTTTTCTGTCCAAAAAATTTATATAGATCATAAATTAATTAGCACAAGAGTTATTCGCTTGACTGTAAATAATCAATTATCAATATTGTAATAGAACAAATTAACCTCAATAAAGTGTAATGTTAATTCTAACAGCTTGTTATGTACTATACAGAGATATTCTACTAATATGTAGCAACACATTCAGACCATTATTTGGAGTTGTGAAAGTAACCCATCGTTTTGATTTTCTTTTCTGCCCTAATCAGAATATTTTGAAATACATTTCATAAAACTTTATTTGCTGCTCTAAAAGATGTGTTAATGTAATAACGTATTTTTAACCACGGTTGAGTTCTTTACCGATCTTCCTTTAACCCATATCATTAAAAAGTATATTCAAATAAAATTACAAGTTATTCAACTTGGATTTTTATTTTTTACTAATTTCAGGGCTCATTATTGTCTTTCTGTTTTCAGTATTATGCACTTTTTCCTTCTTATAATTGAAAAAACTCGTTTTCAGTAATAAAATTAAAAAACTTCTACAGATTATGGCTTATTTTAAATCATATAAATTGTAATTGCAAATTTATTTTTATGTAAAGAGTTTCACATATAAATATTACCTTGCGTCCCACCAGATGTCGCTATGTGTGAATTACTTATGATAAAGCGAATTTGGTATTTTTCATGTAAGGTCACACTCTTCTGTCAGCTGTGTGTTATTCACAAATTATCGAAAATACAAAGTAAATCATTATTAAATGTTTCTGTTAAATGATTTCATTAAGCTATATATAGTTGCCCCAGAGCAACTTTGAGCTGATTCTTACTTTATTTCGTTCTTTCTTTGCTTTCTACTGAACTAAATAATCAATTAGTATGCATATGAATATGATATATGATGCTCATTCATGTTACATGTACTTTCTTTACATTTGTTGCAATTTTTTATGTTGCTAATTTGGCAACAAGTCTAAAAAAATCTCCATGGACAGACCGTCCAGATCGTATTCTTTTCAATACCACTAAAAGACCCTATATTACCCTCTCGATGTAATGAATATCTGAACAAATAAAAATAATCCTATACCACTGCTCATAGTTTTAGAATGAGTCCGTAAACCTGAAGAAGTCTTGCAAGGCTGCGTTGCAAAAGTATTATTATAAAGGGAATATCTGTACTAATTACCGATTGCCGACCGATAAATTGTGGGGGTAAGACAATTCTTTTACTTTGCTGCAATGTGCGTTACTCAACACTAAAAACACATAGCCATTAACAAAATAAATATACGAAGAAAACAAGCTCGTCGATGATGGCAGAAAAATATTCATCAGACATATTGGGCATTGTTATAGCCCAAATTGCTCAAACAATTGGATATAGCAGCACCCAGAGTGCACCCCTGGAACTGCTAGAGGACATTCTGCAGCGCTTTATCCAAGAACTCGCCCGCGATTTACACAGCCAAGCCGAGCACGGTAAATATGTTATATTTATCTGTTTATTTACATCACAATTTATTCTCTTCCTTACCGCTGTTGGGTTTTTCTGAGTTGTGCACAATTTCTCTTAGTAAAAGCCTTCACACTGACTCATAAATATTTGATTGCATTGCATGGAGATTGCGACTAGAGACGGCCGCGTGACCGATTTTTTCCTCACGTCATGCACGAAATAATCTTCTGCAATTTAAATTTGAGTCCGGATTGCGTTTTCAAGAAAATTTTATATTGTCAAGAACGTGTTTGGACACGGAAAAATTTGTATTTCCGCAATTCTTTTGCAAAAAAAGTATTTTATTATTATGTAGTTATATTGCATCAGAAAGAATAATGCCATCTTGGCCACGCCGAACATTACAAAAATGTATTAAAATAAAGAAATATTGTGTATTTTTCTGTTTCGACTTATATAAGTTATGTATATGCCAATCTCTATCCAAGAAACTGAATATTCCGACCGATTGTTCGATGATTTTCTTTATTTGTTAATTGTGATTAACTTAATAACGCTTATACCTTGTGAGTTTAGTCTTATCTTTGTAAAAATAAAAAAGTCCTAACTTTCGTACGATGGCAGCTATAAAAAATAGTAGTCCGATCTGGTCGCCTCAAATCAAGTTTCATCAAGATAGTATAAACAAAATTTCGGACAAAATTAGAATTCTGTCGACAAGGGTAGTAATTTATATTTTATTAAATATACTCTATGGACTAATAAAAAAATATATATCTTAATTATATGTTTATAATTATATGTTTTTTTTATGAGTCGCACGAAACTAATTAAATAGATTTATTTATTTTTTTTTTTTGGTAGCAAACCGCGTTGAGCTGAATTTGAAGGATGCACTTTTGAGCCTAAAGAATCTCAACATAAACGTAAACGAATTATTAGACTATATTGGGAATGTGGAGCCGATTCCTTTTGTGCGGGATGTGCCCATCTATCCCGTAAAAAGAAGCTCAAATTTGAATTTCCTGAAACCTGGCAGTGTTGAGACGCTGACGAGACCCGTTCACATATTCGAGTATTTGCCGCCAATGCTACCTACAGAGCCAACTGCTGCAGTCACCTCCACTGGATTAGTTGAGAAGTCTGACCACGAACAAATTCCAACATCGACATTGGAGTCAGGCCACAAAACAGCACCCAAATTACTGCCGGATTTAAAAACGGACATTGGCATACCCAAGTGGTGTGGTCAGAGCGATTTACCACTGACGCTGAATCCCTCGTCCAGGGATAACTTTGATCACGACGGGCATGCGATTCGAGAAATCAGTAGTGTCGTAATGACGACGGGAGGCTTTATTTCCCCGGCAATCGAGGGAAAACTACCGGAAGCCTTCGTGCCCGATATTATTGGTAAGAGAAGCTTTAATTGGTGACGCTCTTATTATGAATTGTTTATATTTAGCAATAGCAATAGCTATTTAAATAGCTGTGATGACACATTATGAATTTATGTCTAAAATCAAATCAAAACAAAATCAATAGAATATTATTGTTTTCTCAATTTTATACAATTCGGACCTATTTTACTGTCCAGCTTAATATGGACGAAATGACGAAAACGAAAAGTTTCGAACAATTTGACTGTACTTCTGATTCTCATTAAGAACCAATATTGCCATACTTACAAATTAATATATTGAATTTGCACAAGTTGTCTTTACACCTGTTGAAGCTTGTCTTTGTTGTGAAGGATTTACAGCAACTGACTTATGGAATACGGATATGTTAAACACAATACATGTTGCCGTTAAAATTCAAACGTATTTCAACACTCTCAACGATAACATTACATTACTACAAGGTTAATAACAATTCATTTCATTAATACATCCACTATACGATTTGCGGTCTGCAGTATTACTTGCCCAATCCGCGTCGACGTAGCCATGTAACAGTTTTCCCGTAGCCTGATAATGAAGTTTCAGATTAGCTGTGCCCTTGAGGTACCTTAGCACACGCTCCGCTGCAATTTCGTGTTCCTTGTGAGGATTTGCGTTCCTTTGCGCCAGTTTTGCCAGGGAGTGTAATATATCTAGCCTTGTTGTTATGGCCAAATACAATAAAGAGCCTATTATTGACTGATACTTTTTCTCATTAATAGCTTCGCAGTTGTTGTCATCGCACTTGACTTGATGACCGGCTTCCAGTGGTGTAGCAACAGCCTTACACATTGACATGCCCCAAGCATGTAGCATGTTTTCCACGTCATGCTCATGAATAGCTATGTTGCCAGTTTCTGCCTCGCGTTCAACTTCTATACCTAAGAAGTGACTGAGCTGGCCTCCATCAACTACATCAAACTCATTGGCGATTGACAGTTTGATGCTCAACAAGTCATCTTTGGTTGAGCTGGCAATTAAAAGATCATCTACATAAACTGCAATGATATTAATTTTACCTTTCATATTGCGCACATAAACGCATGGCTCGCTGACGCATGGAGTAAATCCATGTTTTCTCAGTACTGCATCCAGTTTGGTATTCCATTCTCTGCCACTTTGCTTTGGACCATATAGAGATTTTTTCAGCTTCAAAACTTTGTTAGGATATTCGTCGCTAACGAATCCATCCGGCTGCTTCATGTAGACTTCTTCGGAAAGCTCGCTGTTCAAGTAGGCTGTCGACACGTCTATTTGATGCAGGAATAACCTATATTCAACCGCCAGCGCCATTATCATTCTCACAGAAGATTACCTTACCACTGGTGAGAAAGTTTCAAAGTAGTCGACGGCATATTGCTGCCCACAGCCTTTAGCTACCAATCTTGACTTGAAGCGCTCTACGTAGCCGTCTTTGCCAACTTTTACTCCGAAAACCCATTTACATCTATGTCTTTCTTGGCATTCGGCAAATCTACAATTTCCCAGGTATTATTAGCTTCAAGTGCTTGAATTTCCTTCTGTATTGATGCTGACCATTCTACTCATTTTTGAATTACGAGCATCACCTACACTTGCGGGGTTTGGCACATCCTCTGCTCTTAACATATTAAGAGTATTAAATAGCTTTCTGGGACGACCCGGCTTACCAGTCTTTTATATTCGTGGACGACCTGCACCTCGAACTTCTTTAATTTTGGGTGTCGCCACTTCATTGCTTTGCGCATATTCTTCGGTATCGTTACCTTCATGACTTTGATTGCTTGACTCAATACCTGCTTCTTCCTGCACTTCTTCATTGCCACATTCTACACTGACTGTTTGAGCCTGCAGATTTGATAGCACACATTCATCAAATAACGCTATATCTCTGTTGCCGCTCGCAGATTTTCCAAAATCGCTTTCCAAGAATATAACATCTCTGCTTTCAATCACCTTTTTCGGTTTCTGGACAATACAATTTATACGCTTTTGCTGTTAACGAATAACATATCATTATGTACTCGCTACCCTTTGGCCTGAACTTCTTTTTTGAGTGCAATCACCTTTGCGCCGAATATTCTTAAATGTGACATGGTTGGCTTTTTACCGGTCCACATCTCATACGGTGTCTTATTTATCAACGTCTTTGTCTCCGACCTATTGCGCAGATAGGCTGCAGTCTGTACTGCATCTCCCCATAGGGTCTCTTTTGCGCCAGAATATATCATCATACTCCTGGCCATCTCAACCAGCGTGCGATTTACGCGTTCTGCAACGCCGTTCTGTTGCGGTGTATACGGTACCGTTAGCTGTCTTTTTATGCCATTTTCCGATAAGAATTGATTGAATTCACGACTCCACATACTCTCGACCGTTATCGCTGCGGATTGCTTTCAGCTTTTTACCGCATTGTCTTTCGGCAAACACTACAAAGTCTTTAAATGCTTTCAGTATTTCGTCCCGCGCTTTCAAAAAATACACAAAAGTATAACGGGAATAATCGTCGATGAATGTCGCAAAGTACCGCGCCCCTCCGGCAGACGTCGTGTTGATTGGTCCACACATGTCTGTATGCACAAGATTTAAAACTTCCTTTGCGCGATTCTCTGATGCCCTTGGAAACGCTCCAACGCATATTTTGCTCTTCGCGCAAGTTTCGCACACGTCGCCTTGCAAGTCTATGTTTTTCTTGATTGATTTCAAACCGTGCACGATCTCATCACTTGCCATTTTCTTTAAGCTTGCCATATTTAGGTGACCTAGACAATTATGCCACTTCCATAATTCACTGCAGCTTGCATTTGAGTACATACACTTTTCCATTTTTGCATCAATTATAAATAAGCATCACACTTAGTAGCCTGCAGTATTGCCACATTTTCATTGTCTTTTATTATGGCTCTCTCTGTCTCTCTCAAACAACACTTTGTCCCCTTTTGCCACGACTTTTAATACAGACATAAAGTTTGTTTGCAATTCGCTAATGTACAAAACGTTTTTTAATTCAATGCGAAAATTTCCAGAATTTACACACACATTGCCAATGCCGTCGGCTCTTATGAAATTATCTCCAGCTAGAAGAATTTTTTCCTTTTGCTCTTTAAAGTCGACAAACCATGATTTATCACAACATATGTGAGCGGTGGCGCCACTGTCCAGACACCACATCGATTTTGTCACTTTACTGTTACTCTGCTCATTTCTGAGTATAGCATACGATCGTCTTGCGTCGTTGCTTTTTTCTTGTCCTTTGTCATTTTTTCTTTCATTACACTGCGCAATAAAATGAACCTCACGTCCGCATCTATAACACTTTTTGTTATGCTTAGCCGTTATTCTCTTGCACATTTCTGCTTCCTCTGATTTTCTCTTGGACGTTTCTGCTTCCTCTGATATTCTCTTGGACGTTTCTGCTTCCTCTGATATTTGCGCGCGAAACGAACGCTTGCTGTACACTGTTGTAGTCTTCTCCGTTGCTTATTCTTTGTCTCTCGGTTTCTTCAATAATGCTGATTTTAAGGTCCGATAATAATAGCAACTTCTCTCTCGTTTCGATCGTGACGACAAAACTTTCAAAACTTTTTCCAAGTCCCGACAGCAACACAATTGTCAAAACGTCTTCAGAAACTTGCAAATCGGCTACCTTTATCTTGTCCACTATATTGGAAAACTCATGTAAGAAGTTTTGCACCGTCGAAAACTCTGTCGACCTTAACCAAAGCAATTTACGAAACAACGTCATTTTCGTGGCAGGTCCACGTGGCTGATACACACCGGAGAGCGTATCCCAAGCATTTTTTGCCGAAACGCAATCCTGTATAAAAATTAGCTGTGATGGTTCTACACCCAGCATTATGCTTGATAAGGCCTTTTCGTCACATTTATCAAACTCAGCTTTTTCAGCCAGAGTTGAATTTTTCAATTTAACAATTCTTCCACAAACAATTGGCAATGATATATAACCATTTTCTCATATCCATGAATTGCTATGCAGAACAGCTTAGTAATAAAAATAAGCGACATAATCTTATTAGGACAATTTCCTTTACTTACCCAGATTTAATTCTAGAATGTGGATGAGTGTAAAAAAATCGCTATTTGTCAAAGTTATTAAGACCTTGAAATCCATGCTTTTTCCAGTTTGGTGGCGTGTTTGTAACTTGTTGTTGTGATAGAGTCTAATAATCAGCACCACCCCCACAAATTACGAAAATCTTTATAAAGATTCACAAAATTTAAAAGTTACGTGAATGACAACCTTCCTCAGTTTGTGTTCTAAATTCGGAATAGTAGTCAATGATTATAAAGAAAAAGGTTGCATCATCCGAGCGAGAGTTTATACCAATTACCATTTACATCTAAAGACTTATCTTTAAAATCAATAAATTTACGATATCCACCTTCTCTTGGAGAATTTTAAATATTAATCCACAATGATTCTCGCATATACTTCTTGCGTACTTAAATCTCTATATATTTTATAGGCAAGTTCAAGGGACTGGATGCACCACCCGTGTCACCGCCACCTAAAATACCCGATGAGCCCAAACATCTTTTCACTGAAACCATCGAGGTATCAATTGCAAAAAGAATTGCTCTCTCGGAGACGAAATCACGTACGGCAGAGCAAGGAGTTGCCCAATGCCAACAAGCAGTCACATCTAGCGAGAGGATTGAGGTAAATATGGTTTTGGGTACAGGTGCAACATCCGTTCCAGTTGTGCCACCAGCAAACACAAAGACAGCCAAGAAGAGCAAAAAAAAGAAATTATTGGGTGCTCAGGCAATTGATCCAGCCGGAGAACTAAACACCAATAAGGCACAAGAGAAAGCGCACCGCAAAGCCTTGAAGATCTATCAGAAATTGTCTAAGAATCAAATGGATGGCGGCAACAATCTACAGAAATCCATTAAAAATCTAAATCGTGGCATGTTGTCTGCGTTGCCGGACGGATCTGCGGAGCGGCTGCAACTGGAAAAACTGTTAAAGAAACAAACAAAGCAACGCCAAAAACAATTGAAATCCCAAAAACAGCAGCGACAACAACTGCAATCGGTGTCCAAGCTGCCAGGAGTTTTACCCAACGCAATCTCCTTGGTTTCTGTGGCCAGTATAGATCCGGCTCCAGCTTTGGTGCCTTTGGCGACGCAACCACAGCCCTTGGTGCCTACCAATGTGACCGATAATGTGCTCGGTTTCGTTAGTAGTTTTCTTGGACCCACGCTGAACGTGGAAAAAACAGATACATTTTCAAACGATTTTGTGGTGCCCGTCAAAGATATTTCGAATGCGGGCGCTGCGACGAATCCAGATACTCTTTCCGACGAAATCAAACTTGCGAATGAACCCGACCGCAACAAATTAAATATATTCAAGAAAATCTCCAAGCCGAAAGCGCTAAATCCATTGAATGTTCCCAAAACAATGTTCGAGAGTGCCGGCAATAGTTCGCCACTGATTAATCTGCCATCGGGCACAACAATAACACCGGCGCCCGCCTTGAGTGCCACTGAAAGTGTACAGCATAATTTCAGCATGTCCATGAGTAATATCTCCACATATGATTCCTTTGGCGGTCTCTCAGATCCGACTCCAACAGTAACAGCTGGGAATCTGTTGGCCCTTGACGTGAACAAGCCGAAGAAACGCGGTCGCAAACCAGGTGGTAAAAATCAAGTTCGATTTCATGCGCCGACGAGCATCGCAGCATCATCAACATCGATTCAACAATCGCCAAAGAAAATGAAATCAACCAAGTTAAATCCAGTTTTTAACTATACACCGGAAACACCTATGAACAAAAATCCAACAATATTTCCAACTGTACCATTGCCCATGGAACCACTTAATTTAAGCAGCGTCGATCAAGTTAAAAGTGGCTCTCATTTTACTGATAATGTTCTCTTTATGGGTGATATAACTGCAGCTGGCGAAGTTAGCAACGAAGCAAACACAGAGAATTTAAAGTTGCAGAAATCCAAGGAGAAAAAGGAACGAAAAAAGGGCAAATCAAAATATCAACTGAATCACGTTGACAGTGTTCAACATACAAATATGGGAGATTTCAACAAGAAACTTGCCTTCATGGATTCCGATAAAAATGCTAAAAATACATCGCTACAAGCAAAGCCCGGTAAAGTGCAAATTTCATCTGCTGACTTGACAGATGCAATAACGAATCACGCTCTCGGGTATGTGACCGGCTCGGGGCCATCAAATCTACCCAAGTCCAGTACATTGTATGGTGGTAATCAGCCAAATTTGATGCCAATGCTGCCGCTACTGCATTTCCCCCCACGTCCCGGACTGATACCCTCGGGTCCAGCTATTTTTGCACCAACCACCTTAACCGGATTCAATAAAAAAGTTACGGGCCCCAATTTGATTATGCCTCACACTTTCATGTCTTTTCCGAATACCAACATTAGTCACAAGCAACCGAATATTGAGAAAGATGGTAAGTAAAATAAATAGTAAATTTTAAGTATTTTCAATTTAATAAAATATTTCTTTCAACGCAGATAAGTCCACACTTTATGGTCTCTTGCCTCATAGCGATGCACATTTGGAGCGAAATTATTGTAATGTGGCTCCCTTGGTGCCAGACTCGATGAAATTACCCAATGTGCTAATTGACACCAACAAAACCAGGTCGCCGGAACGGTTTGCGTTTGACCCAAAGCCGAGCAATGAATGCAGTGGCAAAGACACTGAACACAGTTCATCCATTTTGGGCTATATACCGTTGACCAGTCAGGGAGCTGAACTTTCGGGCAATGATGATGCACCCACTAACCCGGGTTCAAGATCTACGAAAACAATTAAATCAATCTCAGCTGCTACTGGAAATTTGGGGGATCCCATTGAGGTGTCGGATGATTCCAACGATGACGACGAATCCAAGTCACCGTCGAAAGACAATAATCAACTCAGCGCCTTTCCATATGTGCATGGACTAAAGTCTAACCTAATTCAACCCTCAAATCTATCGAATTCCGGACTACGTCAGCACAATGAAAGTGTGCATTCATCTTTGCTAAATGCCAATCAGATGATAAATTCGCCCATTTCCGACTCGAAGCAATTGAAGAAAGATGCCAAAGCAGGTATCATAAAACTGAATCAATCTGATAGCAATATTTTGGCACTTGCTGCTGCATCACCACACCCACAGCCACATACACACCCGCCGCACACCACACACACATCACCGTTTAACATTAATTTCATGAGCAGTGACAAGTTTAGCCTTGCGGGCGGTGCCGATCTGATTCCCTTGTCACGCGTGGATAGTGGCTTGGCGTACTCCTCGCTGACTGTTCCTGCCACAAGTCTGACGGCAGGAGCCACATCTGGTTCCATGTCGAGTAGTGCGGCACCTCAAGCTGAAGTTCAGAGTTTTATGAGTAATTTTGTCGGTTCTGTGAATTATGATGATATCACGATAACACCCACAAACAATGTGCAGATGAGTGAACTGAAGCTGCACAAGCTGCATAAGAAGATTAAAAAGCCCAAGGATGGCAAAATCAAGAAGAAAAAAGACAAAAAAGATAAGACGAGAAGCAAGGAGAAAAGTGAAGAAAAGCTTCTACTCAATATTGAGAGAACCAAAATCCAAGATAAAAAGCCCAAAAAGGATAAGAAGAAAGAAAAACAGGTAAGCATTACAAATTTTTACGCCTTGCATAGATCAAAAACATAGTAACGGCCAGAAGATAACATCCATATATATTCCTGTCAGTATGCGGAAATAAGCTGGGGACTGAAATAAAGCTTAGAATACATATTCATTTCAGCATACACATATTACGTGTAGAAATAATAATAATAATAAAAATTGATCCGTTTTCCGAGAATCTATAAATTTGTATCTTCATAATCCATAGAAACAGAAATCCCTAAAGAGATCTTAAATTCATGTGTTGCAGTATAAGCCACAAGAGCAGTGTGCATGTTCAATTTCACGAATTCTTTTAATGATATTGTGTAAACAAAGTAATATTCTATGCATGACCACTAAGCAGTGGTATGACATACAGTGGCGGACAGCTTATTAGGCGCTGAGTCAAAGAAAAAAAGTAATTGCCTGCCATAAGCTAATTATTTATTATTTTTCAAAAATTCCAAAGACCGATTATAGGTACATATATTAACCACCTAAATTAATATATGACCCCAATACACTGGGGTTTCCCCACCTGCTAGGTAGGATTATGTAAAAAAGTACCCTATTTTTAGGGAAAATTTTATTTGTACCCGTCTAAATAAAATAATATATTTAGCGTATAAAAACTTAAATAAGGATTTTAATACTTAGTATGATATCATTTAGCCTTAACTACTTCCCTTAACCTATTATTCATGGAAGATACCAACTTCCTGGTAGCTTCTGGGCTGATACTGCTCCACTCATCCCGCAGAGCATTTTTTAGGTATTCTTTGCTGGATATGCTGTGCTTCCGGATGTTATTTTCCAGCACAGCCCACAAATTCTCAATAACATTTAAATCTGGAGACTGGACCGGTGGAATTATCATGTGGGGCAGTTCCTGATGATCCAGGACTGTATTATCTTGGCCTTATGCTTGGGATCGTTGTCCTGGTTGAACTGGAAAGTATGTCGGAGACCTACCTTCTCGGCACTTTGGAGTAATTTTTCCTTTAGTATGTTGAGGTACACATTCTTGTCCATTGTTGTTTCAAAAATCACAAAATTCCCGATTCCGGCTGACGAGATACATACCCATGCCATGTTACTTCCTCCACCATGCTTGACTGTTGGCTTTACTTGTTTGGGATTCAGGTCAGTATTGGGCTGTCGCCACTCATAACTCCATCCGTCCGAGTCAAATATGGTGAATTTGGACTCATCTGCAAATATAACTGTGTTCCAGAACTCCAAATCCTTGTCCAAGTGGTTTTGGCGAACGTCATCCAAGTCCCTTTATTTTTCACGCTTATAAAGTGCTTTTTCCGTGATACTCGGGCATTAAAGTCATGTGTCTGCAGAAACCTGACCACAGTTTCCACACAGCCCTTTTTCCCCATTTCATCCTGCACCTGTTGAGCCACTTTTGGAGCCGATAGCTTGGGATTTCCCCTTATTATCCTGGTGATCCTTCGCTACTCCTCTTCGGTGAAAATCTTGTTTGGTGCCATTCTGGCCTTGCCCTCAATCCGATTTGCGTCGACGAAGCGCCGAATGATGATAACATCATAACACAGTTGAGTTGCTCAGATTGACCATTTCAGCTATTTGGCGATGTGAATATCCGTTTTTGTGGTGTTCCAGGATGAGTTTCCGTTGTGCAATGGTACTCTGTTTGTCCATAGTCCTTGTTGGCTTATTGCACCCGAGATGCAGGATGAAACTAAACTGACTACGAAGGATTGGTCTATTTATACCGAAAATACTAAAGTTTTGGTAAAAAATCCGGGTTTTATGGCACCCAGGTGTCCACAATGTACCTTGTCCAAATAAAATTTTCCCTAAAAATAGGGTACTTTTTTACATAATCCTACCTAGCAGGTGGGGAAACCCCAGTGTATTGGGGTCATATATTAATTTAGGTGGTTAATATATGTACCTATAATCGGTCTTTGGAATTTTTGAAAAATAATAAATAATTAGCTTATGGCAGGCAATTACATTTTTTCTTTGACTCTGCGCCTAATAAGCTGTCCGCCACTGTATATATTGAATATATATTTGCGCATCGTTTTTGACGATTTACTTATTTTACAAACATTCAATTTGCAGGTGACACCAGACAGGTTACATATTTCTACAGAAAATCTAAGTGGAAGCACAGATCAAGCAAAAAACCTTCCTCCTCCCGTTTCCATCGAAGCCGGAGTTGCTGCAGACCATATTCCGCCAAATAAGTCACAGGCATTAATGCCGCACTTGATAGTGTCGCCAAAGCTAGATCTTTCACCAAATCAGGTGCCGAAACTAACGCTTAAGCTCAGTGGAAAGTCAACACCCACGGCTGCCCCCTTTGAAGGCGATCATGATCATACAGCAATAACAACAGAACCGACCACGACGCTTCAGACACCGACGACCCAGACTAAAAAGGAACAATCCCCCGAATTAGCTCGATTTTCACCACTTGTTACCGGACCCCCCAAGCCTAAACAATGTATGATCTCTAAATGTGACCTGATGATACTTGATGTGTTCATTCATCAACCACTCTCTTCATTTTAGGTGAAACCATAACAATGAACCTATCAGCCGCGGCCCCATGCCCGCCTTCCGTTTTCGCGCCTATTAGTAGTACGCAGCCAATGCCAATGTCGATGTTAGGTATGCAGTCAACTGGATTGAATGCTCATTCAAGTAGCTGGATACCCAGTTCTGGTAGCGCTGCTTCTGCCACATTATCGGCCAGTTCGGTTTTGCTGCCACAACAACTAATGCACCACCCGACAAAACAGATGCCAAAAATGTCAGCAGTATCGATACCTACAATGGCATCTGCCGAAGGCGCACAAACATTGCCCACAAGTCCCGAATTAATTAGACCCTCTTCATATGTTGATGCCGAGGGCTATCGCATCTGGATTTGTCCGGCGTGTGGCAAAGTTGACGACGGCTCGGCAATGATCGGTTGCGATGGTTGTGATGCATGGTATCATTGGTAAGTCTGTGCTTAATTTTCAATAATGAGAGTAATCAATGATAATGATCTTATGATTTAGGACTTGTGTGGGCATTCATGTGGCTCCCAACGACAATGAGGATTGGTTCTGTCGCGTTTGTATAACAAAAAAAAAAGGCAGTGGATCAGACAAAAAGAAGAAGCGAAACAAAAAGAAGTGAGCATTTTGACAATTAAAAGCCTAACTGATTATCACAGTCAGAGTTTTGGATACATGGCATATTTTAACAGAAGTTTTTAATTTTACTTTTCAAAGAGTAGATAGAAGTACTAAAGTAATAATATTATTTATATAATAAAGTGTTATATACGAATAAAAACATAAGCGTTGTAACATTGTTTTTTTCTTATAACTTGGGTATCTCTGTTGTAATTGTATTTTATATCAAAGAGAAATTTAATTTTAAATGTGTTGCTCTTGCGGAAATATATTAAATTAAAAATTGTTTGCTATTTGGTCTCGATATGTACATAATAAGTGTTATTGCGGTTGGTTTTTGAGTAAGTATTTTCTCATATATTCTAATATCTAATTATATATAGAGTAAGATACTTATTCATTTTAATTTTTTAATAATATCGTATTGCAAAATCTCTGAAGTTTCCTCCTAATAAGCTGACCCAGCATACAAACATTATAAGCAAATAATGCTTGTGTGCATATATAATTCTGTTAATATTAATATTTTATTAATAAAAATTAAATTCTGATTTTTTGTTGTATATAAAAATAGTTGGTTAAGCCATAAATTTATATATTTATCTTAAATAAACTGCGAAATAACTTAAATAATTAAGGTCAGCTGAATGATATCGATTACCGAAAGCAGTGTCATAATAGCTCTGTGACAACTTGGAACAATATAAATAAATTTATACAAATTTAAAAAACTTATCAGTTATTTACACAAGCATGATCATTGAAGAGAATACCACGACAACCTCAATGAAAATATCGCAAAATTATAGGGCATATGGAAAGACACGCAGACCGACCGTCCCCTGCTCGCTGAATACCTTTCCTGACATAGGAAGTAATAATTTTATTATTTTTATTATTAAATAAAAATCAAAATCAAAGACAATTAAAGTTTCAAATTGAATATAAAAATAGGAAAATCGGTCGATATGCCTCTTAAAAATTGCAAATGTATTCCTAAAATTTGGCAACAAATTATTAACCTAGTGAATCATAGAGATCCGATAGCTTTATAGAGTATGTTGTTGTATGTAATTTTTCTATTATTATTATTAGAATATATTTTTCTGGTCTCACAAGATGTTTTAACCAAACTCACCAGTTATAATAATAATATTGTATTTCAAACAGTTTGAAAAAAAATCAACTTCATATATCATCTACCTCGCTTTAGTTTCAATGTTCTTGATTAAAAGTGTAATCATGTATTCATTCTTGATCAGCAGCATAAGTCGATATCCATTTATTTTTTACATTATTTATACTCCATCATTATCATTAAGATAATAAAACTTGTCATAAATCCATCTATTTCTATTGGTAGCTTAGCCGGCTCGACGCCTAAACGTTCGGTGCGGACCACTATATCATACAGATAGCATTGAAACAATCGATCGAAAGACTTAAGTTGTAGGCAAGAGATAGACGTAGACATACATGTCAATCTCTCTGGTACAATAAAACTTCACAAATATTAATTAGAGACTTCAAATCAGGTATATAATTATAATATATCTAAATTAAATTAGTTTTAAAAAACATTTTATTTCAAATCGAATAATAAAAATAAATAACAAAAAACATAATATTTCGAAACACGGATTAAAATTTAGATGTAGGGAAATTAACTCCTACAAGGGTATGTAATCTTTGGCGTGATTCTTTCTTGATTCGGTAAATATTTACTACTTCATTTCATAACCTTTGTTTGAAAAGCTGCATAAGCGTTGAAGTAGAAATATATATATATATACAACGCGTAGATAAATTGAATTTTATTTCATACATAACTCCCCCATTTGTATAGATTTTTTAGTTGTATGGCCTGCCATAATATGCATTGATGTAACAGTGACTACTTCACCAAGATCGTGTAAAACACACAAGTTATAGTCATGATTTTAGTTCTGGGTTGGGAAAAATATTGCTTGCATTAAATTTCTCATTTTTTATCCTTGAAGAAGATAAAACATTTTAGTGTGCAAAGACTTTTAAGGAGAAAGTTGGCAATATAACTTGAACCTGTGTTTTAATCGATTTAATATATTTAACAACTGGGTTCAGGGTATCTGCCAGTCGAACTCTATCGACTAGATCAATCTTACTTGTTATTAAGGTTAAAGTTTTTAATATGTATTTTGATTGTTAATTAGTGTTGAAGTATTGGCTTAATATTTGTTTTTGCTGAGAATTTGTTAAATCATCATTTTTTTCTTGTTTAACTTTTCGAGTTTTTATAATTGCACAAAACCTATTTATCTCCTTACATCCCCATATGTTATGCGTATAATTTTGTCATTTGCAAAGATTCCTTCACCGTAGCACAACAATGAATTTGGCTTGTTAGTAAAAGGCAAATACAAATGCACAATAAGCACAGCAATTTGCTGTCCGTGTGCGTATTTTTATATTCAATAGCAAAGCACACAACTTAGGTATTATGGGTTCTTGCTGTGCAGCCGGCAGCACAATTCTGATTTTTTACCCTTGCAATGAATTTTATAAATTTTTGTCTAAGTAATAAATTATACATATTTTGTGATCAGCTAATTAGCCGAGTCGAAATAGTTATGTGCGTATCTTTGTTTTATAAAACTTGCAATATATATTTTTTTAACTGCAGGTTCGGATCACTATATAGCTGATATGGATGTAATCGGTCGTCAGAGGAGCTCCAGTCAAACTAGACTCTCTTTTGTTAAGCAAGATATCCATAATATATCAAAAACTATATGTAAACTTGTTCTTCAAGTTGAAATTGAATTGGATATCTGCAGACGGACTCTGATCTGCGAGGGTATATAATCTTCGGCTTGATGAAGATATCCGTTTCTTTTGTGTCTCTTGTTTTTTACTCATAATCAATAGCAATGCTTTTGTTTGTAATTGCTGTCGCTGTGCTGTTGATGTTGTTAATTTTTGCAGGCAAAGCGTAATCAATAAAGCGCTTATTTTCTTAAGAACATACTAAGATCAAAAGTGCGGGAAACCTGATAAAATAATTATTTTTACAAAATATTAAATTTAATAATTACAATGAAAAATATAGAAATTTATATAACTACAGCAAACAAGTTTACAAATTGATCCGGACACGATTTTCGATTAACTACGGCTTATATAAAAGCTAAATAAAATAAAAAAAGTGTTTATTTTAAATATGTGTAAAGTTCCCGCGAGATTGGCTTAAAATTTTTATAAATGTTATAGGCGTGGCTAAATGGCGTCAACGCGACATGCTTTTTAATATACTCGGCGTTACTTATATATATAGAATTGCAACGTTTCGTTACGCAATAAGAAAATAGAATTCCGCACTTTTGCAAAAGCCATAGACCGCGCCGTTCAAGTGCACATCTTTTATATATATTCATGGACAATGTGTGTTTTGTTTTCTTTTTTTTTTGCCAGTACTTATGCCGTTCATAAAATTATTCAACTATGTGTTTAGGATATCCCTAGTTGGCTTGGCCGCTGCTGAAACTACTATTTGGCGAGATTCTTTGGTGATTTTTAATGTCGTTGCGCGGGCTCACAGGTTGTGCTGAATCCATCATTGTAGTGCCGGATGTTGACTCCGTGCCCGAAGCAGGCTCAATGGGTCTGGTACGTAAAGGTTCAACTGTAACAGAGACTTGGCCATTACCATTGTCCGACGATAGATTAGCAGAGGTTGTTCCATCAGCCGTCGAGCTACTGTTGCTACTAAGCGCCATTCGCTGCATTTGCCGGATAACTGTCGCCGCGTAATACGCTTGCTATAAAATAGCGATGAACATTAATCGCAAGAAAAAAAGCATTCTTTTTTGGGTCGAATTCATACCTTCCATCGTGACTTTGCAAAGTTTTTCTTAAGCTGCTCCGATACAGTGCCATGAATGTTTTTGCTGCTTGCCTCATTTCCAGATATCCTACAAGAAGTTTTTAATAAATTTTTTTATAAATTACAAATAGAATCGATCGTTATTACTCACCAAGGATGTCCCAATGCTTGCTTACAAGTATAGCGCTTTTCTACAGTAACACACATTAAGTTTTTGATAAATTGCTTGGCCGACTCGCTAATCTCGTCCCAATATGGTGAATCGAACTCAAATTCACCTGAAAATAAAATATTATATGGTGAATGGGTCTAGGACAGTTTTATTTTATTAATCGTGTAAAAACTTTTGACAAATCATTGCTAAAGTAGTCGGATTAGACTGAGGCAGTTATCGAAATATGTTCTCTTAATTTGAAAATGATAAAATTTTAATTTAGGTGACTCATGAGATGAATAGTTGTGAGTGGAATGCGCAAAATTGAAAGGTATTGCAGCTGAGGTATAGGCCTTGCCTTGTTTGGAAAATTTTAATATGAATAATAGTTTGCTATGAAAAGTCTGTCTGTAGGTGCATTTGTTGGCTTATGGCTTAGATAACGGATTTAATGGACTTAGTCAAAAGTAATCGCAGTCATTGCAATCAAACACGTTTTGGCCTATTTACTGGACCTACAATTACACAAGTTCCAAATACTTATTTGTTAAAAAAAATAATAATTTGGTCGATAAGTTGAACAAGATGTTTTCATGCATTGATCAGCATTGCGTCTGTAATCATCACGAAATAAGTTTCAATACACTAGTCTTTTTGGTGCAGGCAGGCGGAAACGATCGATCGAAAGTTGAGTTCTTGTATAAAAAACTATATCCAATCTTACTAAATGTACGTGTTATAATGCTCATAATACTTGGTTTTCTTAGGAACAATCGGTTAGATTTTAAGATTATTAATTAAATTTAGATGGCAGCAGCTATATGTAATATATATATTTATACATAATTGTTCTACAAACGTTGTAATAGTTAGAATATATATTTAAACGGCTTAAATTTTCAATAAGGAACTGAATTTGCCGACAAATACTATACAACTCTTAAAAAAGTAACACTATCAAAACACTAATTAAACAAAATAATTGCTGATATCAATTAAAGAAAATATTAGTGATAAATACCAGCACGAACACCGAGAATATATATTTTCATTATTCTACACAATGTTCCCGTCTTGGCAACATATTTTTTAATAATGCACATACTTTACAATAGATATACAGACGAGCATATATGGCTCGTAGTTACGATCAACAAGATGTATTTACTTTATGTACGGAGATGCTCAGTGTAATATTTTAAGCATAAGAGGCAAAGGTTGTGGTCGAATATAAGTAGTTCGGTTAATATTTTGATCGGTTTTTTGTACATTTCGTCGATCAGTTTTGATAGTTATGTATACATATAATTTACATATACCTTTTAGAATTTGTGCAAATAAGTTAGCATCGTTTTCATCGTAGAATGGAGGATAACCACAAAGGAGTATATAGGAAATGACGCCTATGCTCCAAACATCAACGGCCTTTCCATACGGTTTTTGAGCGAGCACTTCTGGCGCTACATATCCCGGAGTTCCACAGGCCGTTGCCATAATCCCCGAATCCTCCATTTTTGATAAACCAAAATCGCTTATCATGATTTTGCTTTCATCGTCCGGACTATAGTATAGTAAGTTTTCGGGCTGTATCAAACAAAATCACAAGTTCAGAATAAAGAATTGATTCATTTCATTAAGGTTCACGCATCTTAGTTGTTACCTTGAGATCTCTATGTACAACGCCCTGCTCGTGCATATAGTCTACAGCCTCTAAGATTTGTCTAATTAAGTGTGATGCATCTTTCTCGGTATACGATCCCTTCTCCACTATACGGTCGAACAATTCTCCGCCAGTTACTCTACATAGAAATAATCGCGTTAATCCTACGAAATCTCACAAGCACTAAACATACACTAAATATGGGTGTGCTAAATCTACAAAAAATTGTCTTGCATAAAGCAGCAAACTCTCTTTTTGGGGAGTCATTAGCGGAAAAATATAGTTTTTACTATAGTTTGCTTATGGTTATTGCTGATGGTAGTTTTTAGTTTACTTTTCAAGTTGTTTTAAAAAAATTAAATAATTATGTTCGCTATAAGCAGAAAGAATAGATACAGACATAAATATATTGCCATATCGTTATTGATGCTGACCAAAATTATAAATATTATTTATGAGGTCGGAGTTACCTTCGAGTTGATTAATTTTGATAGCTTGGCTTATAAAGCTCGACGTAGCAGATTAAAATTAACTAAAATTTAACGTTACAACTTGGATGCAAAACAGTAAGTTATTGAAGGAACTGTTGGATTAATTTTAAGAACAGAATCGAAATTTCATAAGTATGTTTTTTTGGGACCCTTCAAAGATAGTCAAACAATGTTTAAATTGAAACTTGACAGTACTTGCTGTATAATTGTATAGAGCAATAACAGCGCACATTATTGTTTATTTAACATCTCTAAATATTGTATGTTTAGTGCTAGAAGCCAATTAAAAATCATACAATTCCATAACCAGATACACCTTTGCCTTATCTTCGTACGTTTCAAGAAGTTGCACGATATTTGGATGAGTTAGTCTGTAACGAGAATGACGAAAATAAATATATATATAAATGACATTATATCACATCGTCATGCTACACAAGCGACTTATTTTTACAGTGTGTATATAATAGCTAAAAATTAATGTGATCCTCAAAAAAAAAAAGAAAAAAGAATATCTATCTATCGTACAGTTGATGTGGACGGGATTACACAGTACATGAAAACAAACTTGATTGGTCCTATTTAAAGACACATTTCAATATAGCCGACTAATTTAAATTGTATGTAAATTGCTTGCATTTAGCAAAAACAGGACGGATTCGGGGTCACAACTCACCGCGTTCCATTCGGACTGTTGCCATCGAAATGATTCGCACTGAACCTATATAGAAAGAAAGCAAATTAAACGAAGAAAATATTAAAAATGAAACAAAGAAATGAAAAACAGAGATTTCTTCTTATAAGTAATATGCAGACAGGCAAAATACTGTCATCAGAACACCTAATCAGACTCCTCCATTCAAATTCACCACTAAAAATGCTTCTCATCATAAACTCGCCAATTAAGAGTAGCCTTCCCCTAATATCCAGCTATTTGGGATACAAACATAATCAGAAATAAAATTGCAAAAGTAAATAAAATTTGAAAAGTAATTGATGAGAAATATTATATAACTCCCCGGTAACAAGTGCTGCACTTTAAATTATTTAGTAACGAAATTCGATGAGAAATTCTCGTAAGAAATTAAATAGGTGTATTTTAATAACAGTTACAAATCGATACGAACTTAGTGTTATGGAGATCAGACTTCAGTTTGTGGGGGTCACTTTTAATACCCTTACATAGATTGTAGCGCATTCGCATTTTCGTTTTGAAACAAAATATTTACTTTTATATAAATTGAACTTACCTTCGAAGAACACGTATTTCATTTTCCAATGATTCCTCTTTTCCCTTCAACGCTTTTTTATCGATAATTTTAACTGCAAAATGATCGCCAGGTGATTCCTTACTTTCGGCTAAGCGCACTTCAGAAAATGCGCCCCTATACAAAAGAAAATAGTACATTTTATTTCTGTAAACAGTTCTTAGAATGAGTCAAATACTCACGTCCCTAGAAGGCCATGGAGGTTGTACTTCTCTTCAATTGACACCTGTTTGTTTAACTCCTTCGAATCTTTAGATTTGGCCTTTTTGCCCGAATCTTTTTTGCCAAACAGTGGCATTACTTTAACCTTTTTTTAGTTCTTTAAAGAGATTTATCATCTAAATTTCCCAGAAATTAAAATATGCGACTTCCTAGATTAGCTAGCTACACTTTCTGTTGAAAACAAACGTCAGCCTGTTGATTAAAAACAAATTAAACAAGTTTGCAACATAAATTGATTGAATACTTTGCATAGTTATAAATATACATTATCTAAGAATATAGAGATACCCTTACAGATATGATTATAGTATTTGATATTACTTAATTAAGCATGTCAAATGTTTCACTCTAGCTAATGCCAAATTTATTTACTTTTTATTTTCAAATTAATCTTGAAATTATATTTGGCTTAATATTTAAAAAATCGCTCTGACAACTACGAAGTTTTTCTTGTTAATGGAAATAATTTCTAAATATAAGAAAAGCCATTTCTAAAAATTAGAAAGGCTTGCCATAAGTTGAGAATCTCAAAATTATACTCTTGTTTTCTGTATTTCAGAAATATTTTGTTATTAAGAAATTCATTTCTAAAAAGTGGAAATACATATCCTGATTCTTAGAAAAAAACCGTTCTAAAATTTAAAAAAAATAGTAATGAAATTTGCAATCTCGACTGCTATAAAGAATTTATAAACTAAGATCTAAGATGTTATGCATATGTATATGCGAAATCTTAAAATATTAATGGATATGAATAACATAAAATCTAATGTTGCTTTTTGCTCTACGCATAAAAATAAATGTCTAAATTTTAAATAAATTTACACTGAAATTAAGAAGCCAACGATCTTATTGTTTGAAGTATACTTTCGGATTATTGAAATCAGTTGTCCTTAGCGCTCAAAATTTGGTGAATTACTAAAATGCACATAGATTTTTTCTGAGTGTAGCTCTGCCAATATAAGCATGCAAGAGTTGATACCAATTTTCCCATGAGCTCATGGAAAAGATGTGCAAAATAGTGTTTGGGCCAGAATTTGCCAAAAAAAAAAAAGGCGATGGCAACGATGAGTTGCAAGCCAGCTCCATCTATGGTTCATTCGTTTCATAGTAGAGTGAGAGAAATCTGCCTTGCAGCCATATTCCACGCCTAAGTGATGTAAAACTTTTGTATGAAACTTGTAATTTCACGAGAGATGTATTTTGATCAAGATGCTAACCCAAGATACACATCAATCGAATTCGAATGACGTCTTTTTAATAAATATGAGGAAGTTAAAAAGTAAAACAAACAGATATTAAGCAAGGTTTCGTTTTTACGAAATGCTCACCTTTCCCTGGAAAGACAAATTAAGTTAAAAACTTCAAAATTGCTTACTGCTGATATTTTTTAAAGTCATTGAACACAATAAAATTATTGACTTTTTCAACAAATATTACGACAACTTATTGACTTTTTCAACAAATATTACGACAACTTATTAACTTTGATTTTGGAATTTCATAATAAGAATACAAATACATATAAAGGCGATCTTCAACATATTTCCGTACATAATTTTGCCTACTAATTTTAATACTATAAGAAAACAGAGCCAAAACTTGTATTAATGAGTACGCGAAAATAATTATAATATAATGTTGAACAAATTAGAAATAATTGCAAATGCATTTCTACTGTCTTTTCGTATGAAAATTGCTATTTACTTTTGGAAAACATTAAAAATGGAAATAAAGCATGTGCGTATAATATATATAGTAAAAAACGAAATACAAAAATTTAACATATTAATGTTATATAACTTTTGTTGTCCACTAAAAACTCGTCAATCTTGTTCCAAATAAACTCATTTATCCAGCAAAATACGTATTTGGTCGTGCAGATCCTATTGACACTTTAAGCAGCAACAACCGCTTAAAAGATGCCCTCGTGAGTCCATAATAAAAAAATTAATGAGAAACGCTTCACATAATATCAAATTAAGTTAATATCGACGCAAAATTTTGAATTTTAATTATATTTAAAAAATAATAATAATAGTAACAAATTACTTATCTATGGAAGTTGTAGAAAATTAATTGCAACAATTGGCAAGTAAAATCAGTTAAATCAATTTTGTTTACCGTTTTTTCACTTTTGTCTTATTTAACTATTAATTTTTTATTTTATATAGTTTGGTAATTTTTATTTTATATTTAATTCAAATCTTTTATTTTTTTACCATGGAAACATCATCGAATAATTAAATCCTTTAAATGGCGCTCATAAGCTTAGAAGAACTAAAAATCAGTTTATAAAAAACTTTCATATCTTTTAGCGACACTTTATTAACTCCTTTGCATAAAAAATAGAATTTATTAATGGCAGCTAGAAAAAAAATTTGTCATCGATTTAGCGGTCCGTACCGAAATTTGAACAGACAATTGATGGGCTATTTAATTAAATATATATCTAACTTTGAATTGATCTCTTGATGATTTAACTTTTTGGCACTGTTTCAGATTGTTTTACATCCGTGCAGAATTGAAAGATGACCAGATTCAACTAGTTAGTCATACTAAAGAATATATGGGACAAAAATTAACATCAAAGTTTTCATTAATTTTAATTAATAAATTAATACCGAAGATTATTGTTCTTTTTGTATTGTTTAGAAATATATTAAGTGGCAATCATTTTTTCGCAGTCAAAGGTGAACTCGCAGCTGATAAGTTTAAGCACATCTGAATTGTATGTACGAATTCATCTATGTACATAGATTAAAAATTCAAATAATATAATTCCGTTGTGAGTCAAAAACGATCAGAATAATATATTTACACTGCATTTAATGTATAGTAAGACAAAAAAAAATCTAGATCGTGTGATCTGCAGTATATTTATAGATATATTCCATTTTTAATCAAGATAGCTTTAAAACATGCAAGTGCTGGCCATATAATTAGAGATAGTTTCAAAAGCTAACAGTGCGTCTTTAAATTTTAAATATATATAAAGTACGAGTAAAATGTAAATGCTAAATTTAACGATAATTTTTAATTATACGTACTCTCGTATACTAGTAAAATGAAAATGTTATATTAAATTTAATTTTTATTTTTTAATTTTGGCTATCTAACTCCACTTAGCATTAACGGAAAATTGCTAAAAAGCAGTCACCGCAACACCTGACCTGCTAATCAAAACGAAATGTTTCCAAGTATATGAGTATAAGCTTATGTGCATAGACAAACTATCTGTTTAATTGATCATATTGATTCTTTCCGTGATTTCAGAATAATAGAACAGACCGCAAAACAGATAAAAATGGTCACACTGATTCCGATTGTCGCACAAAATATGCACACGCACATACACACAGGCATATATGTACATACACACAAACAAACAGTTAGTATTTGAGGTCCTAAGGAAAACCATTGTTAAAAAATAAAAAATAACTGCACTTGTCAGGTGGAATCAAATATTAGTTTTAGTTCAGCAAATACCACATTTACCAGCAGTTTTTTATTTCAATATTTTTTTTTGGCTCGATGTGGATTTAATTTGGAACTTTCCATTTTGTGCGTAGGCAAAACCAATAATAAAAAGAATGTATTAACATACGCAAGTCCACAGCACAGACATACATTAAAATTAACGTTAATTTTTGTTTACGTATACGTGCTTGAAAAAGCAAATAATCGGATCGTGGCATAAACACATACAGTTGCGGTCAAAATAATAGGAGTGCCTGCTTCGTACAATTCAAATACTCAATATTTTCATAGCGTCATTCAAAATGCCTTCGATGCCTGTGACCATTTTTTTTCTATTCCTTTTGATATCTTCCGTTATTGGCTGTTATAATTAAGTGTCACAATTTCGACCCGGTTAAAATAATATTAGTCATGGTGAAAATATTTGAAATACTTAAATTTGAAAGAGTTTATTAATTTTTATTAATTTAATTTTTTGATAGTAAAATGGGGCTTGGAAAGCATAGCACCATTGAAAAACGTCATGTCTTAAAAATCCAAAATTGACAAAAATGTAAGGGAATTATTTAAAATACTATTCATGAAAAACCGTATTATTATCAAATACCTTGAACTTGTTTTTACGCCAACCATTTTTATATATTATAAAAATTTCTTTACCAGCATCGAGTGCTGAGACAGGTGGACAAACTTCGCAGAGATGATAAGCACGTCGGTATTGACAGTTTGTATTCAAATATAATTTTCATATTGTTTTAACTATATTTGAAATATTTGTTTTTCGAAACATATGTCTACACTACTATCATTTTAACCGCAGCTGTGTTTAAATAAATACTCTACACTTTTTCAATTTTTGTTTGATTTTGAATATAATCTCAAAAGGTGCGTGAAATCGTAAGTAAATTACGAAAGAATAATTCGATTTCGTTTGAAATAAAACAGATTGCGGTTTAACAAAAATAGTCGACGGGATATCAAGCACACACACACAAGGAAGCCCACAGAAATGTACATATGTACGTATATATTCGACACTCACACATACACGCGCAAATTAAAATATTTATTTATATTGTATATATGTACTACATATATGTATTTACACATATATATATATGTATGTCTGTATATACATATTATGTATATATGAGTCTGGCCTATGTCTGTATAACTGAATATGTTCACATATGTATATTTATTTTATATTTTATAAGGTATATATATGTAATTAAATATTACATATATACATATGTATATATATAAATATATATACATATATATATAAATATATCTGTATATATATATATATATATATATGTATATATGTTCTATTTAATTGTATATATATGTACAACCTTATAAAATATGAAATATATATACATATGCGAACATATTCAGCTATATATACATAGGCCAGACTCATACATACATAATATGTATATACATACACATGCTTCTACTTACATACACAAATCACGGCTTAAACTATTTGCATTAAATTCACAGCTTTGATTTACATTTACAGCGCTAAGGAAACTCTGAGAGGTTTTGAGAATTGTGCAAACTTCGAATTTAGCTATTAAACGGACTTTACCATTCGCAATAATAATGTAAAGTGAATTGTATTGATTTTTCCAAGTCCCAGTAGCGTTTTTGCTGCATATTCCAACAATCGGTGTATGGTCACACTTTACATGGCAAAGCGAACGCACTCCAGCAATCCGCATAAAATCGCACATTTTAAAAACGACAAAATGTAAAATTTTATATGCGTTTTAATAACATTCTCCAAACTCTGCATAAAAATACTATTTCTTGCAGTCGTTATATTGACAAGTTTCACTAATTTTGCAACACATTTGTATATTTTATATAAAGCTATCGATGTCATAATTTCAAATTTATCATCACTAATGAAGCGCCAAGAAAATTTTAATTCTTCAAGAACATTGAAAAAATCTGAATCAATAGCTAGATCTACTAGCTATTGATTTTGATCAAGCATATTTTCGCCTATTATGTACTTGTATATTTTTCTTTACATATGTTAATGATTTTTCATTTATATATGATGTGATATGATGGTGAATTAAAAAATAAATGTATTCTTCAGAAGGTATACATAGAAGACTTATCATAGGAATATAAATAATTAAAATATAACTTCAACAGCTATGCACATGTAAATTCACTTTTTAAAAGAGAACAAAAACGATTTCTCATATCTTAAGTTACAAGGACGTTAATATTGAATATTCAATATTTATTTATTGTCGACAGTTTACAACTACAAATGCGTTCGAAACTTTACAGCTATCATTACATACTACAAATTTAAGATAGATTTGGCTGTTTTTTCTGATGGCTTTCCTGTGCAATTCATGCCAGCACTTATATAGTGTCGATAGTTCAACATTTTTACGTCATTCGATATCTTACAGATATCGTTAATTAATATTTTAGATTTGGTTTTTTTGCGGATGGAATGCCCACACTGACAAAGTGGTTCAATGCTGTAGCATACCAGTGTTGGAAAGAATTCAACAGAGTCAACTACTCAACATTGTTGAGAAATATAAAGTGTGGTAGCACTGTCGCTTTTCTGTGGAATGTATACATATACTTTTTGTATCGTTAATCAAAAACAAAAAGTGACCAAATGCAAACTGCAAAGATGTGCTGTTTTATGTGAAAATTAAAAATATGATTTGAAATAGAAATTGCATTCGATTTTCAATAAATGTGCAACCCGCTTGTGGACGACTGAAAAAGCGATTGTGTGTATATGTAAATGCATATGTATGTGTGTGTGTATTTATTTACATATAAATATATATGTAGGTCTATATCTGTGTACGTCGTGAGTTCATTTTTCAAGTGTTTCAATCGACAATTTTCAATTTCTGATCGTTGTAAGTGCAGCTTTTATTCATAAAATTTAACTCTTGAGTAATTTTACACAAATCTCATTATCACTGCATGAGCGACAAGCAGACGCATGCATACATTTGTGTGTGCGTGTGTGTATATGTATGCATATGTGTGTATATGCATAGTTTATGTATTTGTGCGCGTCAATTTAACATTTTTGTGGTCACAAAAAGAATTTAAATAAAAAACCAAAAATAAATAATTTGAGCAAAATTTATGATTTATTATGCCTCAGAATGCATTTTCGGACGTAAGGTAAACAAATAAAAAACCAAAAACTAAATACAATTATCCGATTGTAATAATAAACAGGAGCAACGTATAATAAATCAAAATATTTTATTGGGAGTTTAATAAAAATGCCAGATATTATAATCTTAACTGGCTCAATATGTTTTTAAAAGAGCTGCAAAAGTCAACCGATTTCCAATTACAGCCCTGAATAATTATTCGTGATATGTTGATCGTGTTTGCCTACACGCTCAAAATGACCATTTGCTAGTTGCAGCGCTCAAAACATACTTCATGTCATTTGCTATCTGATTGACTAGTTAACACCAAGCGATCACACTCAACTCGTTCACACCATTAGCAACGAAAATTCAGCTAGTTTTTCTTCCTTTTTAAAAACTATATATAAAAATAAGTGAAAATAGATTAAATTAAAAATCAAATTTAAAAAATTCGAAATATAAGATTTCGGTATATTTCTGTATACGAAAATTCAGTGAGTATTTCTTATTTACTTTTTTTTTTATTTAAAATCAACTTACGTCTGTCGACAAAAAAATACACAGAAAGTAATAATAGATTAAATTAAATTAAAAATAAAATGTAATATTAATTGATTAAAACGGAGCGATCGCAAATACATTTAAGTCAAAGGGAACCTTTTATTTAAATCAGTTATTTAGTGCGAGCAATAAAAATTCACCGAATATTTCATATTTATTTTGTAATTTATTTTGTCAGTCGACACAAGGAAAAAAATACAAAAAGTATAAATAGATTAAATTAAATTCAAAATCAAATTTCCTAATGAATTTAAATTACAAACTTATAAATATTTTTTTTTTATATTTAACATCAACACACAAAAAAAAAAATAAATAAAAATTGTATTGACTACATGCGAAAATTCTATTCATGAGGCAAATAAAAGAAACACGAAACTGATGAGATACTATATGAAAGCGAATAGTTCACACAAAAAAGTGACGAATTGCAACAGTGCTATGTTTGCCACTTCCCACTTAAAAGATTAGCTATATTTTTAAGCGAGTGAGATATTATTGCATATTATATTACTATATATACCCAAAAACTCTTAATATACCTGTTAAATTTTAAATATATATATATAAAAACAGCCCAAAAAAGAAGATAAACAAATGGCATAGGTAAAATATAAAAAACGGATATGAGGAGATATATCGAAGATTAAAATCGTCCATGACATCGAAAGGATTTTGAAAGGAGCTATGAAAAAGAGTATTTGCATTGCGTACTATTATTTTGACAGCAACTGTACATGTTTTTATAAAATTTATAGATTTAAGGTTATAATGCTCGATACACAAAATACCTCGAAATAGAACACGGCGATCGTTAATGTGATTATATTGAGTTATTAGATGAGTTATCAATTGTGTATTCTTTCGAATAGAATTTAATGTTTGTAGCATTTGAATTGTGTTGATATATTATGTATTATCTTGTTCGGATCAACAGTTCAGCCAGCACATTGTATATGTCGCATGATTTAAATCAAATTTTCCACGGCGATTGAGATTACATTTCATAAAAGCGAAATGCAATCAACGCATTTGCGATTCGGACTTCTCAAAAGGAAAAAGAGTCGACATGATGATAATGATGCAGCTTGCTCCACAAAAAAAACACTGGCTTCCACACAATTACCTGTGCCAATAGTTAAGTATCTGAGGCCGATGCAATGCCATATCCTCCGATACGTTGACACTACACAACTCAGTAAATTGAAAATTCTTCAATTAATGTGGCTAATTGCCATCGCGTATATTTTGCAAATTGTAAACGCTGATCAAGGTAAGCAGACCAAATAGCACCGATCCATCTACATGCATTATATGGAATTTTTTGTTATAAATCTGAATTTATAGTTGTTTTGCTTGACACAACGAGAGAAGCTACACTAGAATGGACGAGGTATCCCTATGGGCCCCAGGCTCAAACTCCAGGCGTAAGTATATGATATATACATATATCTCTTTTATTTTTTTATTAAATATATACAGTGTCTTGCACCTTATTTGGATCAGTGTCAAGTAAATAATGTAATTGCCTGCCATAAACTAATTATACATTATTTTTCTGCGGGATGAGTGGAGCAGGATCAGCCCAGAAGCTACCAGGAAGTTGGTATATTCCATGAATAATAGGTTAAGGGATGTTGTTAAGGCTAAAGGATATAATACTAAGTATAAACATCCTTATTTAAGTTTTTATACTCAAAAATATTATTTTATTTAGACGGGTACAAATAAAATTTTCCCTAAAAATAAGCTAGTTTTTTACATAATCCTACGTAGCAGGTGGGGAAACCCCAGTGTATTGGGGTCATATATTAATTTAGGTGGTTAATATATGTACCTACAATCGGTCTTTGGAATTTTTGAAAAATAATGTATAATTAGTTTATGGCAGGCAATTACATTATTTACTTGACACTGATCCAAATAAGGTGCAAGACACTAAATATATATACAAGTATGTCATTTTATTAAATAGTAAAATTATACCTAAATTTAAATTTAATTTTGTGTCGTTAAAATTTTTGTCTAAAATTGTTTAAGTGATTAAAAGATCGGCAAGATCCCGTTTTTACAAGATGTATCATATTTATAAAAGTTGTAATAGCTCAATATAATAATATTCTTATGTTTTTCATGAAATCCACTTGATTCAGTGGGTAGAGGAATCATTTACAGATTTTGTTAAGGGCATTAATTGGCGTAGCTATGTGGTTTGCGATGTTGCCTATCACAATGTTAACAACTGGCTTTGGTCTCCTTTTATTGATCGTGGACCTGCTAACCGTCTTTATATAGAAATACAATTTACAATTCGGGACTGTTCATTGTTTCCAGGTATAAAACTTATGACATATCTCACAATGCGATTTAAAAAAAATGAAATTATTTTAGGAAATGCCTTGTCCTGTAAGGAGACGTTTAGCTTATTGTTTTATGAATTCGATGCGGCAACTCGAGAGCCACCGCCATGGCAGACAGACAGCTATAAACTGATCGCTCGAATTGCGGCTGGTGAAGGGCGCTTTAATCAAAACTCCGATGTGGATATAAATACCGAAGTGAAGAGTATAGCTGTAAACAAGAAGGGTGTATATTTCGCATTCCGGGATCAGGGCGCTTGCATAAGTGTTCTGGCGGTAAAAGTCTACTACATCACATGTCCGGCGGTCACCGAGAACTTTGCCCATTTCAATGAGACGCCCACCGGCCGCGAGATTACAATAATTGAGAAACAAAATGGTACATGTGTCGAGAACGCCGAACCCTATGAGCCACCCACCTACCTATGCAAGGGCGATGGTAAATGGACTATTCTAACGGGAGGCTGTCGTTGCAGGGTCGGCTTTGAAGCAAATGATGTGAATAACACGTGTAAAGGTGAGTCGCTCTTACACATTTCTTTGACTCAAATTAAACGTTATCCTTGTTCATTTCAGAGTGTCCTATAGGCACGTTTAGATCGTCTGAGGTGCGTAAATGTGTTCATTGTCCACCCAATTCGAATAGCTCTAAGACGGGTTCGCCGATGTGCAAATGCATGCCAGGCTTCTATCGACATCCTGCGGACGGCAGACATATGCCTTGCTATAAACCGCCAGGAGCACCCATGAATCTCACCCTATTATTTGTCGATCAAACAAGCGCAATAATATCATGGAGTGCTCCAGCCAAAGATGATTTGTATATGGCAAATACAGTAGAGAAATACCGCTCTAATGTCGTATATAAAGTGCGTTGTAGCATGTGCAGCTCGAATGTTATGTTTAATCCATCGACAGACACATTCAATGAAACGAAAATAACACTCACCAATCTGGATCCGGTGACCACATATACAGTACAAATTCATGCGACGAATGGCATCTCGTCTTTAGTCGAGCCGTACGCTAACGAAACATATACGAATATTGAGAGTCCATTTGTCAATGCTTCTAGTTTTTCGAATGGCAACAGTCATCAATTGAATCTCAGCGAAATTAAAACAAAACATGCTGAAATTGTATTTACTACGGAGTCCGTTATGCTCACGACGGTTTTCAATTTACGCGTTGTGGGCATAACCAACAATGACGCCGATCTTGTTTGGGACAAACCTGTCCAGAGTGAAACGCCAATCGAGTTGTATGAAGTTCGTTGGTTTCCCAAATCCGAATTGGACACGATCAATAAAACGGCGTTGACCACAAAGGAGACAAAAATTCACATCAGCAATCTGATGGAGAATATTGAATACGGTTTTCAAGTGCGCTGTAAAACTATCAATGGATTTGGGACCTATAGCAATATGGTCTATGCTCAGACCCATCAATCTGTTGGTTCAGGTATTGTTTTCACCAATCGTAAATGAAATGTTCCTAAACACAAATATCTAACTTAATTTTTTATGCTAGTTTATGACGATTCCATTCAAATACGATTTATTGCTGGGGCCATTGTGACGGGTGTGTTTTTTCTGGTCATCTTTATCGTTGCGACTGTCTATTTTATGAGATCCAAACATCAAGACGAGCTCGACAAAAAGTCCACTAACCATCTTCCCTTGCCAATGGATTACGCAAGTAATGAAGGTAATTAGTGATGTATAAGCTTTATTTTCCTATTTATATATGTATAAAAGACTTTATGGCATGGATCAACTTCCAAACCAATCTAATTTTTCTACCACTGCTTCAGAATCTATTGAATTCGCGAAATTTTTTTTTTTTTCTGAGCGAATTGATCGTCAAAAATAAAAGGCATATTGTTAGCTGATTGACAGTTTACAATTTAACTAATCTTAGATTAGAAACTTATAAATTCTTAATGAATTAATGCGCAGCAGTTCTGCTTATATTTAATTTTGTGTTTATATTTCAATGGCAAGGCGGGGAAAATGTGTTTTTGTTTGACATCAAACAGTAAGACACGTTGCTATTAAAATTCCAGATGTTTTCGCTTATCGAGTTTTCTTTAGCTCTGGCAACCTCCGACACGATCGTGACCAGATTGCCAAGCTTTAGAAAACACAAAATTAATTGAATCTGTAAGTGTTCTACAAATAGCAGATCATTCTTATTTTATTTTATTATTAATATTATTTTTTTGATAACTTCACCCCCAACTGTAGTCTACTTTTTAAAATATTATAATTTTATCTCTGAACATTTTTGAATAGTCCTTGCTCAAGAATTTAAATAGGTTTCGACAATACACTCTTTCAGGTACAGAGATTTTCGCGACACATTTAATTTGTAATTTGAATTATAAGAAAACGTTACAAATATATGCGTTGTTTAAAACATAACGAGTCCAAATTATTTAGACTCTTCATTAATATTGTTATCCAGTAAGGATTCTGACTATATAGTTGGGTGAGCCATTACTGGGAAAAACGTAATTCTCACTGTGAAGCATGGCGACTGATAATTACTTGTTAGGGAGTACAAAGCTGCAGCTGGAGCTGGACGAATGATGTTTGCTGGTCAGAAATTGGAAGAGCATCTTTAACAATATTTTGGGCGAAAACTTGAGTACCCCAAAGTTAGGGCTTGATTTGAAGACGTTTTTGTTCATATCATAATTGTCATATTTGTTCCAAGGACACCTGGGACCGGACCTGACCTGACCTGAGACTTATTGAGCATATAAAGGATATGCTGGGAGATGCAAAGGAAGGCTTCAAAATATAATTATACAGAAAGCATGGACAGACAGACGTAGACAAAGTCAGATAGAGAAACGCGCAGACAAATGACAGTTATTGAGACATAGAAAAAAAAAAAATTATTCTGACAAGTCGCTGTTGTAAACCACCAAGGTTAAAATTTTCCACCAGAATTACTGGGTCGTTAATAACGCTAAAGTTGTTTGAATCCAATAGGGACATATTTGTATTCTATATATTTAATAACATTTGATTTCTATATTTTTAAAATATTTATGTTCGCCTAAAGCTGAATATAGCATTAAGTAAGATTTGTGTGCTTTTAAGTAATTTACTACGAACCTATATTTATAATAATCACTTGATATTTGTTTGTATCCCTATCCATTATTATACCGATACCGATATCTTTTTAAGGACTGGTTGTGACATATAGTAAGTTTTTTAACCTTTAATTCCTCAAAGAACTAATATCATATATAGCAATAGATTATTCATATACATGTATGCTTGCACATACTTGGTACATCAACACTCTATTTTACTTAAGTTATATTCATTCATAATTTTAAACGCGCTCTAATCAAGTGTGAGCATCTATTTATGTATTTAGATTGACAGAATATAGACAAAATTCGCTCTCTTGGAGACAGACTAATTTTTGTGGAAGGCATGTCCGACATATCCGATATTTCAGTTTTAACTTATTTGTTCTTATTTAAATATATATTTTTGTTAAATTTGTGATCAATATGTTTTTATCTTTACTTTTAGTAAATGCCATGGATACAACTCCAATTGTCAAGACTCTGCATTCAAATGGTATATAATTTGTTTATGTTTTCTGATTTTCTGATTATTATGGTGCGAGTCTTTTATTGAAGTAAGCAAACCTATTCTGAATGCTTACTTATACACCGTTATGGCTACTAAAGCAACATTTTCAACTGCGCATCCATATGAACATATCATTAATTATTTTTAATGAACACCGCTTTCATTTACATCATATACCAATTCCTATATCATGTAATTTACTAAATGTTTGCGTTGACTATTTTTGTTTTTCAGTGACGACGCCCCTATTTGGTAATAGCCGAAGCTACGTTGATCCTCATACCTATGAAGATCCAAACCAGGCAATTAGGGAATTTGCGCGTGAAATTGATGCAAATTACATCACAATCGAGGCCATTATTGGTAATTAATATCGCTAAATTCTTTCTAAACACTTTTAATCAAGAGTATTTCGGTAGGTGGCGGAGAATTCGGCGATGTGTGTCGCGGTCGTCTCAAAATTCCGCCAAACTTTGTTCAGGACATTGATGTGGCAATTAAGACATTAAAGCCAGGTAAAGAAAGAAAAATTCGTAATCTTAATAAAATACATAATTATGGTTTCTCAACTTTCTAACGATAATATTATTGTATTATTTATAAGTTATTGGTAATATCACAAATGTTGTATACAAATATATATTTTTATCTCTCATCTTAACGTAGGTTCTTCGGAAAAGGCACGTTGTGATTTTCTGACAGAGGCCTCAATAATGGGACAGTTTGACCATCCGAACGTTATATACCTTCAGGGTGTGGTTACGCGCTCCAATCCCGTCATGATTATAACCGAGTACATGGAAAATGGCAGTCTGGATACTTTCTTGCGCGTCAATGATGGCAAGTTTCAAACGCTTCAGCTGATCGTAATGCTTCGTGGCATCGCCAGCGGAATGTCATATCTCAGTGACATGAATTATGTCCATCGTGATTTGGCAGCACGTAACGTGCTCGTTAATGCCCAGCTAATCTGCAAAATCGCTGACTTTGGTCTGTCTCGCGAAATCGAAAATGCTAGCGACGCCTACACGACACGGGTAAGATATGTCTAAAGTGCTGTTCACATACGACCAACTCGACTCTTAATTTTTTAAGAACTACATTAAAAAAACCAATTGTAAAAATGTTTCCATTTTGTTTCAAATACTTACCGTTAACTCATTGTCAACTTGTGTGGACAATGTTTACAAAGAACAGCTGTTCGACTGTGTCAAATAATAAATTGCTTATATTTAGATGGTGACTATCGCAAATTACCCCAAAACTACATGAACTTAAAAATACACTAGTTACGGATTCAGTCTAATTAGAATCAATAATAAGTTTTTCCACATATCAAAAAGTTTTCAACATTATAGCCCTCTTCACTTTATTTGTTCTATGGAAAACCAATTTTATGTCGTAGTCCCACGTTGTCCTTCTGTATTAAGGGATAGTCTTATACCACTAATTGCAAATACGTACACCAAAATGGATACTGCATATAATCTATTTTCATTTGAGTTGCAAAAACTTCGTCTTCACTTTGATGGTTGTTCTGAAAAAATCTGCTATCCATTTTCTAGTGTATTGCACTATTGGATGATCATGGATCCATGAATGATCGAAACACACGAAGTGTCAATCGCATAGTTAGAATTACCATATTGTTATTATTGAATTTAAATATAATCACGCATAATCTTCCTCCCGAGTCGACTAGATACCCACACTAGATACCCACACTCATAAACTAAACTTTTTCCCTTTCCGTTTTTCTTCATCCACAACTGATGACACTTTGCACAATCCATCGTTTTTCATATTCGTAGACTCAGTGTAACTCTCCTCTTAATGATAAAAATTTGTGGCGAAAAAACCTTCCCTTACATGGTGGAAGAGTTTCCTTCCCATTTTTCTGCTCGTTCTGACGATAATGTTATATTATTATTAATCCTTTATTTTTATGAGTTACTTTTATAGTTAAAACCATACATTTTTATTTTTTAAAAATCAGAATTGGAAAGCCTAACCAAATATATATAAGTTACATAAGTTATATATACATACCTGGTATTATGAAACCCATTTCACTCGCACGCAAATCACGAAATCCACAATTTTAATGATGGAGGTACCTTCTAGGCACCTTCTCGAACCCCACAATAAGATTGTTTTTCATTTGTTCTAAGCTGGCCTTATACAGGTTGCAACGACGGTTACGTCCGAATGCATTTTTATCTTTTATATTGATTAATAGATGTAGCACAAAAGCAACATTAACTACATATGTAGACAGCACAATACATTTAAAGAACATTTGTTCTTTCGTTGATTTTCCTTGGTTTATTTATTCTATATTTCTCTCTTTTTGCAGGGTGGTAAAATTCCAGTTCGTTGGACTGCTCCGGAAGCTATAGCTTTTCGTAAATTTACTTCCGCATCGGATGTTTGGTCTTATGGTGTCGTTTTATGGGAGGTCATGTCCTATGGGGAGCGTCCCTATTGGAACTGGTCAAATCAGGTGTGTATATATCCCAATCCGTGTATGTAACAAAAAAATGTTGACTAATTGATTTGATTTAGGACGTAATAAAGAGCATTGAGAAAGGCTATCGCCTACCTGCACCGATGGATTGTCCAGAAGCTCTGTATCAGCTGATGTTGGATTGCTGGCAAAAGCAGCGGACGCATCGGCCAACATTTTCCAGTATTGTGTCGACCCTCGATAATTTGGCCAGACAACCGCAGTCTCTGCTAACGACGCGAAATTCACCGGAAAATGATAGTACTCATATTCTTGATTCACAGCGTGGTCATAACATTTTTATAAGTACTGATTTATGGCTCGAAAACATCAAAATGTCAAGATACAGTCAACACTTTAGAGAGGCTAATTTAGTGAGTGCTCAACAGGTATGCGTGTAACTTACTTATACACTTTGACTATCCTCTAAAAATGTTTTAATTTCTATCCACAGATCTCAAGGTTAACAGCTCAACAGCTATCCGATATGGGTATAACTTTAGTAGGACATCAGAAGAAGATTTTACACCAAGCTCGGCAGCTGGATACAATAATATAAACAGCGTATTCTTTAAGATGTACATACATACAATCAACAATATATATATAACATAAACATATTGCGCTCATGCTATGATTTTTTTTTGGTTTATCAAAATTAAAATCAAAACTTACAATCTGAACTGATAAACACCCTCCCACCATTTCATTGTTTTCATGCTAAGTTAAGTGATTCACATTTGAAATTACATAGTCAAGTTTTGTAAGAAAATCGAATACATGAATTTGTGTTTATAAATGCATTTCCGAATCCGTTCGTTTAATGATTTTGCAAAACTAAGTGTAGCACAAACGCTGTTAGAGAAAAACATAACATAACCCTTTAAGTTATGTGAGATTCAAAACAAAACACGCAAGACACAATATACTTAGAATAATAATATTAAGTAAAATTTTGTAGTTTATTAGCTGTAAGTTTCTATATAGGCACACACACCCACACACAAGCTACAGATACAGGCCTCTGCTTACGCAATTTATGTTTACTTATATTTTTGATTTCAAGAAATGAGAATATCGTTTCTTAAATGCATTTTAAGATTACATACATACGAATACTGTATAAAGCGGACTTAAATCGAAATATTTTATTGAACGAACATATTGTTACCAGCAATAAAGCATTGTATGCTCTTATTAATGTAAGAACCATATTGATTGACGAAAGGCATCGCTTTTACTTGTCACTAATAATACATTTTTCCCTCGTCATAGACGTGGTTTTGCATTCTCCATCTGTATATTTATATGCATATGTATATGTAATGTATATGTATGTTAAATGTATGCATAAGTATATGTAATGTATATGTATATTAAATGTATGCATGTGGGTATGTATATGCATATATCTTTATGTATATGTTCATATATACATACATACATAAATGTGCAGCGTCCATACAAATAAATAAATAAACAAAATATTAACTATAACATACAAGTTAAAAAATAAACGTTTTATCACAAAACAAAAGAAAACAAACATGTGTTATGTAAATACAAATACTCATACATATACATATGCCTTCTAACTTTTGAGGCTGAAATTCGATTAAATTCGTTTATATTCAAACATTTGTATACATACGCGCATATACACACATATATATACATATATAAATATATATATATATATATAAATATACATATATCTAATGATCACAACATACAAAAACACATGTAATTTTAAACATATTTTATACCTTGCTACAAATGTTTTATTATACAACTCAAACGCAAGTGCATAATTAATTTTGATTAATATCTGTTAGTATCAGAATGAAAAATTACACTATATTCTATATACCTTAATATATATATATGAATATATATATATATATATATATATATGTAACAATTATACTTAATAACAGAAGGATTGCATTTATTGTAGGTTGATTATATCTTGAGATTTGGACTATAACAAGTATTATTTATACATTGCATACCCATGTATTTATTTGTAGAGCTATTCATTTTGTATTGTTCACAAAAAATTAAATTAACAGAAAATTCAATAAACAGAACACTAAACATAATCTCTAATTCGATTGAGATATAGTTAAAAAATAAAACACAAAATTCACATGCTGTGGAGGTTGCAAGTGTATGCGGAATATATATTATATTAAATGATATGATACATAAATGATATAATATCAAAATTATATATTATATGAGCTGTTTTTTTTTTTTTTTTTTAATCAAAAAACGTATTATATATATAAAACGTTTTTTTAAATTTTAAATTTTATTTGATCATTCTTGTGTTTATTGGCCACAGTGAACCGTTTGGAAAATAGTTCGTATGTGGATAATATACAAATGGTATGTTAATTTTGTGTGGCAGAGTCTATAAAATGTATATATATATATATATAGTACCTATTTTTTGATAGACTCAATAGTTCTGTATCGACTCGATATATCAAAGTTTCAACTTTCATCGAAAGTTCTTACACGGCATCATGATCGAATGATCCGTAATTCCTATAGAACGATAGGATCGGTTGTGATCGGTTGTGTTTTTGCGGTGCTGTGTCCAGTTGAGATTGTTATTAAATTTTAACTCGTGCATTTAATTTGCTTAATATAAAATATATCTGTGCTTTAGTTCTCTTTAATTTTTATGTAATTGCTTTAGTCATTTGGGTTTTCTGTTTGTAATTTTGCTACAAATCATAAAAATTGTTACTTTTGTAAACTTAAAGTGCGCGGTTAAAAGCTGTTTTGTTTTTTTTTTTTTTTTTTTTGATTGCGCTTGGTGCTCTTGCTCTCATTGTCTCTCATTGCATACTTGATCGCTTAGCATCTCACTCTCTCTACTTTCGCGTGCTCTTACAACGCTTTATTAATCTCGCTCTCGCTACTTTCATGTGCTCTCATAACTGTGTTTGAACGTTCAGTGGTTCAAAGTTTTGTCTATTTTCGTAGATATTCTTACAGCGCCAAAGCTTCGTGTTGTTGTTTCTATTTCATCTCTTGTGCGCTGTGTGTTTTGTTATTTTTTCAGTGCTGTGCCGAATCTTTGTACAGTTTTCTCTTCTTTTCTTCTTCTTTCATATCAATTTCTAAATTAAGCTGTTCTGCGTGCTACCTAAAAAGCTGCAAGTGCCATGTTGACCCAAAGGCCGATTTCGTCTGTTGTTGGATGTGTGATAACGTAGTACACGTTAAATGTGCTGTTTCCACGCAACGGGTAAAGGATGTAATAGGGGCTTCCACAATCTCCGTCTAGCTTTTAGTATGCTCAGTGCTGATTTTTATGCTATGGAGAATCAATTTAATAGTATGAAACTGTTGAATGAGTCGCTCATGCAGAAGCGATCGGCCGTGCCTGCTTTGCCTCGGGAATCAGGTTTATTGGCCTCGGTTCTGTCATTGCCCCTGCACCGCTGACACATACTGTTGATAATGGTCAGCAGTTGATGCAGTTTAAGTTTTAGTCTCCTGCACCACCTGCAATCAACAGTGGTGGCTCAATTGTGTCACAGGCCATTGTTTCGATTCCGCCATCTCTTTCTAGCAGTGCTCCTAAGCCTCTTATAGCGGTTGCACCTAGAAAGCAAATTTTTATTTCGCGTCTTGCCCTGATACAGGGTAAAGTGTCATCTACGGAAATATTGATTGAAAAATGAAAATTTAATTATGAAAGAGAAATTTCCTCTTTTAAAATAAGTGTTTCGGCTGAAGTATTCGGCACAATTTGCTGTGCTAATTTAGTTATAAAGGGTTATACAAACAAAAAACGTGTTCGGCGTCCTATTACATTGCCTCAGAATCCTTCTGGTGCTTCTTCTTCTAATGTTGCACCAAAAAACTAAAATCATAATATCTAAAATCAGCATATCAGAAAGTTAGAGGTCTTAACACTAAACTTTCTAAACTATATGTTGACAGTCTTTCTTTTGAATTTGATATTCTAGTATTTACCGAAACTTGGTTAAGGCCTGATATCTCCAATAATTTTTATTTTCCAATATATACACCCCATATAGATGCGATCGAGTATCACGTTTGAGTAGTGGTTGTCTGATTGCTGTTGATTTTGATCTTTCATCAGATTATTCCTTACCTCCATTTGCTCTAGACATTGAATTTAAAAGTATTAAAATTCAGTTTAATACTTTTTCATTGTTTATCACTTGTTCATATATTCCACCTCAATCAGATGTCTCAATATATCTGAATCATCTATCCGCTAACCAATATATTTCCTTTATGCTTTCTGATAGAGACTATTTGATTGTATGCGGTGACTTTAATCTTCCAGAAATTATATGGTCCGCTCCACTAAATGTATTGGTGCCACTTATCTCGAATGAATTTATTGATGGGCTTCATGAGTTGTCACTGTCTCAAGTTAACCCTATTCGAAACTGTAACGACCGTGTACTTGATTTAATTTTTGTATCTGATCCTACGTGTAGTATTATCTCTCGCTGTAATCCACTTGTTAATCCCGAAGATCCTACGCTCGATTTGATTATAGAACTGTCAACTCTTGTGCCTTTTGTACCAATGGATTCTACGCGTAAGAATCGTTTCCTTAAAGCAGATTTTGCCAGACTTAATCAATTATTATTTGACACTGATTGGTCAGAACTTTACTCCTCTACCAAATTGGATAATGCTGTTTCAATATTTTAAACTACCATTGACTCATATTTGGATGCTTGTGTTCCCCGTTCGAATCCCAGGGAAGGCTAATAGGCCTCTCTGGTTTTCGCGGGAATTAAGTAGGTAGAAAAATGTGAAGTCAAGGTATTATAAGAAGTTTAAGAGATCAAGTAATCCTTTTGATTACTCTCGTTATTTAGTTGCTAGAGCAACTTTTATTACTCATAACTCACGTTGTTATCAAAATTACCTTCTTCGTTCAGCAGTTCTATAACTTTGTGAACATGAAACGCAAATCGTCTTCGTTACCTTCGTTTTCTATGAAGATACGAAAGTCAAAGATGATCAGGAAGCAGCAAGTTTGTTGAGTATTTTCAATCCACCTATTCCTCTACTAACTTCTCACCAAATGTACCATATCCTTACCCTGTCCAAAGAGCTAATTGCATTTTTGGTCCTGTAATCACTTTAGAGTCACTTTTTGCCGACCAATCAAGCCTGGGTATTTGCCAGGTCCAAAAGGAGTTCCGGGAAGTGTACTTAAGTACTGTTCTGAGTCGATTTGCAACCATTACTTAAATTATTTAACTTTTCTGTTGAGACCTGTTGTTTTCCCGCTATTTGGAAGGAATCCTTTATTATTCCTCTCCATAAAAATGGCTCAAACTACAGGGTATTTCCAAATTGTCCGCAATACCTGAGGCATTTGAGAAAATATTAACGACTTAACTGCAACACTTATGTAGTTCTATTATTTCACCATTACAGCATGGTTTTGTGAAATGTAGATCTACTACCACTAACATTCTTGAATTTACTTCCCTTGTGATGAAAGGATTTCAGAATAAAATGCAATCTGATGTCGTTTATACAGACTTCAGTAAGGCCTTTGATTCTGTTAACCATTGTCTCCTCTTCACAAACTAAACCTTATAGGATTTCCTACTAACCTTCTGACCTGGATTTCGGAGTATCTGAGTAACAGAACTCAAAATTTTTTATTTAAAACAATACTTTCTAAACCTATCCTAGTCACCTCTGGTATACCCCAGGGTAGTGACCTGGGTCTAGTGGTTTTTGACCTATTTATTAATGACCTTCCTTCTGTAATATTGTATTCTAACGTACTAATGTATGCTGATGACTTCAAGTTGTGCCTAATGTATGATCATATGACCTCTCATGGCTTATTGCATGCGGTTTTTTTTTTACTTTTTGTCGTCGTGTAAAATTAATCTGCTCAACTTGAACTGCTCTAAGTGTAAGGTCATGTAATTTTATCGTATCACACTTGTTAGTTACACGCTCGATGGGATGCTACTTGATAGACCGAATGAAGTAAATGATCTTGATCACAGCTTAAAGTTCGATAACCATACTAAATTCACTGTCAACAAAGCTTTTCAAGTTCTTAATTTTATAAAGAGTAGCTTAAACGAATTTGATGACCCTTGTACGACCAAGATACTTTTCACTTCTCTTGTACGTCCAAGTCTGGAATATGGATCTTGTGTGTGCTCTCCACAAAGTAGATTGGAATCTGTACAGAAGAGCTTCTTACTTTTCGCTCTTCGTCGCTTTGACTGGGGTGTACTTCCTCCATACACCAATAGGCTTCTTCTTCTTAACCTTCCCTTCCTAACTAACCGTCGTGTTATGCTAGGAGTTATGTATGTAGTTAAATTACTTAAAGGTGAAATCGATTCAGCAGCGTTGTTGAGCCAAATAAATTTGTCTGTTTTTTTAGACCGTCTCATTATTTCTTCCCACTTTCTCTTAATCGCAGTACTACTAATTATTCCTTGCATAAGCCGTTTCGAGTACTCTGTAATAATTATAACAAACTATACCATGTAATTAATTCAGAGTCCTCCATTTCTATAATAAGAAACTCAATTTTAAATGTCCTATTTCGGGAATAACTTCTTCGCATGCACAGGTTCTTACTAATGCACTAATTCTTACTAACTATCTTTGGTCTGATTGGTTTTTTTTCTGGGTTTTCTCCAATGCATGCAACAAATGTTGGTTTTGCATTTAAATACCCACAGAAATCATTTAAATTAAATTAAATTAAATTTCTTATTTTTTGTTTCGACTGACCTTAGTTGACAATAAATAAATCCGTAACTGGTATACTGACGGATTCTCTAAGCATCTTTCGGCAATTTCCATTGCCTCTCGTATTTCTGTAAAATCTCCGTAGGACTCCTCTTTGTCTCCTCTTTGGACGACTTAACAATTTCTTCGGACCGTCCACCAACCTCTTTTTTTGATGTGGTCGGCTCCATTTTTAGCAGCTCCTGCTGCTTAAACCACAACATATTCACTTTAACGTCAATATTGTAATCCACAGGCCTTTATTTATATAAAATTCTTAAACCTAAACAGCAGTCTCAGTCCATCGAATGCAGCAGCTAGTAAGGCGACCGCAGTGTATGGTCCATCTCCTCTAACATCTCTAAAAATAGCTTGACCCCATGCAAGCCAGCCGCAAGTATCTAATTTTAAGAGCGCTGCATGAGCCAGCTATCAGCAGCTTAGAGCGTCACATGTTTATACTTGAACACTTCCTTCTAAGTTTGGTGACTGTAGTTTTTAACTGTGGGAGATATAGGCTTCTGGGAATTTTGGAGGCGGGAGTGGGCGTAGACAGAAAATTTTTTTGGAGTACGATCTTGGTAATCTGCCCTCCAATTTTGGTAAATTTGGCCCTTACATTCAGGAGGTACAGGCTTTTATCATTTTTGGGGGCGGGAGTGGCAGTGATTTTTCTTGATTATTGAAGAGTGTTACAAGCAATATACCCTTTAAAAATATCGAAATATCGGAATTGGCGATTATGGGCGCTCGTGTGGGCGTTGCAATAAAAATTTATTTATATCTACAAAATTTGACAATTCTAACTCAAAAACTGCGGACGATATAGTCACTTAAAATTTATAGGGTTTGGCCTAGGGGCGGCGAAGGTGGGCGTGGCATATACTGATCTTTGAAGGACATCGCCCATAGCCCACCAACCAAACCTACCTCAAAATTGTGCGAGGTTTGTGGTTTTATCGATTTCCTAGCCACCTAGTGGACGTAGCACTCCAATTTTTACACTTTGTCTAACGATGGCACAGACAAGTATATGTTCCAAGTTTCAAGTCTCTAAGTCAGACATACAAGCAGACAGGCAGACAGACAGACAGCACGATGGGCATTACATAAAACCAATATACTATGATACCTTCGGTATTAAAGTATAATAAAAAACTAGACTATTTTTGAGAAAGATTTATTTGTTGCTAACTTTCGTTTGTTTACAAACAAATTCAAAAAAATATTGGCAGCTTAAATATTGTGATACAAAATTTATTGACACTGTCAAACCGTGTAACCGAATTCGACGCTAAGAATTTCTTATTATATTTTTTTCGACCACCGGTAAGTTACCATTCATTCATTCTTTTTACAGACACATGCGAAACCCCAACAGCTGTTCACAAATTATCGCTGTGAATGAACAACTTTTTCTTAAATGGAGTTTTTCATTATCGATAACTTGTTTTCGACCTGAGAACTGGGCTTAAATAAAATAATAATACCGGAAATACTAATGTGTTCGGCAATAAACAAAATTGCGGCTTAGTGTGAAGAATTCTTAAAACTGATTTAATATGGAGTTAAACCAGAATGTAAGTTCAAATAGCATTTTCAATTTATTACATTGCCGCTTTTAGCTTTAGCGCAGACAGCTTAGTACCTGTGATTGCAGCAGAAGCCTCATTGTTTTTGTGAGGTTCCAAATATGTATTTCAATTAATATTAGCGTTATTTTCTTTTTACCAATTTTTCCTATCTTCATTTTTTTTCCAGCGGTTATCGTCAAAATATGTGAAATTGTTTTGACGGCCACAATGTAAAGTTGATCAGCTGTTCAAACAAGCTACTCAGGCGAACAGTGTGGCAACGCTATCTGTGCTGTCTCAGAAACCACTTAAAATTCCTCAAATATTGCTGAAGCAATTTTAGTTATTTTTATATAAATTTGTTTATACTTTATTAAATTAAAAAAGGCGTTAATTAGGATATTCATGTTTTGCTTTCATGTCTGCTTTGCAATGCAATCAGAGGGAAGAATTTAAATACTTCATCCTCATTTCTTAATTCATTAATGCTTACGCAAAATGTGTACCGATTTTATTTGCAGCAATCATTAACATTTTCCTAACAGTCTGCTAAAGCTAACATATGTACAGTTAACATTTCTAACATTAAATACACTTCAGTAGCATTCTATAAACATTTATTTCACTTTTAGATGAACTTTCAAATGCCACATTTAAGGTGAATTTTTGCATTATGGTAAACATTTTTTACTCCTTGCACATTTCTCTGCGTTACGTTACTCATTTTGTTTGCACACTTTACTCAAAACTTTCTTAGGTATTTTTATAGTCGTCGCAAACGGTCACACCAGTTTGCAGAAAAGAGTGAGCGAGAGCAACGTATCGGTACAAGTGCGTTTTTAAATAGGTAAAAGAAAAATAAAATTAAGTTTCACTAAGCAATCACTAACCCAATGGATTTGGATTAACAGTTATGCAAAGCTTGAAGTTTTTTTAATTCCATGAAAAACCACAATTAATGTGCGTACGCGCAAGAGTTATTGCTTACCGAAAGTTAAACACATGTACACACGCATTCTTACAAATGTGTGTGCGTCTGTATGTGTTAATCTCAAACAAAGAGTTGCCACGTTTTAAGTATTTTACATAAGACAATGATTTGAAGAAAAGCACAGTAAAATGCTAAACAATTTCAATTACTATTTACATTTTACAAATTTCCCTCAGCAGTTGCAATAAAGCGTAAATTTTTTAATTGTAAAATATATGTGAAAAACTTTGTTGGCTGACTCGCTTAAAATATGGCTAGGTGGCAACATTGCGCAAGCAGCCATTTGTACTGTAGTAAATTGTCCCGTCCCGTTGAACGTGTGGTTTGATAGATTTTCGCACCGAAAAAGTAATCTTTTTGCATTAAAATAGTTGTATATTTTTAATTATTTTGCCATAATGCACATACGTAATGACGCTGGAAAGTGATGAGTTCTTTTTTTTCGAGCGGATTTGTGAATAAAGAATTTTATTTGACATAAGTTCACACACACACAACACATATGCATACTTTTGTGAAATCGTCGTAGTGGCTTGGCTTAATACAACCATGCATATTTATGCATGTATCTATGTACGTATGTATGTAGTGTGTGATGTATGTATGTGATGTGAATGTACATTCCATTTATATATTTAAATATATTTGTGCGGAATATTAAATTTGAATTGATACTTATTTAATAAATCCAAAAAAAATGCAAGTAGCAAGTTCTTAAATATTTGCTAAATCCTTCTGTTTTGCTCACTAAAACCATTAATATGTATGTATGTATATTTATGTGTGTATGTATGTATGTAAGTGTGTATGAGTGAGTACTTAATTGAAAATAAAATTCATAAACGCACAAATACCTGCACACAATTATAAATTAAAAAAATTCAAATATGCAAAATTAAGATCCACGAAAAACATTTCTTAAACATGTATATCAATAAAATAAATTTGAAGGTTTAATAATTGTATTTCGGATATTCTTTCAAATATTGTGATTTGTGTGTGAGTATGCGTGTGTGTGTATACAAATATTACATTTGCAGCTGTATATATATGTGTGTATGTTTTATAGCATATTTGTTGATTCGTCCGTATGGGTGTTTTTGTGTATCTGAGTGAGTAAGTGTGTGTGAGTGTGAACAAAAGTACAGAGTTAAATAGGGTGATTGCGTCAATGACTACTGTCCAGAGTTGTCAAGTATCTTTTTCGAACACTCGCACACATACAAATCAACAAATACTCTGTATACTCTTTTTCTAATTATTATTCGATGTATCTTTCAAAAAAGGAGCAAATAAGTTGACAAACTAAGTAAATATTTTATTTAAAATTAGTCCAAATATACAATTATAAAATTGGAAATAAATGTTTGCTTATTTTTTTATCGATAATTTTTCTTTTTTGGCTTAAATAGATCTGCGATCTCAATGTTTGCACTTTTTAATTGGGTTCAAAAGTTAGACACCTTTTAGACACGATTCCCGATTATTGCCCCATTATTGCAAATAACCAATTTTGAAGGTGTTAATATTTGCAATTATAATTTCGCACACATTTTAATATTATCTACATATATTAAATATTATATGATGGTCAGACAATGGAAACATAATTTATCTTTTAATTAATTTCCCGCAAGAAATCATTTTATATTTAAAGTGTATATTTTTTATTTAAAGTGTATATTTTTTACGGGGTATCTCGTGGTCGGCCATCTATCGACTAGAACACTTTTTCTTGATAAAATTCCAAATATTAATGCAAAACATTTCTGTTATTGTAGGCAATATAATAAAACAATCACTGTTTAAAAGCCGTTTTGAGAACGACAACTATCAATAATATTATATTGTTAGCGAGTTGAACAAAAATTGAAAACAAGATTATTACCATCAGCCATACGAGTTCATTTAATGACAATGACGTTGGCGGCAAAGTTGATGCAGGACTAGTTGAACCTGAGAATGGGAATGCGCCATTCACAGCTAGTGTAGCTAAACATCAATTGGAACAGTTGTACACGATGCGCGAGGCCCTTTTCTCTCAGGATGGCTGGGGTTGCCAGCATGTTAACCAAGATACAAACTGGGAGGTGCCCAGTTCACCGGAGCCGGCCAATAAGGATCCGTCGGGAGGGCCGCCAATGTGGAAACCGAACATTAACAATGGCACAGATCTGTGGGAATCAAATTTAAGAAACGGCGGTCAGCCACCAGCACAACAAGTGCCAAAGCCATCTTGGGGCCACACCCCCTCATCCAATCTGGGTGGCACCTGGGGCGAGGACGATGACGGTGCGGACAGCACCAGCGTTTGGACAGGCCAATCAGCCAATAACGCCACATCCGGTGTCGTTGTCGGTGTAAATACTGCAGGCGTTGGCTCAGGCGTCGGCAGCGCCAGCGGTGGCCCCCCGTGGCCCCAGGGCGTTGGGGTCGGCGTTGGTTTGAGCGCTACAGGTAACAACAGTTCGCCGGCCACAGGAGCCTTACCAGTGGTCACTCCCGGATGTAAGTATTATACATACCTTCTATCATGATACATATATACATAATATATATATATACATAATATATATAATATATATATATACATATATATAGATAATATATATATATATACATAATATATATATATACATATTTATTTTGCTATCGAATTGAAGTCGATGCTGCGAAAAATATTAAACAATTGCATTTGGCGTGGTTTGATTCGGTTTCAAATAAATCAAATTAGACTTTTTACTTATTATTTCAATGCTGTCTGTCCGACTGATAAAGGCTTTGTTGCTACATCCACTTGGAGGTTAGAAAATCGAAATAATCGTTACTTGCTAATCGATAATAACTATATATGACTATTTAATTTTAAAGCTAGTCACCAAATTTGGTTAGCTATTGACTTGATAAGGACGTCCTTCAACGCTTGGCAGCGAATACGCACACAGTCTCTCAGCCACTAAAGATTGATATAATTTTGAGTCGCTAAATTTGGACGATAAATTGCCAGTAAAAAGAAAAAAATAAGAAATACATGAAATAAATCGATAATGACAACATATCTAAATTTCCATAATTTTGAAGCTAAAGTGGAATTTGAGAGCTGAAATTATCAAACTTGGAGGGAAATTAGGTAAATCGTTCTGGCCAACTTGGAAAGTACATTTCTATAGCTTGTATCTCCCACAATTTTTAGTGATGGAGTTGGCAAATTAAAAGGCTCATGAATGATTAATATTATCGACGGAAAAAAGCTTATAAAGTAATTAAAAATTAATGAGAATCAGATTGCCAATTGTCATATTGTCAAAAACATGGCTTAATTCCCCCGAATATAAAAATATGAATTTAAAATGAATGTGAAGTTTAAATTACAAGATATGGTTCCATCCATATAAACATTCATTATAACAATTAATGACAAAAAATATATGGGTTAGTCGAATAAGTAATTTAAAAATTGATAATAAAAACTAATATTGCAAAAACTGAGTTAATCCCACCGAATATTAACTTGAAATATTAAAATTTAAATTGAAAATGGTTTTTCAAGCTCTGTTTAATTTTTTTTTGTGAATTTTAAAACCTGATTCACATATAGGTGGAAATAGCGGCAACAATTTGACAGCCACTGGAACCGTGGGCGGAGCTGGCAGCAGCGTTGGTGGCAGTACTGGCAATGGCTGGGGCGATCCCCGAGACATACGCCCGCTTGCAGGCGGTGGGCCCATGGACATACGGAACGTCGATCCGCGCGATTCAATTCCAATGCGTGGTGTCGGTCCACCCACGGGAGATCCGCGAGATTTACGCATGATTGATCCACGCGATCCGATACGCGGCGATCCGCGTGGAATATCTGGGCGACTCAATGGTCAATCCGAGATGTGGGGGCACCATCCCCAGATTGCTCATAATCAGATCCAGAATATAAACAAAATGGTCGGGCCCGTTGTTGGCGGCGCCTCGGGTACAAATGTGGTAAGCTCAAATATAGGTGGGCCCGGTGGTGTAGGTGCCGTTTCTAGCAATATCGGCGCCCAATGGGGACCAGCACAAACAGTTAGCGGTGGACCCAAAGATATATCGAAGCAAATCACTGGTTGGGAGGAACCATCTCCGCCGCCACAACGCCGTAACATACCCAATTATGATGATGGCACTTCGCTCTGGGGGCAACAGACACGCCTGCCAGGCGGTGGGCCACAGTGGAAAGACATGACAGACTCAATTGGTCGCAGTCACTTGATGCGCACCCAAAACCCAAGCGGCAACATAGTTGGCAGCAGCATCTCGGGCAATAGCAATGTGCCAGCAATCGGCGGCAACCCGAATAATTCAATGTCGGGTCCTGGTCCACAGGCTCGCCTCACCAACCCAATTGGCGGACCCAGTGGTGTTGGTGTCGGTGTTGGTGGGCAGCATGGCAAACCCGATGCCGGGGCCATGTGGGTGCATCAAAATAATAGCGCTGGCGGACGCAATGCGCAAGTGGTGAACTCGTGGGGCGACGATAGTCACAATGTGGGTGGTGTTGTGGTAGGCGCTGCCGGCGTTGTTGCCGGCAACAATTGGGTTGATGATAAACCGAATGCAGGTCTCGCCCAAATTGGCGGTACTTCGAATTCATGGAGTGATTCAGCTACGGGTGGCGGCGGCGGTTGGGGCGGTAATAAGCCAAGTAAATTGTCGTCAGCGAGCGGTGCTTCCTCGGGCTGGAGCAATGCCAACACAGTTGGAGGAGGAGCTGGCAACGTGGAGGGTGGTGACATCTCTTCGGATTGGTCGCACAGTGTTATCGTTGGCAAAACCCAACAGCAACAACAGCAGCAGCAGCAACAGCAGAAATTGGCGGGCATTAATGTTGGTGTGTTGAACTCGGAGATTGTTAAGCAAAGCAAGCAATATCGAATTTTGGTTGAGAATGGGTTCAAGAAGGAGGATGTTGAGAGAGCTTTACTGAGTGCCAATATGAATATTGAGGAGGCGGCCGATATGCTGCGTGCTAACGCAACTTCATCATTGGCGATGGTGGAGGGCTGGCGTCGTCACGACGAAGGCCTTGGTTCCTATGCCGATCATTCGAACACGACGAATAGTGGCGGCTTCCCACAACGCTATCCAGTTAGCGGCGCACAACCTTCGATGTCATTCCCTCCGGTAAGATCACTCTGGTCAAATAAGATCTTATCTGATCGATCAAATGAGAAATTTTTTTTGTTTGTGGTTTCTTTTTAGAATAACCTTATGAGTAATATGAGCGGTACCGCCGTCACTGGTAGCAATAATCCCAATATGGCCACGCTGCAGGTGCAAAAATATTTGAGCCAAGGAGGACCGCACAGTGTCGCCATTGGCGGCGGTGGACCACAGTCTGTCAATCCGAATGCACCGGTCGCCTTTTGTCAGAACGCATCGAATGCAGCTCCAGCGGTCAATATTGCATCGAATGCCAATAATCAACCATCTGGGCAGCATATTCGAATGCTTGGCCAGCAGATTCAATTGGCTATACACAGCGGTTTTATATCAAGCCAAATCTTAACGCAGCCTCTGACACAAAATACTTTAAATCTTTTGAATCAACTACTCAGCACTATAAAGGTGAGTTTAATATTCATATCCATTCGTATGTATGTATATATTCATATATCTATTTATATGCCATGTGAACATTCGCTACAGCATCTTCAGGCAGCGCAGCAATCTCTTTCTCGGGGCAGCAACGCTAGCCCAATGGTTGTCAATGTAACCATCGCGAAATACAAGCAACAAATTCAGAATTTACAAAACCAAATAAATGCACAACAGGCTGCGTACATTAAGCAACCGAGCTTGCAACAAAACTCACAGCAGCAGCAACACCCATCCGGAGGACATATGAATACCTCTGGCAATGACTATTTAAGGAATCATGATGCAATAGCTACACTTCAAGGAAACTTTTCTGAGCTCAATCTTAACAAGGTACGTACTCCAATTGTAATAATTCTGATAACTTTTCTAAAGTCCGTGAAATGCCGTCTGAAAAAGTATATTACAAAACTTTCTCTGTCCATTTCGCGTGTAATACTTCGTTATGTTTCTAAAATAAGTATACAGTCAATGAATGTTACGAATTAGGAAATTACATAATAATAAACAATTGAAATTTGTATTTGTATCCATTTAGCCAAGTGGATATCAGGCTGCGCCCAATCAGCAATCCCGCTTAAATCAGTGGAAACTTCCAGTATTAGAAAAGGACAGCATGGCTACAGATGGCACGGACTTTTCACGTGCTCCAGGTGCTACAAAGCAGAATTTAGCAAGCAACTCAAACAACATGGGCCCGCTGGGCTTGCAAAATGATGGGTCAGTTGTGTGTGATAGTTGTGACAAAAGCAATGAAGAAGTTTTCTCTAAAATAATTGTTCCTCTTTTATGTATTGTATGTAGAACTTGGTCGACCGGTCGTAATATTGAACACGGTTGGCCGGATCCATCGATTGATAACGAGAACAAAGACTGGTCAGTTGCTCCGACTGCAGCTGCATATTCCGACTTGGTACAGGAGTTTGAACCAGGCAAACCGTGGAAGGTAACTGTAGGCATACGTCTTCTTCCAATAACATACCCAAGCAGAAGTTTATTTTTAAGGGTTCTCAGATCAAAAGCATTGAAGATGATCCAAGCATAACTCCTGGCAGCGTTGCTCGATCTCCATTGTCCATTAATCCGACGCCAAAAGATGCTGATATTTTCGCAAACACCGGCAAGACCTCTCCGACTGATTTGCCATCATTAAGCTTATCGTCGTCAACATGGAGTTTTAATCCAAACCAAAACTTTCCAAGGTAAAAAACACTATCCATTTGGTTTTATATTTTTATATAATATTTTAAAATATACTTTGAATATATAGTTGGTCAGATAACACTCAACAATGTGCCACCTCAGAACTCTGGACCAGTCCTCTAAACAAAGGTTCATCTCGAGGACCTCCGCCCGGATTGAGCACAAGTAAAACTGGAGGTGTCACTGCTACTACCCCATCACCCACGGTTGCCGGGAACTCGAACGGCTGGCTGCCCAATCGAAATGTCCCCAGCACCAACACAACATGGACTGGAGCTAATGTTTCCTGGAACTCTTGTTGGTTGCTTCTCAAAAATCTAAATGCTCAGGTATGTTTTGGAATAAACCTAAACTGATCAACATATTTTTTGATTACACATCTGTAGGAATATTTAAAGTTATTAAATGTGTAAGATGTTCGTCAAAATCACTTAAGAATCGCAGATCAGTAATGTATATTCATTATGAAAATGAATATTATCTTCTAGTATCTCTTGTGTTGGGTCTTAACTTCAGTTTTAATGATTTTGTAATATAAGTTTGGGTATAAAAAACTTTTTTTTTTTTATTAGATCAAAAAGTATGATTGGCTAGAGACTGCGATTTTCCGTTCCTAAAAAGAATAGTCTTTTGGAGGATGCCAACAGTGTTAAAGTTAGGGTTGCCAGAAGAAAAAGATAACTAAAGACTGAAATTCCGTGTTAACAATTAAAACGCTTAAGTTGCTGACTACCTGTATAGCTCGATTTATACTAAGATGTTATTATACCTGTTTATATTGTATATTTTATATATATATGATTACAGATTGATGGCCCAACCTTACGTACTTTGTGTATGCAGCATGGTCCCCTTGTTAGCTTTCACCCGTATTTAAACCAAGGAATTGCATTGTGTAAATATGCAACGCGGGAGGAGGCTAACAAAGCACAAATGGCTCTGAATAACTGTGTTCTCGGCAATACGACAATATTCGCCGAATCGCCAAGCGAGAATGAGGTGCAGAATATTCTACAGCATTTGCCTCAAGCACCGTCCTCGACAAATTCGGGTATTTCGTCAAGCAGCGCAGGCAACGGCAGCAGCGGCGGCGGCGTCGGTAGTGTTGGCAACGCAAGCGTCAGCGGTTCCGGCAGTTCTGGAAGTGCATGCATTTCGGGCAACAGCAGCAGCAACGGCAATGGCAATGGTGGCGGCGGCAACAGTGGATCGAATTCTGCTGGTGTTGTGACCAGCAGCGGCGGCGGCACAGCCAACAGCGCTGCAAGTGGTAGTGCGGCGGGCACCGTTTCCAGCAGTGCGGGCGGTAACAGCAGCACAAGCGGCAGCAACAACAGCAGCAACAATGTTGTCAACTCGTCTGTGAATGGTGGTGCCTCATCTAGTGGCAACAGTTGCGGCGGCAACAATGCCAAGAGCTCTTCAACTACCTCCGGTGGTGGTAGCAACAACATAACTATGACAGGCGGCGGCGGCCCATCGAACGTTACTTCGGCTGCAGCTGCCAACAACCCAACATGGCGAAAGACTGGCCCAAACCAAGTCCTGCAACAGGGCCAAAATAGACCACCCGGTAGGGAAGCCGACTATGATTATATATCTCAATTCGTTTGTTCCATAGTTGACGATTAGTTTGATAAAAATATGACCATGGGCAGCACTTTGAATCAAGACACACATACACACCTAACACATACATACACAACCACACAGAGAAAACACTCTAGATTCAAAATGATTCAATGTAGAAAGGAAAAACCATGATATATATGAAGTACATAAAGTGGATCGACTGATAAACGAATGGACTTAGAATTTTGTATGCCTGTAGATTTATTTTTCTTTATCGTTCATAGTGTTTAGGGTTGTATATGTAAGAGAAAAAAATGCGATATACATACAAAGTTTTGAATATAATACTTGAACTATTTACTTATCATACTTACACATACCTACACAACAACTATCTTTCCATTGTATACAAGTGTTCAGTATCCAGATTTCTTACAATTTGACTTTCAATTAAAATGGATGATTAGCACCGGGTCAGAGGTCAAAGTCAGCTACGTAACAAGTATGTATGTACGTAGTATATGATGAATGAATGTAAAAAAAAAAAACAAAAAAAAAGTAGACATGCATGTGCCACATGCATTTCGGTTTGTTTGTTTGTGTATAAGTCGTCCCCCACAACATGTATGCACACACAATTCATGAATTTGAAAATTTGATTATTTTTTGTATTTCCACAAGAATCTTATGGATGGACAAAAAATGAAAACAAAAAATGACCTGTGTTATATACATAATAGGAAGTTATAATCAATTACGGTTTTGCTTTCACAAAGCATTCCCACCGAAAACAGTTCGGTTAAACATACAAACATACATATTAGCTCACAATAAAAAATACCAATGAAGTTAATTCGAAAATCAGTCGCCTTTGATTATGTATATTTGGACACAGATTGTTGTAGGCGGCAATTAATGATGATGGGAATACAAATCCTTGTAATCCTTGTATGCCTACGGTCTTGCTTGCATGTGTAGTGGTGTGGTATCTCGTATTCTTTTCATGACATCATAATTAAAACTTACTATATTAATGATTATGTAGCAAAAATGAGTAAAATATCGTAAAAAGCTATAACAACTAAGCCACAAAACAAAAAAAAAACAAAAAACAAAAAATTACCTAGATATTGATGTATACTTGTGTATGTATTACTTAACAGATGATTTCAGTGGTTAATAAATCAGAAATTGATTATTAAAATTTGTTTTTACAAATTGTGTACAACCATATATTTAATGAAAAGGTTAGTGGACAATTCCTTTATTCAATTACAATTGATTTTTGATTTGTAAAAATCCACAAATTTCATACATGCATACCTACATACATACATACACATATGCAAACATGCTAAATAGATTGTGAATAATTCTTTCCTTGCGATTTATTTTTGTTTTTGGCGGTTTCCAGTTGATGCCGGCTTAGCCCTAGATTAAATTTGTTCAAAGCTTAAAATTATAAAATGAGCATAGTGTCGTTGAAAAGAAATAATAATAATAATACTAAAAAATATATGTATATATACATATTTAAAGATATAAATGGTATACACGTTGAATTTTAAAGCGCAAAGTGAGGGTACGTTTTCCCATTCCATTTCGAGAGTATTGAATAAAATACTCTTCGGTACAACACCTTGATAAAACTGTGTTCATGATGTGTGGTATTGGTATGTATACTATGCAAAAAAACAAATTAATTTGAATGTTTGTTAGCAATACATATATGTAAGTGATACATGTACTGGAAAGTAAATGATGGCTTAGGTAATATTGTACCTAGTGTTAATCGTTTTTAAAATATATAAAAAAATAGACTCTTGTGTACATCAATTCGAATCTTTAAAGCACACACTTAAATATGAGCATAATTGATACAATTTAATAGATGTCTATATTATTATTATGGAGATCTAGAGAACTAAGTCATTGACCTATGGGCGCCATATGATATATATAAAAGTTCAGCGCTGATTATTTGGTAGTACCTAGAGGTTTTCAAAGGAATATCTTAATAAACGAAAAGATTGGGTTACACGGACAGAATGCTGCTATTATATATATCCTATATCCTATTCGATCAGGCAGTTCGTATGTATCATCTCGGCTATTATTGATAATGGGCTCGGTGATAGTATGTTTCCATGCTTTATACACAAAACGCCATTTTGGACAGTGGCAGTGAGTTATTCTCTAATGCATAGCAATCATTACGACATAATCATTGATCATTTTGATTTTCAAGTTGTTCGTACTTTTATTGATAGCTCTCAATTTGCCTAAGGCGTTGTAGACAACACGTGTGGATCTTTTATGAAAAGCACTTCTAATGAAGCTTGCATTAACATCGTCATAAATTTAAAAAACCAACTGTTTCCATGGAAGTTATATGAGAGTAAAAACGTACTTATGATGTTCTTTACGGACCTGTAACTTAAATCATAAAAAAAACTTCTATCTATCAATACAAAATTTAATGTATCCATATATTAATTAAATGTTTGTGTAGTTTCGCTTACAGCACATATTTGTTTACAATTACTACAACATTGAAATACTGTTAGGGACTTCAGGTTATAAATATAAAGATAAATGCAGATCATTAATGTAAATATAAAAACAAATATGAAAGATTTACTTTACTTGCACCTTCGTATCTTTGTAAGTTGTATGTACATACATGTGTATATGTATATAGTATACATATAAATATATATATATATACATAATGAGGTAAGTGCTGAGATAAGCAACATCCAAATATAAAAGAACTCGAATGAGAATCATGTGAAAATAGTTTATGAATAGTTTTAATATGCTGGATATAACTGAGGGACGTCAAGCATAAATTTTGATGATACTCCGTAAGGAGATAATTTTGGGGTATGAGAAACCATCAGTTTTTCCGAATATAAGCAGAGCTAACTTAGTTCAGTTGAGGGTTCGAGCAACGAATTTATATTTATTTATAGCAACGATATTGGTAAGGTGTAGTTTTAAAGTATAATATTATTATATTTTCAGAATTTCACGATTTAATTTTAATACGTGCTAGTTATAATAATGTTTCAACTGCTTCACTGTGTTTTCTGGCACGGACTTTAGTTAAAGATAAATTTATTTGATAATCGAAGGATTTGCTATCGAACTCCTTGATACGTTCCGTTAATTTTTTTTTTTTTTAATGTATCATTTATTGTCTATTGATTTTTTCTTATTGCTAACAAATAAGTTTAAAACTTATTAGGACAGCAACGGTTACTTAGATTAACAGAAGTGTAGCATATTCTTAGGCTGTTTTCGTTCAGGTTATTTAGGTTCAGAACCTGGTTTCAGTCTTATGTGGTAAGTTTATACGATGTTAGCTTTTATCTCGATTCATCGTGTGCATCGATATATTGTGTCTTATCGAGAGGCGATAAGATTTTGCACATGGAATGTTTACGTTTTTGTAACACGTCTATTGGTTCCCAGTGGGCAACATCGGCTAGCTCAGATTTCTCAGGGTGGGGTAGCTCCAACCCTGCCCATAGACGGTACAGATCTCAAACAAACTCGACCTTCACCACACTACACATCACCCTACATGCACACACACAATAAAATGGAACAGTTGGCCGGCTTGGTGTATATGGCCACAACGTACCCGCCTTTCCTGCGATGAACCCATGGGGTTTTGTTGGTCCATCGCCCTAATATGGAATTGGCGATTAATCTACTCCATACTCACGGAGATTCTCCCCCTCCCAAACCAATCTACTCGCACTTCATAATTTTTCTATATATATTTTATATTCATTACAACTTAATATCTACTGCTTAATTCCAACAACAAAAATTCGTCTATATATATAGATATATATCCATTATGGACTTCGTATGTGTCTCTTAACTCTAAACCAAAAAAAAATATATACAACAAAATATGAGAAGACAAAAAAATATATATATCAGAAAAAAATACAACCAAAAAGAAACAACAAAAAAAAAGAAATCAACAAAAAAAAAAATTCACCTTTTTTTTTCTATCCGAGCCTCTCGCGCGTCTGCTGCATCTGGCATGCCTATAGGTCTGCGCTTAAACCACTTGGGAATTATAAGCCGCCGCAAGACAAAACATGCCGACAAGTTTTTGCTTGAACGGCTTGGGAATCGCAAGAGCCGCAAGACAAATTTGTGGAGGTATCCGATTGCCGCTATCGATACCTTCGTACGAATGCAACATTTTTTAATTGTAGCTTAGATTAATTATATTTAAAAGCGTTAAAGCAGGATGTGTTATATTGTGTGCCTTCTTCTTTTTCGCGTCATCTTTCTGTGTTTCAGTTGTGATTGGGCTTCCATTTGTTTGATTGGCCCTGCTGCCCTGCTGAACCACTGCGGGCTCGCATGCGCCGCGGGAGCGTGTTGCGACGGGGCCGATTCTATCGATAGTTGGGGCTGCCCACAGCGTCGAACGAGTTGTAGCCCCATGTTCAAAAGAGAGAGAGAATTCGCGGGATCAAAAGCTCCAAGATAACGGAGGATTTTCCGAGTGAAGATACAAGAATGATCGAGAATGTTAAAGGTCGAACCAAAGTCAGGGATTAGTCGAAGCGGTGGAGGTCGAACAAAAGTCAAGATCAGTGAGCAAGAAGCTGCGAAGGAACAAAGAACGTTAAGACGGTAGCGATCGCGTGAAAGTTTAGTTTTAGTGAAGGTTTAATTTTTGGTGAAATTTGGTTGATATTATTTTTGTGAGAGTTTAATTTTTTTTTCTTGGGAGAGGCTAATTTTTTTTTTTGTGAGCTTAATTTTTTTTTTTTAAATGGATACTAGAAAATTAAGGTGCCGATGGCCGTCACGAAACATTAAAGTGGCGGTGCGAAAATAAAACCTTAAGACGACAGCAGCCACCATGCGTTTTTTTTCATTCCTTTTTTTGTTATATTATTAAAATTTTTTTTTGTACTAGTCATTTTTTTTTGTTCCGTTTTTTTTGCATCATAAATTTTTTTTCTTTGGTTAATTAAATAAAATATTTATGTTCCTTCCCTTTTTCTTTTACTATTTTTTAAATAATTCCCTTTCTTGTTTTTTGAATTATTCATTTTTTTTTTTTTGTTGTTGGCTAAGATTTGCTTAGCATTCAAAATTCTTATAATCAAATCATTTTTTTTTCTTTTTTCCTTTTATTTAATTAATTTCCTTTTTTGTTTTTATTTATTCTTTTTTTTGTTTTTGTTAAGTTTGCTTATAATGTAAAATTAAATATTTATAATTCAAACATTTTTTTCCCCCCTTTTTTAATTTTTATTAAATTAATACTTTTTGTATCATTTAATCAAATTATTTTTTTTTTGTTTTGTTAAATTTAATATTTATAATGTTCTCCTTTTAGATAGTTAAAGAAGTTCACTCCCATATTTATAGTTTGAAGTATGTTTATGTGGGATTATGTTAAGCCAGGCTTTATAATCTGTTGTCATTTTGGCTTGACATAACCTACGATCCACATCCTCTCTCTTTGCAATGCAATCTTCATACAGCGCACTCAGCGCAGTTATCTATAACATAAATGTTAAATTGTTAACATTAATCAGTACTTGTAACACAACCGAAACCAAAAGAAGTGCAAAATATTTCAAGTGAAATAAATATAAATATAGTGAACACCAACCCAAGCTGCCTTTTATTGAAGGAAGCCAGAAGCCAAGGAAAAAGACACCCCCCCCACATTTTCATGGTCCTTCGAGCCGGATAATTCAGAAGCAATTTCCTCAGCTCGCCCCAGCTCGCATCGGTGGATTTTTCCAAACACATCCAGATAAGTACATCCAAAGTACTTACATCCTAATATACAGTCCGCTAAATCGCCAGTTACTGGTTTCCAGATTTTTCCTTCCATTGTGTGAACGTTGAAGTACTAACGAGAAGTACATTCAAGTGGCTCAACGATACCAAGCACGGGCTTGTTATTTATTTCGTCATTACTTTTTTCAGAATAGTAACCTTTGAAATATTATTGGCATGCCTTTGGCAAATTAGGGGGAAAGGCAACTCAGAACGAACAGTGTTCAGAGTTGTGTTATCCTTGGCTTAGAAAGCTTTTATGACAACACAGCGCTGGTACAAACAGCGAGTGCATCTTCTGCGTTTCAACACCAAATGACAACACAGCGCTGGTACAAACAGCGAGTGAATCTTTTGCGTTTCAACACCAATTGACATATTTTCTTGGTTTTGAAGCCTTACTGACAACACAGCGCTGGTACAAACAGCGAGTGCATTTTTGTGTTTTAACATTGACATATTTTGTTAGCATTGAAGCCTTATTGACAACACAGCGGTGGTACAAACAGCGAGTGCATTTTTGTGTATAAACATTGACATATATTCATGGTTTTGAAGCCTTATTGACAACACAGCGCTGGTACAAACAGAGAGTGCATTTTTGTGTTTTAACATTGACAAATTTTTGTTGGCATTGAAGCCTTATTGACAACATAGCTCTGGTACAAACAGCGAATGCATTTTTGAGTACAAACATTGACATATTTTTATGGTTTTAAAGCCTTATTGACAACACAGCGCTGGTACAAACAGCGAGTGCATTTTTGTGTTTTAACATTGACAAATTTTTGTTGGCATTGAAGCCTTATTGACAACACAGCGCTGGTACAAACAGCGAGTGCATTTTTGTTTTTAACATTGACATATTTTGTTGGCATTGAAGCCTTGTTGACAACACAGCGCTGGTACAAACAGGGAGAGGAAAGGAATTATCATACTCACACCGCAATGATTGATTCAATAACTGAATCATCATCGTTATTTAGAATCCCTTGAGTCAGACAGTGTTGGCTTTAGCCCATCATCACACTTTGAGTTTCTCGACCACCATGGACTTATGTATAACTTAGTGGCTAATTAATTCATAATTTATATTTTACAATTTATTTTCTACGAAGAACAACAAAAAGTAGATACACGCACCATTAAAACAGGCATTTCTGTCGCTATGCGTCTTTCTGTCTTGTTGTTGTTCTTGGCTTGGGAGGGGAAAGTGGTCGAGAACTTGGCTAAATAATGAAATTCATGTATTACAGTTTCTTAATTGATAGTGAGAGCGCGAAACAATGATGGCTCGAGTGCATTTTCGTGTATAAACATTGACATATGTTCATGGTTTTGAAGCCTTATTGACAACACAGCGCTGGTACAAACAGCGAGTGCATTTATGTGTTTTAACATTGACAAATTTTTGTTGGCACTGAAGCCTTATTGACAACACAGCGCTGGTACAAACAGCGAGTGCACTTTCGTGTATAAGCACTGACATATTTTCATGGTTTTGAAGCCTTATTGACAACACAGCGCTGGTGCAAACATCGAGTGCATTTTTGTTTTTTAACATTGACATATTTTGTAGGCATTGAAGCCTTATTGACAACACAGCGCTGGTACAAACAGCGAGTGCATTTTTGTTTCTTAACATTGACATATTTTGTTGGCATTGAAGCCTTATTGACAACACAGCGCTGGTACAAACAGCGAGTGCACTTTCGTGTATAAACACTGACATATTTTCATGGTTTTGAAGCCTTATTGACAACAC